>QWWL01000024.1:0-486874 GCA_003689335.1 Venturia asperata
CTTCCTTCCTTCCTTCCTTCCTTCCTTCCTTCCTTCCTTCCTTCCTTCCTTCCTTTTTTCCTTTTTTCCTTTTCTCCTTTCCCTCCTTCCCTCCTAGTTGCCTCGCTTCTCCTCGTACCTCCCCCCACCCTCCCCACCTCCACAAACCCCCCTTCTCCCCTTCTCACCGCCCCTCCCCCCAACCCAACCCAACTAACCACGCCTCTCACAGACATCCTCCACGGCCTCGTCTGGTCCCTCTTCTTCCCCGAATGGCTAGAACACAAAGGCAGCAGGAACGTGTTCGTCAGTATCGGCATGATCCAGCTCGGCTGCGTGCTTTTCACGATTCCCATGTTTATGTTTGGGAAGAGGGCGCGCGTGTGGGTTGCTAGGAAGGATATGATGAGGAGGTTTAGGTGAGGTAAGGGTCGGTAATGGTGGCGGTGATGGGACTCGGGCTCGGATTTTGGATAGAGGGAGGTAGGGTTGTATTGTGTAGAGGTGTTTGTTAACGATAGGCGGATTACATATTTTTCTTCGGGGAGAGCATCAGGATGTTTCTCGTTGGTTTTGAAGCACGTGTTATTATCAATTCGCGCATTACAAATTATCTACAGTTCGTCCCTCTTTCTCTTCGCACCTCCAGCTTTCCTCAACCGGAACAACCCAGTACCGTGTCTGGCAACCTCAGCAGTCCATGTCCCCCTTGGCGGTATACTCCCCACCTTCGTGCCAAACAACGCAGGATGCGTCTTATTCAATCCATCCACCCAACTCAAAGCCGTAGCATTATACCTCGTGGTACTATTCGTAGTACTAGTAATCACCGGCGCCGTCCCGTTAATCAGCGAAGCAGCCTCGGAATTACTCATCCGATTCGCCCAGAGATCGTACACATCCCATGTCTCGTCGAGTTCGGCAGCAGGGAGATAAGTACCAGCCGTTGCCTCGTCGAGGAAGATATCAGTCAATGTGGCGTTCATAGTTCTAGTACTGTTTCCGCCGTTCAAAAAGGCAATGACTCGATCGCCGTTTTTGAGCGTGCGGGTCCAGAGGGAGATTTCGCCCTGGCCGTAGATATCGGTGTCGTTGACTAGGTACCTCCATTTTCGGGTTCCGGCACCAGCGGATGGATCTTGGTTCAGGGCAATGACGGCCGGGTTGGAGTAGATTGCGAGGTTGGCTGGGGTGAGAGTGAGGACGTTTGTGCCGATTAGGAGGGGCGAGCTCATCATTGCCCACATGCTGAAATGGGTTTTGTATTCCTCATCTGTTTGGCCGCCGTTGCCGACTTCTAGCATGTCCACTGGATGGCGTTGTTAGCGGGTGTGCGGTGGGATCTTGAGAGAATGTACTTACTGTCTGCAAAACTCCCTGACATGGTTCGCGATACGATGGATCCCATCTTGTTGAGAATGTTCATGACGGAGCAGTGGAAACCGGGCCATTTACAGCCGATCACGTCGTCGCAGGGACAGCGACTATCGGGTCTGTTGAAGCTGTCGTAGATGTCTCCGGACATACGGTAGGAATTTGCGATGTCGTAAGCCCAGTCGTAAGGGTCATCATTACCCCAGTTGCACATGGCATAAAGGATCGGCCGCCCTGTAGCGTTGAGAGCTTTGCTCATGACTTCGTACCGATCAAAGGAAAGTTTTGGTGTTCCACTTCGGCCGAGGTTGTAGCTGTGCACGATAATTAGCATGTTCTTCCAAACTCGAGATAAGATAGGACTCGCCAGTTGTCATATTTAAGGTAGTCAACTCCCCATGATGCAAAAAGGTCGGCATCCTTTTGTTCGTTGTCGAGAGAACCTGGATATTTTCCACAAGTGAATTTCCCCGCAGACGAATACATTCCGAATTTCATCCCAAGGGCGTGCACTGCGTCTGCCACATGCTTCATTCCATTTGGAAACTTGGTTGGGTCGTGTTCGATGTATCCAGTGCTATTCCGGCCCGAGGACCAGCAGTCATCGAGTACAACATAATTATACCCCAGATCACGAAGGCCGTAGGACGCCATAGCCTTGGCTGTGTCGAGGAGGATGGTCTCATTGATGTTGCAACCAAATGCGTTCCCTATTGGATAATTAAATTCTAAATTCCAGTCATTTCTCTCCACAACCCACAATTATCCCATCCCATCTGCGGAACCAAGTTCAAGCCATTATACGAAGAAGCTCCTGGAATCGTGACTGTCCCGTCAGGATTGAGTAGAGCGGCAGCGGAGGCCACGAAGAGCGACAATATTATGGCCCACATGATTGAGAAGTTGAATCGGAAAGAAGATTTGGATTCCTGAGAAAGACGGTTGAACGGACACGCACATTTATAAGTCTGTCAATGTAATCGGAGCGAGTACCGTTGTTCCCCGCTTTCGGCATGAGCCTAAGCTTTTGCTGTCCAGCGGCATGGCGGGCAACGTCTGCATCGTGACGATTCTGAAAGGTAACGTGCTGACAGCAGAGATTGACAGCCAGGAACAGTGCAGAGTACTATGCAGTCTAATAGCGGAGATGGCAGCGTTGCGGGGAACCTCGTCTGGTGTGCCTGTGCAACTCGGGCCGCCAACCAGCAAATCAACAAACACCCGTACTGTGGAATGAAATGATATAGTGTCTCTTTCTTGGTTGGCTGGAGCTGGAGGACTGCTGATAGGGAGCAGCGACAACTGCAGAGGTGACAGCCGTTGAGTCGTGGAGAGGGCGCTGCATGGAAAGCAAGTCCGCGGTATGGAGTGATACAGTGATACCGAATTGGAGAGCGTCGCAGAGGCTCTGGGAGCCCCAACGGGATGCTAACTCAACCCGGAGCTAGGTGCTTGTGGTGATTGGAGCGCTTGGAGGAGCCGATGGAGAGAGTGTGGAGTGTTAGTGTGGTATGGAGAAAGGCCTCTGGAGATTTGGTGGGTCTGTGTGGAAAATGGGGGCCCAACTCCCGACCAAGTCCCCCGTCCCGTCTCTTGTCGTCGTCCCCAGCCTCCTCCCCAAGTCCTTCAACAACTCCACAAAGCTTTGGGCAGGCAAACAACCGGGACGACTAGCAAGCATTCGACAGTCTCTGAAAAGCTCATGGTCTGCTAGAATTTCAGTTCTTGCTCGGCCAGAATGTGCGTTCCCGCTGAGATTCCCGCGCCAGCAGTACAATGGACTGGACATTCGCTTTCGTTTCTTGAAAGTCGATCAAGATGCCACCAAAACGCGAAGAATTGGCATCATGTATCGACAGCGGGTATGAAACTTTGCGCCACCGAGCATCGCTATTCTCTGCAGCATCGCCAGGCTCTTGTCCGAGTACCCGCATAGTCGATGTAAACGCGTCTCGAAATCCATCCTCAGGAGACAAGCGGCTCTCATCGAGAACACAGAGAATGATACCATCTTCTTATATTTCTTTGGAATGCTGAGATGCTCAGCTTCCTACACACATGAGAGGCGAGGAGCTCCTGCATTGTTGGAAACTCGACATCACAGCTGTATCTCTCTCAGACCACCTTCACAGCCCATCCAGGCTCGCTTTCCTCAGGACACCACTTACAATTCCTTATCTGACCTTCAGCAAGCAGAGAGCATCCACCTGTTGCAGTGTGGCGTGGGTGCATGCGCACTTCACCGCCCGAATTGCCGGAGCTGAGCGCTTTCAGCTTGCTAAACAGACAGTCTCGAAGAGACCATGAACAGGACTTGCGACACGGTAATTCAGATTCGCTGTGCTGCTAATGCGAACACATTACCGCCACTTCCAATCCCTTGCAAATCCGAGCTTCAAGGTCTTTAGGACAAAACATCGCGGAAACAGCTCGGATTATACAGAGCAGCTCAGCGATAGGGACATTTCTCAATCACAAATTCGTGAACTGATTAGGATTGGCATGTATGGAAATGTGAAGTATATGGCCGGATACTTTTGGTGATGTGTTCCTTAACAACTCGTCCCATTTGCTAAGCCGCCCGAGAATATGGTCAACGACATGAGTAATCTTCCGCGCATTTTCACCACGAGATTGTGGGGACCGCCTGGGGCTGAAGATTTATTGCTAGGTGAAGCGAGACACCCGAAGTGCATGCGACGGCGAGAGCGCAGAAACTGCATGCCTGCGCAGCGTTAAAGACAAAGACAATGGTCAACAGCTGATAGGCTGTGCAACTTACCCTCCCCTCATCATTCGATCAAGTAAGCCTTTGAGACTCTTGCAAGATGATCTCGGCCACAAGAAAGCTGAGCCTAGAGACAATCCTGCATGTCTGCCAGCTGATATCACGCCAGAATATTTACAAAACATTCTTCTTGGACCCAACACAATTTTCTCCAAACTCCGGTACCAACAACAGTCATTGTTTGACCTTTGGACTCCTGAAAAATTGATCGTACCAGACTGTGTCTGTTTCCCTTTCGCTTACTGCCTCGAGGAGGTTAAAAAGTCTCCTTCTGCAAACCCCACGATGAGCATATATTGTGGCAATATTGAGAACATTCGAGCCACTGAATATCCAAGCGTAACAGGTAAGAAATGGTGACCATCCAGAAAGCCCATGGTTAAACTTTAGGCAGGATGCACATATCTAGACCACGGAGGAACCACCGTGCGCTGTCCACATTTGCAATCTCGTCTTCCACTGATTATTTCATAGGTACCTGCCAAATCTCTCAGCGAGGCCTCATGTGCAGATCTAACGCGAAATCTTTACGGAAATCCACATTCATATTCTGCGCCCTCTCGTCTTTCAACAGCACGCGTAGATGAGATTCGCCAACAAACACTGCGGTTTTTCCATGCCGATCCTGAAAGGTTTGACCTGGTTTTTACAGCAAATGCAACATCAGCCATTAAGTTAGTCGGAGAATGTTTCCGGGACTATTCTCACGCAACGACAAAGTCAGGCACAAAATCCCTTCTCGGGAGAGAAAAATCGAAGAGCTTCCGTTTCGGCTACCATCGCGATGCTCATACCAGTCTTATTGGACTGCGTGAGCTCGGTGACGGTAAGCATACATGCTTAACTTCCCACAAAGAAGTAGAGCAATGGATGACCTCAGACTCAAACCCTACTCAACCAGCACTATTTGCCTACCCAGGTCAAAGCAACATGACAGGTCGTCGCTTACCCTTGACCTGGCCAAAGCAGCTCAGAAATTCAAAACGCAATGCCTATACCCTCCTCGACGCTGCCGCCCTATCTACCTGCAGTCAACTGGAACTCGACCGTGACGAACCAGACTTCACAGCCATCTCCTTTTACAAAATCTTCGGTATGCCCGACATGGGCGCCCTCATTGTTCGCAAAGACTCAGCCTACATGCTTCAAAAACGTCGATATTTTGGGGGTGGTACTGTCGAAATGGTAATCGCTCTAGACGCAAGCTGGCATGCTAAGAAAAACGATGGACCCCTTCACGATCAATTGGAAGAGGGAACAATACCATTCCATTCCATCATCGCGCTTGGTCATGCGATGCAAATTCATGAAAAGATTTTCACGAGTATGGCGGCTGTCTCGACTCATACGACTTGGCTGGGGAAATATCTTTATGATTCCCTAATCGTTATACGTCATTCCAACGACTCACCCGTTGTCATCATCTACAAAGATGAAGAGACAATTTATGGTGACGCGGAAAGTCAGGGTGCTACGATTGCTTTCAACATCGTAGGCAAGGATGGGTCTCCGATCCCATATACGGACGTCGAAGAAGCAGCGGATCGGGAACAGATTTTTGTGAGGAGCGGCCAGCTGTGTAACGCTGGTGGTATCGCGACGTATCTTGGATGGACGCGGGATGATTTGAGGAGGGCGTATGAGGGTGGTCATCGGTGTAGCAGACCTATTCCGCTTTTGCAAGGGAGAGCGACGGGGGTTGTTAGGGTGTCCTTGGGGGCGATGAGTTCGAAGAGGGATGTTGATACTTTTTTGGAGTTTGTGAAAACGAGGTTTGTTGATTTTGTTGGGAGGGTGGATGGGAAGACCGGCTTTGGAAAAGATGCTGGGGCTGTGGTTGTCTCGCTGGACGAGAAGTCGGGGCATGGTGGTGGCGGTGGTGGGGAGAAGGGGGGCGTGGGTGCTAAGGAAGGGAGAGTGAGGAACTGGTTCCGCGGATTGACTGCGTTGTTTACGAGGTGTTGAGAACGACGGGTGTCTTTCCTCCTTGAACGGTGAGTACAGGTTCGTTAATTGTTGATTCATGTGGATATCCTTGGCCAACAGGGATGTCAAGTCTCTGCACATATAGTCCTCGCACGACAAATGTAGACCATTAAGACACATAGAATTAGATACCAATCAAGGACTAATTCCTCTTCACTACGTGCACGCACAATCAATAAGGCACAGCCTTATCAACATTAATATTAAGCACTAATTATAAACTCTCGGCGCAAAAGGATAACTCCTTATCTACTACCTTGCCTCATTCACCATCTTCCATCGAAAGACGATGCTGACATGTTTATACTTGATTCTTAAGCGGTACCGAGCCTCGATGTTTTATAATTGGGAGCTAAGGAATCCTGCCCAGCTCATGGAGTGTAGAGCCGTCTCTCTACTCAAAATACTAATTCGCTTCATGCTCGGATCTTGAGGGTCCTGCTCAATGCTGACGTCTTCCACCGCGCCATCATCACAAGCTGTCGTCGCAAGATGATCAAGGGTACCAGGTGGCAATCGACTCAAAACGTCACGTTCCATGGGTGTCCTGAGAGTCCTTATTAGCTTTATAAGCTCGCGATAAAGCGGCCGTTTTGTCATACTAACATTCTTCGAAGAATAATCTCTTTGTCTGCCTCCAACTTTTCTTGCTGCGATTCATGGTAGCGATTCCTTTTCAATTGATCCTCTAGGTACTGGTTCTCCCACATGTTTTGGAGCACTGTCTCCAGGTGCCGATCTTGCAAGATAGCAGTTGGCGCGTCGTGAACATCAAAGGCGAATGTTTTAGGATGCTCTGAGAATCGTATAACGAACACATCACCGTACCAGAATCGTCTGACGGCGTTGATTTTCTTGATACCTAGGAGTTTTTTGATGTGCTCATTTTCGGGGAGCTCGTCGTTTTCATTCCAGTACAGCTGATAATGACCTTCCAATTCCTTAATAGCTTGATTTTGAAGAACTAGAATCCGATATCGTCGATCGAACTGACATTCACCCCAGAAGTTGTGGAAATCTGGTACATAAGCATGTCCGACCTCTGGGATTCTCCGATCCCATTTCTCTGGCAAGGCGTGAAAGTTGATCGAGATTAGTCTCGGCTTCGATCCATTTGCCGGTAGAAGTCCAACTCGAACTGACTTGATCTTCCGTCCCACGGTGATTGGTTCCTCATTTCCCTCCACCATATCCGATGACCTCCGGGTCCGTTGGGTTTCCAAGTACTGCTTTGTTGTCGCCGTGAATCCACCGGAGATTGACACTGAATCGGTAATGCCAACTGAAGACTCCGCAACTGCAGCCTGTGGCACCGGCTTGTGTTGCAAATGGTGCTGAATTTGGTGATATGTATGGATCGTAGCCGTCGCCATGGCTACACTAGCAGCACATGGCACAATCTCGCTCCGAGGTAGTGTCCAGAGCGGGTAGACTTTCCCATGGGACGAGCGCGCCTTGAAAGCAGGCTTTCGGGCACCTTCCACGGACAGTTTACTGTAATCCTGCAGAATCTGGTTGCACAAAAAGCAAGTCTTCTTACTTGTGCCAATATACCGATGGGCTCGCTGGTACCAGTCGGCGTTCTTCGCTAGGCTCACCAGTATTTGCATCTCGGCGTGGATGTGTAGTCGCGATGCTCCCGTGTATTTCTGGGCAGCCTTGTTCTTGAGGATGCCCTTGGGCAGTTGAAAGTCTGCGACAAGCTCCTGAAGGTACTTCCGGAACAGAACTACATTTATCTCCGTAGGCTGATGAAGAGTGACGGGTTTCATCTCCATGGTTGAGATCCCCTCAAAGGTAAGCGCAACAGACTTGAAGCATTCATACGCTGCTCGCAGTCGTCCGAGCATGTTGATGCTTTGCAACTCCTTCTTCATGTGCTCCACCCGGAGGTCTTTCCAAACATAACGCATTATGAATGCTATATTCACAATATCGCTGAGCTGTCGTACTGTCGAGTCTGCTGTAGCGTTCTGGCAGAGACTCTGGAGACAGGTAATTACGGGACCATATATACCTGACTGCGCTGCCAGTGTATTCATCGATTGATCTAGTTGCTTGATTTGTGATATGTGATACCACAATCGGCCGCGAGAATATTTGACAAGCCCGATGTCTCCAGACCAAATAACGTCAACCAGTACCGGCGAAAGCCGACCAGTTGCTGCAACAGTTCGGAACCATAATTGGAGGTGAGAGGACATTTTCCGATCACAATCGTCCAGACCTCCATTCTTTGCCAAGATGATTGTGAGCGGAGATTTTGTGTCTGGACTTATCCAGGCCGTTGCTGCAATATGTTTCGAGCCTTGCCGGCTGCCGTGTTGAGCGGAGGATTTTTCGCGAGAGAAAAGTTCCCCAAGTCGATCTAAAAACTTGTTTATGAGTGCATCTCGAGAATACGTGGTTAACCGGGCTGTCGGTTTTGATGTCGCCCACTCTTCTTCTTGGTCGTACTCGAAATCGCTTTAATCGCTGAACTCGATATCAGGCTGCTCGGTTGCAAAGAGCGACTGCTGTTTTGCTTTTATTGCGAGGAGAGTAGCTGTCGCGGCGCATTCGAGTTCTTCAATATTAGCTAGAAACCAGATGCTTCCCAACGCGGCCATATGAAGCTTGAAGACGTGAGACTAACGTGATAGCTATGGTTAATCATAGTTCAGGTTTCTACCGCTGAATAGAAGTATGTTAGCACCTGTTGACGTGTCCATATCGATGCCTATCCCGGTCGTTATCGGTCGCTGCTAGTCCGAAGTTTCCACGTACGTTATTATAAAATAATTTATAGATATAATATAAGTTGGTTAATTTGAAAGTAAAGAAAGCTAGCCAATTAAAGGTCCACAGGATCATACTATGTTTTATTCCCGGTTTTCTAGAACACGTGCCAGTCATAGCAGCGTCCCTTGTTCCGCCACCGCGCGTCTCTCTTCAAGCTTCCCATCTTCGACGAAATGGAGCATCTACTGCTGCATGGACGCGTTGCTCTTGTTCCTTCATACATTTTAACCATCCTTTTGAAATTTCAGGCATCAGACATCTTTTCCCCGGTAATGATAACTTGTCACTGAGTTTGTAGCAGCATGCCCTCAACAGGACGACTCATCTTTTGCGTCGTACGTGTCTCTTCTCGAAGATCCATCCTCAATGTCGGAGGAAACGTGCGTTCCACCATGCTGTAGCTCCCATCCAGTCTCACGAAACGCTGTGGATTCGTGAGGGACCTTCGACTCTCCAATCAAAGCGGGTGCTATGTGGCGTAGAAAGAGCCGCATAGTTGGAAGAGTACCAGTAATGATGCTGAGACTAGCCTCTATCAAGCTAGCTATCATGATTAGAAGCCGCGGTAAGCTGTTTGTGAGCTGCTGAAGCTTACATCCATAGACTAGGATAGACTGTATCCCAAGAAGAGTCCTTCGAGGTGAGCATTGGAGGAAGTAATGCAACACGCACGGCACTTGTGACACATGTGCTGACCCGAGGATTAGTGAATGCAGGTAAAATGCTTGTGGCGATACGTACACGGATCCAACACTGAAGAGTAGTATCAGCATGATCTTTCTCGACCTGGCCATCTGGAGGCTTAGGACCATTGGTATTGGCAAAAGCAGTACCATAATGTCCGTGATGATATTGAGAATACCAGTGGCGATGTACAAGGCTGTCTTGTTTAAACATTCGCCTTCTTGGATTGTTATATCGATGTTCTTCGCAAATGGTGTACATGCTGCCAGTAGAGAGATGACAATGCCGATACAGCTTCTGATCACGACAAACATGGTTAGATAGACGCTGGTTCGGACGCCCGGGGCGGGATTCAAGTTCAAGTAGAGGCAGAGGAACGATAACTTGGCGAATGCCAAAGCTGGCGAGTATAGCACTGTGGTCGTCATGGTTATCTAGGTATCCATCAATTAGTGAGTGGATCTACCACCATGTCCGTGAACTAACCCTGGCAATAGTATTTAGCTGGTTACCAGTAAGCTCCCAAGCATGTATGCCAATCAAACCAGCAGGCGCTCTGTCTGTGACTGGGCATGAGCAGCTGTCCAGTTTCGCGTCATGTCGAAAAGAGATAGCCACGACTCACAAATAATAAGACATTGCACGGGGACAGCGAAGATCTGTATCAAGCGGAGAAGGTCTTGTCAGTCGTGGGCTGTGAGAAGAACAATATGCGCCGACCACGCACCCAAGCGAGTAAGATACACCCCAATGGCTGCGTTAGGATGATAAGACTTTACCACTGTCTCTTGGAATTGAAGACTTACAGTCGTCAGAAGCGAAATTCTTGACCAACACAACCTTTGTATACGCTCGAATCATTAAAAGAATTGTGGCAACAACGAGTCCACTGATACCCATCCAAACAATGACGGCCTCGCCACGCCTCTGTGGATTCTCCAGGTCAACAACATAGCCTACTGGGGCAGACACTACGGGTTTCTCAAGGTCGACCATTTTCATGCCGACAATCGGTCTTCAGGATGATATGCATACCAACCGAGCAAAACATCACAATATGATCATTTTGTCTGAATTGCGAGATTTGGGATTCAGATGCTGGAAATTAGTTCTATGGTATCACGTCGAGTAAGACGGTTCGAGCCAGCTCTGTTGCCATTGGTACCTGCAAATGCGGCTGCGGCCAGTCTGCAGCGAATGACCTGGTCACCTCGCCACCGGCTCCTTTGCCCCATCCCCCCTTCTCCAGGAAGAAGTGTGTATCACGGTTACTCCACGCTTATCAGGTCCCGTAATTCTAGAAGCGGCTCTCCATATATCTTGATCAACCACGAGCCGTGCGATCTACTTCACCGTTGGCTTTTTTTTGATGATACTTACAAATACCACTGATTGTGTGGTTCAAGTGATAGTCTCATACATGGATGATATACGATCGGTTCTCCTAGATGTTCGATGAAATCTCTTATCCGCCCTTCTTTCGATGTCAAATAAGTCGCAGAATAATCTTAGTTAGTATAGGCGTCCGGCAGGTGGGTCAAAAGTGGAACCGACAGCGGGTGAGGACACGGCGCACTTGATGGTAGACTACAACCTTGAAGATCTTCTGGAACTGACACGGCAAGACGTAGTGTCTTCCGAGAAGGTTACCACTTCCGCCTACATGGGATGGAAAATCTACCATTTGATCTCCCACTGTGTGCATGCCGTCGGGAGCCGCTTACATCGAATTAAGCAGAGCTGGCCCGGATATGACGATGCCCGCTATATTCTGGGCTTCCGGCGTGTATCTAGGGGAACTCTGATGATAAAAGGCTTGAGGGGCTTTCGAAGGAGCTCGGCATGCAGTTAGAATTTCTGCATTGAGAACCACCAATCATACTATTGGGTTGCAGTCAACGCAGAATGTCCTGTTTCATCTTTGCCTTGCTGGCTGCAGTCTTTCTCAACGGATCACTTGCCCAAAACGTGACCGAGGCGGATTCCAGTCGCTGTGTAGGTAATTGCCCATCTTGAGACACTCCTCTGACTTCTCCAGTGCACAATCTTAAGCTCCAGCAGTTTGTCCAAGCGTATCACATACCCTGGGCAGACCCCCTACAATGCTAGTCTTGGCTCGTACTTCGATGGCAAGAGCAGATTGACACCCAACTGTATTGTGCAACCGACAAGTGCAGGAGAGGTCTCTGCAGTCGTGAAAATCCTTACGGCGGCAAACTTTTCACAGCCTTGTCAGTTTGCCGTACGGTCTGGCGGTCATACACCAATACCTGGTTCCAACAATGTGGACGATGGGGTGACCATTGACCTGCTGTACATGAATGGAACGACCTACAATTCCGATACTCAATTAGCGAGCATCTCGCCAGCTGCTCGATGGGGCTCCGTCTATGCAACACTTGAGCCCCTGGGACGCATGGTACCTGGTGGCCGTGGCTCTACTGTTGGCGTTGGTGGATATCTTTTAGGCGGTGGCATATCACATTATGCCGCTCGCGTTGGACTTTCTTGTGACAGCGTGGTCAATTTTGAGGTTGTCCTTGCTGATGGTCGTCTTGTCAACGCAAATCAGACCTCGAACCCCGACCTTTCACTGCTCTCAAAGGCGGCAACAACAACTTCGGTATTGCGACGCGATACGATATGGAGACCTTCGAGGCCGAAGATCTATGGGGAGGTATTGTTACGTACCCATCCTCAACGGCCGACCAGCACTTCCAGGCCCTCGTGAACTTTGGCTTCAACCCAGACAGAGATCCTGATGCCGCCATAATTGTATTCCAGGGATACTCAACAGCGAGCCCTACAGATGTCGTGCGAGCTGCTTACGACTACACAAAGCCAGTAGCGTACCCCGATGCCTACAAAGAATTCTTCGCCGCCACCAATAACATAAGCGACACCACGAAGATCCAACCAATGAGCGCAATCGCGGCTGAATTCGCGAGCACAACAACGACCAGGTAAATCCTCACCAACTCATTCGCTTTCTCACGACCCACGTTACTGACACCAACACTTTTAAGAGTACAATTCCGCACTCTCTCCTTCAACCTCGACCTCGCCACCCTCCAAGAAACCGCCCGTCTCTACAGAATCGTCATCACAGAACTCCAAGCCAAAGCGTCCGGATCATGGCGCGTATCCTGCCTCCACCAAGTCTGGTCCAAGAGCTACACCGCCAACAGCACAGCCAGAGGCGGTAATGTCCTCGGTATGGACCGCTTCTCGGAGAACTTCATCATGTACCAGTCCTATCTTTCCTGGTCTGAGGCTGGAGATGACGAGTTGTTCATCGATTTGGGATTGATGTTGACAGATGGGATTCAGAAATTTGCCGAGGAGAAGGGGACGAAGATGGATTATTTGTACCTTAATTATGCTGATAAAGATCAGGATCCGCTTTCGGGGTATGGGGTCGATAATGTGAGATTTATGAAGGAGGTTGCGGGCAAGTATGATCCTGAGGGTGTGTTTCAGAAGTTGGTACCTGGGGGATTTAAAATTTCTCAGGTGTCATGATTTTTCGGTGCTGGGAGGTGATACTAGTTGTAGAAGTAGCCAGCCAGTGCAGGCATCTAACCCAAGCTCCAGCAAAATTGTACACCTTTGTAACATCACTTTTGAGAGCCGCGGTTACCAGACATTGTAAGCTTTGGATCGAGAGTAAGACATCTCTAGAAACGACGATCCAGAGTTGGGCAGAACAGACTGTCGACCCGTCTCCAGCTTCTTCACCCCACGAAGTAGAGATTTGCGAAGAGAAAAATATTCCAAGCAGTAGAGCCAGGATAAACATCGTCCAACGCGCACGCTCTTCGCACCGAGGGCACAGTGCGTCCATCCATCGACAAAACAACACCCGTCTTTCTCTGCTCAAAGTCAACCATCATCACATCAACACTCACTCACCACAAATGCTGTATGTATCACCCCTCTAACCCATAAAGTCCACAGGCGCCAACCTCACTTACGCAAGATCGACCGGACTCCACGGGTAAGCAACGAACTCATCCTCGCATCAGTCACCCAATGGGCATGGCAACGCTCGAGTTCAGCACAAAAGGTGACAACCCACTTCGCAGGTATTCCCAAGGGATCAGCCTTTCAGCGTCTTCCAGGGGCGGAGAGTGTTTCTTCTATCGCGCGGTCTACTGAGCAAAAAGGAAATCTTGCCTAGTGCTCCACCTTGACGCGCGAATAATTGATTGGTACCGGGAACATGGAAAGATTATGTAGGGAGGTACGGAGGCGAGAGACTTTGGTGGTTGAGAACTGGGGAGAATGTGAAGCATATCGAAGATTGGGTAGATAATTCTATGGGTCATTCAGCCAGCAATACCAACCAAGTACGTGAACTCAGCAATAAGGGAAGAACAGAGAAGCAGACCCGCGCAGTGTAAATGACATAACATGACAACGCCTGTCCGACCTGAACGCCTTCGTAAATGAGGAGCGCAAATTACGGGTATGGCGGAGAGCGCAAACAAGAGCATGGAGAGGCAACGTGGGATATAAGATCACATAGCCATCTCGGCTTGCAGTTTCCTGAGCTCTTCTTCCTCGTCCTCTTCGTCTGCGTGTACTGGCGCCTTGCCTGCTGTGACTGTGGAAATCGTCAGTACATGCCCAATTGGCAGCCTGCTTCTCAACTCACCTCCTTCCGGTGCCGTAGGTAATCTTTGGATCTTGTCCGCTGGCACTGCTCCTGTCCCTAGCATCTTGTTATCCAACTCTTCCTGCTGTAGCGCCTCAAGCTCGTCATCCAACTCGGTTTCGTCGAGGGCAGAGTTGCCGATAGACTGAGTGATAGCCTCGCCGATTTCTTCTCCAATAGCATGTTGCTCGCGAAGCTCTTCCCTGTACAGTTTGGTTAGATATCTTGCCTGACCCGTAGAGCATGCCTCCAACGTACATGGTCTGGTCCACTTTGTCGATAGTGAGGCCGCCGTGAATTTGCTTCATCGCCGAGCTGGCATTCTTCATAGCGTCCAGTGTCTCTTTGTTGATATTCGCAGCTTCTATGCTGTATATCTCGCTCTCCAAAGTCATTATCTGTCCGCGGGTCTGGTCGAGAGTGTGTTCGAATTGCTTCTTCCGTCGTAGGGCAGCTTTCGCAGCTACATGGCAAATTGTGTCAACAAAATGTATCAAGAATGAAATGGGGCGTATAGCGCCCTTCTCCAGCTGCCCCGCTGCCTGATGCGATTGGGATAGACTCACCATTCTTGTTGGCATTCACGTACTTCCGCGCCAGGTTGTCTTGTTCATCCATTTGGTTCTGCAAATGCTTCTCTCTCTTCGACAACATCTCCAGCTGTCCTCTTAACTGCAGAATAGCCTTCTTTGGGGCATCCTTTTTCGCGGCAGCACCGCCGCCAAACCAGTTCCACATGGTGATATGTTCTACAGGTTTGTGGGTTTCTCTGATATCGGCTCTGCTGCCTGGAGTATTATGGATAGGCGGTTTCGAGTTCAAGCTGGCTGTGAACTGTATAGGTGCTTGTCAGGGCGTGGAGGGGTGGCTCGTGTGTTGATTTGCTTCGTGCTGGGCTGGCGGAAGAGAAGTAGGAGAAGGAGGTGCTGCGAAGTGGAAGAGAAGGGACCTCGTATGGAAGATGCTGCTTTGATTCGAAAGGTGGTTTTGCCGCTTGTCGCCTTGCTGTGCAGAAAGAGTTCACAGTGCAGGCGGGACATAGACTAAGTTGTTGACTGGAACGAACCAGATGATGACACCTCCACGTGATAGGACCGTATCGAGGCCAATCACCGTTCAACAACCTCAACACCAAGCTTATCTCTATCACGAACTCCAAAATGGGCCAAATCGGCTTAGAGACACTGGCGAATCCCTGACATTGCTCAGCATGTCCCATTCAGGTGGGATCCCAAGCAAGTTGGTCTTTCTCTCCGACTTGCCCCATCTTCACGACCGCGATAAAGTCCGCTTTCTAGGGTGGTAAGTCCAAATTCTTCATAGTATTTTCTTCTGCTCGAGAAAATTTTCTAGAAGATCCGTAGGCTGAGAAAACCTGCCAACTACCATGTGATCTTTGTTCAAAGGATCTGGCATGCAACGAGGGGTTACTCAGAACTCTCAAAATCAAACGTGTCTTTTTGAATCCGAAGAGACTTTCGGACGACTTTCTACACATTCTAGTTCTTATTCTACAATGTGTCCCATGGATACCCTTTTGCTCAATACAAGATTACATGAATACTACCGTCCAATTCTTTTCTGGTATCGGAAAAGCAAAACTATCCGAAACTAACCGCGCATAGCGTCGAGAAGTACGACATTGAGACCGATGAGCTCCTATTAAAGCATAAATGCCCTTCCCGAGCACCGACAACCACAGCCAGAGTAAACATCAGTCTCGTCCGCGAGACTCTGAAGCATTCAGTCCTCCAAAGCGGCGCCTGGGTGAATATCGTCGGCTATATCCAAAATGAAGATTCTCCTGGCCAAGCTTCAAGCGACAAAGTCACTGTGAAAGTCCAAGCAATCATGCTGTGGGATACCGTAGTGCTTAATCTTGACGAGTACGAAAAGATTGTCCAAGCGAGGAAAGATGCTGGAACAACTGGTTAAGGTCCTCGAAAGTAAGGACTCAAGGTGAAATGCAAAATGGTATAATACAACAGCCAATTTCCATCTTGTAGATCAGAGACCTACTTTTCCTCACATCATCCGGTATGTAAAGTCCCACGCTCAAATGCAAGTCAATTTTTCCCGAGCCTTTTGTCGCCAAATTCTTCTCAACTCGCCACTCAACTGTTCCTAGACATGCAGAAGCTCAGACCTTCTCATCGCCGGCCTTAACGTTGCCCTGCTGATCTCCCTGCAGATCCAACCTCGCCGCATACCCAATCTCCGTCTTCAACTTCAGCTCCCTGCGAATCTTCTTCTCACTCCGTCCAGCCCATGCCTCATAGCCACTCGCCGAAATGGGGAAAAGCACCATATTATCTCTATGCTCCACAAACTCTGCCATTTTCGGTTTCTTCAAGCTCGAAATCGTGTCGATATCAGAAGCCAACTGCTGGCAGAAATGGTCGAGGGGGAGATCGTTGACATCGTTGCCGAAGGGGTTTTCGATTTCGCGACCGATGAGGAGGAGACCGAGGATGATGTACGCGGCGCAGATGGTTCCAGGAATGGTGACCCAGCCTAGGTAATTGTAGAGTTGGAAGGGGAGGATGATTATGTAGACCCAGGTTATCTGGGAGATGGCAATCGAGTAAGCGACGGGCAAGGGGGTGTTTAGGATGCGGTCTGTTCCTGTAAGGACATCGTTGAGAGCGGCAATGTTGTTGTCTATCGAGAACGTTAGCATAGGAGTGGCAAGCGGTGGGACGGAAAAGCTCACAAGCCAGCGTTTGTTGCATCGGCACCTTCAGCAACCCATTCTCAATCGACTCATCAACATAACTTCCCAAATACGTCAACACCTCCAACGGCAAATTCCCAAGAGGCTTCTTTGCCTTCTTCAAAAGCTTTCTTGGATTCGACTCCGCGAACGAAACACCTAGGTACTCGCCGATACTCTTCAACGTCCCACTCTTCTGGTGCAACACCGTTTCATCGGTCGTCGCTCCCTTAGCAAAAGTATCCAAATGCCCGATCAATCCCGCAAGATCATCATAACCCGAATACGGCTCAAACCGCAAACGATGCTTGAGAGCAACGGCAAACGCAACGAGCAAATTCAGCCCCGTCATCTTCGCCAGGAGATCTCGTTTTCCCTCTTCGCCCTCCCTCTCGATCCCATGCACCCAAAACACACGCGCCAAACATTGTGCTGAAAGGGTGAGTTGGGCCCAGTACTTGCGGCCCTCGGCGTAGCGCTCGTAGGCTGTGGAGGAACGGAACGAGAGACCGAGACCGACGACGAAACCGAGAACTGTGAGGAGAAGGTTGGATGTTCCGAGGTTGTGCACGAATTTCGAGATGCAGGTTATGAGGGTCGCCCAGCAGGCGACGAAGGTGAGTGGGAGCACCATCTCGGGGGAGATGGAACCGTGCATCCGCATGAACATGGGCCATTTGCTATGTTTGGACATGTCGCGGGGTCCGACCTATAGACAGAATCATTAGCATTGGAGTTTCCACGCTGGAGTAATGAGGTGGTGGTGAGGTCAGCCAGTTAGAGGGGGGATGGAGAGAGGAGCTTACAAAATAATCATCCATATCCAAACTCGTCTGCGCACGACTGAATGGATTCTGAAAGTTTCTGGGACTCAAGGGATAGTTCGTCTCTTCATGCGTGAGGCTTTCAGCAACATCCGTCGAGGCCTCCGAATTCACCGTCGCGGCTCTGGTATCAATAGACATTTTTACCTCCTTATTCGAAGGCATGCTCTGCTGCTGCATTGGTGCTTCTTCCCCCATAATGGGAAATCGTCGTTCAAACTTGTAAAAGCTGTGGATTATATGTTTGTATGTGTGAGAAAGAGGGAGAGAGCTCGTCAAAATCTCACCTCAATGAAGGAACAGCGAAAACTCCAAAGAAAGAAAGTGAAGGTGAAGTGAAGTCAAAAAAATGATCAACACGAAGAATGTGGAGATCACAGCTAAGGAGAAGAGTAGATCAAAAGGTTCCCATCAGAAGCAAAAAATCCCAGTCCTTCTTCAACTCATCGCCAAAAAGGGGCGTCTCCATTTTTAAACCACAACTTCAGTAACCCACAGCAGCCACAGCTCCAGCAAACCAATAACCCCACAAGCGAAGAGGCACCGTCAACGCAGGTCCAAAAGACGTGGCACACCCCTCCCCTGCCAATCCATTCCCCGACAAACGGTCGCTTGTACCCTTCGTCTCTCTTCAACGAGGAACCAATCACATAATGAACTATGCACGAATAGGAATAGAGATAACAGCTAGTGGCTCGGCCGTTCCCGAGCCATTGCTGCCAAGACGGCTCGTGGGGATGTTTGCTTTTGTGGCGTTCAGGTTTGAAACAGGGGTTTCCGTCCTGTGCGTTGTGGATGGATGGGAAGGGGATGGTGAGGAAGATGTAGCGCTTATGTTTTGAACTGCTGATGTCCGTCGTTTGTTTCGAATCTTACTCGTGTTTATTCGCGGATGGGCTGATACGATATGCAGAGATCAAGGTATGTATAGGGAGAATTTTCCGGAGTCTTTTTGTCTTCTGGACAGAGCGAGATAGGTAAAGGGACAGGCACGGACGTTCGGATAATACAGTGATAAGTCGTAGACAGGGATGAAGGCGAGGGGTTCGGAGTTTTCTCCTGCATGGTGCAGAGCCGAGAGTGAGGTTTCGAAGATTTTCCTTCAAGATATTCTCCGGGAGGGATCGTCGATTGGCTCTATAGCCTCCCATTTTTCGTAAGACCGTTATTGACGCGAGATACAGTTGACCGGGGCGGTAATGATCCGGCCGGTTATGGTCGGTCGACGTTGAGGTCGTGAAACGGCTTTCGTTCCTGCAAGTCCCTTACATGGAGTTACGGTATCACGACCCAATGGACTTTAGCTTCAGCCGCAGAATAGTTTCTCGGTGTCAGGATTACGCGATGGGATGGATGGAAGACTTGGAGAAGTGCTTCTTTCTTCGTATATGGTTCTTTCTTCTAAACAAAAAGGCCAACTTCTATTTGCCGCCTATATTCGATCAAGACCACCTCCAAGATACATATGGTCCACGTCATGCAAGGGGAACATCTTTGCTGAAATTCAAATACTTAAATCCACAAATTGACCGCCTGTTCTTCTTGATCCTATTCTTCGTCACTACTATCATCTTCCATATGCTCCCTTGCCCATGGACTCCTCAGCCGCAACCGCCTCCCATACTTTTCAAGAATGAATGGAATAGGTACAAGAGCACAAGCGAGACCAGCCAATATGGTCCCTGCTTTCTGGTATCCTTCGTTCTCGAAAAGCTGCTCGCCGAAGAGCGGAAACCCACCACCGGCGAGATTGCGGATCAATCCGAGACCGGCGAGGGCCGAAGCAGCATAGGTCCTGTAGGAGTCTTCTGTGTATGTGTAGGTCATGAGGATTAGAGTGTAGAACGACCATCCCCAAAATGCCGACGCGATGACTGGGACTATGAAATGGATGGATGTGTAAGTCGTCCATGAAAACCAGAAGAGAGAGATTGGGAAAACTTGTTGAATGTTAGCATAAGCATCAGTTTGGCTAAAATAGATGCCAGACTCACCGACGGCAGCCACTTTGCTTAACTGGACTCGAGCTTCTGGATCGGCGTGTCCGTTATTCTGCGCAACTCTTTTCTGGAAATATCGTTCCTGCCAGAGATTTGTGACGGGCCCAAAAGTAATTCCGACCGCAATTCCCAGGAAGCAGAGGCCTACTCCTATGGTATCGAAACCATGCCCTTTCGGCCCAAACACCAGAGAAAATGCTCCGTTAAAGAGAAAGCTCAACCCATACAAATAACCATTGTAAAGCGCTCCAAACATGATGATCGACTCGGTGAACAGGAACCGAAATGGTCTCGATAATGCCACCTGAAAGAGCTGCTTCATGCCCCTTCTCCTATACTCTTCAGGAACTTCGATATTATGATTCCCTGTGTCCTTTCTTTTTCTCCTCGCCTTCTTCAACAGAATGACACCATGTCTCGTCTCCCCGACCCACAAAAGCGTCGCAGTCATCAACAGCCAAAACCCTCCACTGATCCCCATCAACGCCCAAAACACAGCCCTCCACCCTTTGGTCTGCGCGACAAAACTCATCAAGAAATACCCAGTAGGCGACCCCGCTGTGGCCGCCCAAAGGAACAAAGACATAGCATACCCCGTATCATTATGATGCCACAAATCGGCGACTGTGCCCCCATAGTTGGCGATTGTAACACTACTAAACAAGCCACTGAAAAATCTCAGTGGCAAGAATCCACCAATCGACTGGACCAATGCTGTCCCCATCAAGAGCAGTAGGTAAACACCGTAAGAACCGATATATACGGGGTTTCGACCGAAGTACTCCGAAAGAGGCGCTGAAAGCATCGGGCCCAGTGCTAGACCGATGACGTAAAGCGAAAGACCTAGTGTTGCTACCTCAGCGGAAACATGGAATTCTTTCGCCAGAAGGGAGGCTGCGGGACTAAAACCCGAGGCCCCCCAGGACACTGACAAATCCAAGGGGATGAGGACGAGGAAAAGGGACCATTTTTTCCAGGAAGGCCAGTTTCGGGGATTGGAGGGGTCATTTGGGGTAAAGGACACTTCATGGATCTGGTGTTTGCGGTAATTTGAAGTTTGAGCGTTGTTGGTTGCAGGTCTTTGAGATGGTCCCGGTCCATCGTCAATTGGCAAGCTGTCCATGTACGAGGCCTTTGACGAAGACATGGTGTTGTAGTTTGTCATGTTGCGATCTGATTTCGACCGGGAAGAAATGCGGGAATTGTTGGCGAGCGATCGAGAGCGTTTTTCGAGGGAACCAGCTTCAATCAACCGAGATGGTCTGCTCCCTCTTTCAACTCCGCCGCCGCACTTTGCAAGCGAGAGAGGTTCTTGTATCTGTTGATCCGTGGATTTGGGCGACCAAAAGAATAATATATGATTTTCAGCTGGCATTGAATCCACTAGATAAAGACACTTGCCTAAACTAGTAATGCGCAACAGCTCTTCTCTGCATGGTGACGTCGAATATCATTCTCGTCAATGCACAACCAAATTTTCAATCTGAATTTTATGAAGTGGTTGAGGATTCCTGACATGGGCGGCCTCTCCAACCTGTGTCGGGAACATGCTCTCAGATAGCATATTCTTTCATACATGGAGAATTTGAGTGCGATCGGATATTGTAAGCCTGTTATATTAGATCGCCCTTGTTTGCTCGTACTTTTCCGGCTTCTACCGATTGGCATATGGGAGGTACTAGCATGAGATTATCTATTCGTTCGATGCGGAGAAGTTGGCGAGGTTACTAGGAGGTGGAGGTGGTACTAGAGGTAGTGTCTGAGTGAATATCACCGAGAACGGATATAGTAGTAGCTTTGCCTTTCGAGACTGAGAACAGACGTGATCTGATATCCGGCGCAATGGCTTTGTGTCTGTACAGGAGAGGAAATGATTGAGAGAGCTTGTCATCTTACACTTGACGCGTACCTCTGTGTCGAACATCTGCTTCCGTCCCTCGCGTGTATGTCCGTGTATGTCCAATGACGGGCGGATTCGTTCTTCCATTCTGTGTGCGCTGAAGCCATGTCTTGTTGACAAACTTCACAGACATCCAGGCACACCAGACATCACGCCTACAAGCCTGCTTCAGCCCCCAGCAATACGGATACTGTCACATTGTACGGCCAAGCGACCGCAATGTCACTTTGGAGAGCTTGCAAGCGAAGTACCAAGGCGTTCCTGTGGCTCAGTGTGGTCGTGAATAAAATTCACGGATCACCAAATGTAGAATTCCTCGACTTTCCACGCTTGCTCGAGCTTTCTCCGACGTCAACCAGGGCCTACACTACTGAGCTAGGCTTTCACGAAAGACCACGGCTTCAGTAACCCTGGAGCCTCCAGTTCCTCGACCTGACGCATTGTGAGATCATCTCGTAAGTCTTCGCTATTCCTCCATGCTTGAAGGAACTAAAGATTGGACAGAAGTCTCCATGCGTATGAAACAAGACCGCGATTCCTCCGCAGCAAGATGCCCAAAGACTTGAGAGTATCACTCTGCACTATGTCTTTCCTGACGGAGTCTGTCGGCAATACCGCCTGGCGGCTACACGGAGACGAGACTCTGCCTCTGAGCTTGATGTGTCGGGACTTGCAGCACGAAACCTGGCATGCATCCAGAGAGAAATAGTTCACCCTCAGTCGCATCTCGATCGAACGGCACTGCTCTACAACCTTGTTGGAGATACCCAAGCATAGGCTACCCGTCGCGATGGCAGGGAACTTCTTGACGACGCACCATCATCTCCGAAATCCATACCATGCAAGAGGACAATCTGAGCCTGTGCAAGAGTTTGAAGAAGAGCTGGATATGACAACTAGGGACTTGATGGCGCGTGTAATATTGTCGAGAAGCTATGGCACTGCTGGCGCAATTCTGAGCAAATCTTTCGAGCAGATGAAGAACTTGCAAGAATTGGAGATTGGCGATGATGATGAGTCTCCCTTTCAATGGCATGGCAAAATGTCAGACTCGAAACCAGATCTACCAAGCTGATGATATCGGGACTGGCATTTTTCGGCCTGTAAGTGGATGATTGCTCAACGCAATCAAAAAGGATGGTGTTTGATTAGCCGCTTTCCATTGTACATGGACGCAAACTACAGTTCCAGCACTTTCCAGCATGCCCCACGAAATTCTGGAAGGAATGCAAAACGAGACGCATAGCTTCATTGCCATGTCTACGACCAATTTCGGAGTGATCGATCGAACAAATTCTGTGGGACGCCACATTCGCTGCCTTCCTCGCCAGTGTCCCGAACTTGACGGATTTGACTCCAGGTACTGAAGGTCCTTCAAGCCTTAACCTTGCTCAATTGCCGCTCGGTCCCATCAGGACATGAATGCCGACCACCTGGCTCTTCTGAGGTTCAATTCAAGCTCAACTGTGACGAGCTGACTCTTTTCGTGGAGAGCTAAGAGCAGGGACAGGGTTAGAGCTTATCGACTTTCATTTCAATTACAGACGATAACGAAGCTTGGAGCTCGATTTAATAAATAAAAACAACAGATCACCCCACAAATGCAACACTCGACGACCGAAGAAACCATGAACAATATTGACTGACTTGATTTCGGCGTCAAGCCCTAATCCAATAAACGGGACGATGTGAAGACGGACATCGTTTTTGAAGGAGCAGATACTTATCGTCAAAATGAGACAGCTATTGGCGCCGTTGTTCAAGCGGCCGACATTATTCCAGCAGTTCCTCGGACTCAAGATCTTCCCCTTAGTCTCGACCATCATTGCGATTGCAATCCTCGATTGTTGGGCGTGATAGGCAGGGTAGCTAACATCTTGCGGAAATGGGTTCAGAATCGAATTGCTTCTGATAAGGCTTAGCTTGGAAATTGAAGCAAATCTCTGGGCTCGGGCACTGCGCCCTCATCTAATATTGCCTAGTCTTGCAATGTCTACTTACAATGGCTGTGCTGTATGTGCGTGGCTGGATCAGCCTGCACCTTGCGTTATCAAGGCAACCACCAACCCAAATCAATGCCCAGGCATCCAGTCAAAGCCGTACACCTCCGGTATGTAAGACGTTATTCTACATGCGTCAAGGGATCCCGCTCGATCTCAGCTCAGCCCTCGCCTTTGATCATATCTTCACTGGCTCATCGGCTTTCAACTTTCGAATTCTGGACTTTCGATTTCCGCCAATTCATCGTCGTCTCGCAACTCGTCGTTGCCCAACGATTCGTCGTCGTCCATCGATTCGTCGTCTTCCTCGTCCGACTCGTCGTCTCCTCTCTCTCCTCGTTCTCTCGCCTCCCTCCTTCTCTTTCTTTTTGCTTCGACGGAGTATGGGTAATAGGTCTCCAAAAAATAGTCATCCCCTGTCTCGTCTCGCCAACGTTCAGCGAAGGCGGCTATAGCATCTTCGTCCAGTGCCAAGAAGCACTTCGACTTCTCAAGCGGATGCACGATTTCTGCCTCCAGCTGCGGGTATGCTCGGCGTAGCATATCCGCCCTATGGTTCATAGACCCGTGGTATTCTTCTTCCGCCATACAGAGGATGTCCCCGTCTGATTCTTCGTTGACTAGTTCGCCGAGGCGTCTGTCTATGAATTCCTCGAGGAAATCTTTGATGTTTCCTAGGTCTGCAATCAGGCATTCGAAGGCGATTTGTTGGCGCAGTTCTAGTGGCAGGGTCAAGAAAGTTGGACGTTTGGGCTTGGTCTGCTTGGGCTTGGTCTGCCTGGACTTGGTCCGCCTGGACTTGTACTGCCTGAGTTTGGTCTGCCTGAACCTGGACTGCTTGGTCTTGGGCGGGTCGGGCTTGAACGACTTAATCTGTATCTGCTTTGTGGTTTCGACTGAAGTAGGCTTGGGGTTGTTGTTCGTGGCAGACTTGGAGCCCGGGTAGGGCTGGCTCAAAGTAGGTCTGGACGTGCCATTCGTGGCTTGTTTGAAGTCTGAGTCGGATAGGGTCGCAGTGGCATTGACCTTGTCATCTGTGGTTGGCTTGCCTTCCGAGTTGGCCGCCGTGGAGGCTACTTTGGCTTTTTTGTCCATTGGCGACTCGATTGCACTGAGCTTTTCGTCCCCCTTTCTCTTCGGCATGGTGATGGCGCGCTTTTGAGAATGTTGTGGATGGCGTCGAGTTTTGGGTCGAGGGAACCTTGATGCTTTCTCCTGGAGTCGCAAATCTTTCCTGGTTCAAGAGAATGGAAGATTCTGGCGACTTTTTGTGTGAGATGTTGGTCGTTTGGTATGAGGTTTGTGGAGAGATGAGGGACTGGCGCGGGACTTTTTAAAGATTGCTGACTGTGTGTAGCGTGTTGATAGGATGGAGACCAGCTGCTGTGCTGCAAACTCGGGGAGTGAACAAGCGAGAGACCGGTGAGTGTCGGCAGGTACCGTATATCGCGGAAGGTTGACGATACTGACGAACCTCAATGCTAGAGCACGCACGGTCATATCATCTCAACGAAGCCCAATTTCTTTCCACTCGAATGCTGGTTTCTCCATCGCCTCTCCATCCATGATGCCATTAATATATGCGTCGCCAATGACTTCGTCAAAACCATCAGATCGTTCGCATATAATGAAGGGGGCGTTAGCCCCTCGAAGATGCAGATTTGATCGCCGACCTGTGATCGTTCATGCACCCAGCCCAAAAGATTGTTCGTGGTTTGGCACAACAACTTTAAGGATAATTTCTTCTCGAAAGGCTGTATCTCCCCAGGTACAAGGATAGCCTCGAATTTGGAGACTGTGTCGATAGTTGTGTTTATAAGGCAACATCTGACTTATTCGTCAGGGCCTCCGGCTCCAAGGTACAGCAGTCTGATGCAATCATCTTGGTAGAACTTCGTAGGTTCCATCTTCGAGGCCTTGTAGGTTCTCGTGCTGGCAAGAATGGGTCGTAGTTTTGAGGATAACTTCAATTATAGGGTGTACGATGAAGAGAATTCCATAGATCCAAAGAAGAGGAGATGATGTGATGACAGTGAAGAGCCGGTGGTGTATAACGAATGCTTTCACGGAGCCTGCGATGAAGATGAGGATCAGGTTGTGCTGCGCCCTCCCTCCTCCATATCTAACCCATCAACGATTTCATCGGCCGACGGACAATGTGCCCAGTCCTCACAAGGTATTCTGGTCTCTCAAGAAGACGACAAAGACAGAGGGAGGTATATATATCATGACCTCTCCCTCTTCCCATGTCTCGACATTATATTTGTCGCCGTCAACAAAGCACATCCAAGATTTCCAAGACAACAACTGTACACACAAACCCCAAAGTCTCAAACCAACCATGTACAAAAACATTGTCAGCCTGCCCTCCAAACCCACCCATCCCCATCAAAGACACACCTCCTCCTCCCTTCCTCTCGGCATCTCTCGGAAACAATAATAACAGCAAAGAAAGGAAAAATGGCCGATCCACAAAAGACCGCACAAAAGCCACCCGCAGAAGATTCACTAGATGATACCTTCCACCACTCCGCCATCGAGGAGACGAGGGGACCGGCGTTCCAACGTCGAGATTCCTCTCCTCGCACAGACACGTCGGTGCGGGGATTTCGTCAAAGACCCAGTTGGTCTTACTTCCTCAGTGCAGAGTCCGCGGGTTTGAATCCTGCGGATAGAGGGGCTCGTGTGGGAGGGAGATTGTGGGGGAAGATTGGGGGTGGGAGGCAGAACGTGGGTGGGAGTGAGGCTGTGGGTGGAAGGCAGAGTGGGGATGGGATTCAAGATGGAGCAGAGACTCAAGATGGAGCAGAGACTCAAGATGGAGGAGAGACTCAAGCTGGAGCAGAGTCATCAGATAAGACTGAGGATCGGGATCCTACAGCCACTAAATAGAGTGGGCAGCGGGGAGAGGCCACTGAGCATCCCGAGGATTTCGATAAGTAGGGTGAGGATTCATTGATGAGGAATCTTGCGGATGAGTTTGGCTCTTTGATAAGCTGGAAATGAGGGATTTTGTGGACTAGGCGAGGCGTGTATGTATTTAGATGTCGATATCTCTCTTTCTGAAATAGATTTCTTTTCGAACTAGGTGCTTGGATCGGTCCTGGATGTTGTTGGTGTACATCAATCAACAGAGAAGATTAATTTTGAGGACAGAGAAGGAGGAGGTGGAAGTATATAAAACCGTGATGTGATTCGCCTCACCCCTTCTTCCTCTTCTAGGTACCTCGATGATAGGCGTTCATTCACACACGTGACTAAGTCCATTTACTCACCGACCAATTATTCCCATAGATCCAAAAATCCCGGAAATGCTGGTTGTGAGTGGCGTGCATTCTTTTGGTCAGTCCTTGTCGAGTTGTGTGTCTGCGAATAGGGTATGTGGGTATCTCGTCATAAATTAAAAGCAAACCATACATAATCGAAGCCGGCGAACTCGCGCTCGCCCCGGAGGAAACCTCTCTCATCCACCCCTTTTCTCTTCTTTCCGGCAAGTGTGATGGGACCGAGACGCTTATCGTGTGAATAATCTCAACGACTTGGGATCAAAAATCCTCATTCAACTCATCGCATGCTCACAAAATTACCAATCCAATAACATTAAACAGATATCCTACCCTTCTTTCCACCAGAGTATCGCCCACCGGAGTTTCGGCCTGACCAAGGCAGGTCGTCTCTCTTTAGGTTCCAGCCCCCAGTCGTTGCCATTTCACCACCGCCCTCTAATTCATTGAACGCTCGTGTCCTGGGCGTGACTGGAGATTTCATGCCCCCCATCGTCCCAGGTGTAGGCGGAATCTGAACCATCTCCCATTCGCGAGCCGGTGTGATTGGTGTACCCGTCTTCGAGTACGCGTGTACGGAGTCGATGTCGTCGTCTGTATTGCCTGGTTCGGGTCCGAGAACGAGGGCTTGGAGGGCTACAAGGAATTGGATTGAGAAGAGGATGCTGCGAATTGTTAGAGGCTGATGAGATGTGATGGGTCAGGGTGGAATTCACAGCATTACGCAGGCGACGTAGAAACATGCTTTTGCTTGCATGCAGAATCCGACATTGCTCTTTTTGAATGCGACACTGCAGCTTTTCGTGATGTACCATGCCGGACCTGGTTGTGGAGATGCCGGATCGGTCATATCTGGTGATTGCTGTCCGTAGACCGAATATGCCCAAAGCCCGATTTCGAGTCCGTGAACTGCAAGGCTGAGAATCGGGAACAGGGTGTGTAGGTAAAGGAGGAGGGCTTTAACGAGCATAATGAACATGCATAGAACGGTAACGACGAGATTGAATTGGGTCAGACTATCCACCGCCACCACTGTTAGCAATTACCCCAGATATGTGCGATAGAGGCAATGCATACAAACTACTCCAGATCAAAGGCGTCTTGTATTTCTGGTGATTGGCAGCAGCATACAACGCCGCTGTGGGACTCGAATTGAACCCGTTCAGGTTCCCATCTTGCCATAACTTGGTGCGATATGTATTTCCATCCGCGATACCGAACAAGGCCAATGCCGCGACTGTGAGCGGGAATTCGAGAATGATGAGTCCAACGACGGTCCAAAAAATGGCTGGGCGCCAGCGCAAGAAAGTCAGTCGAATGGGTATGGCCATGGTAATAATACGAATGCGCGAGCGCGGGTGTCAATGTTGTATCGCCGGTCGAAGGAACTCTGGGAGGACTAGGAGGTCATCGAAAAGACTAATGATTGAGCGCAATCAGCACGACCTGGTGTATGTCCTATGTAAGTTACTCTAACAAGACGGCCAAAGATGTGTATGTAAGGTGGACGAAGACACTTGAGGAGGTGGAGAGGGAATCCAACATCACAGCCCAAGTATTTCTTGCGCCAGAGCTGGGCCCATTCTGAGCAGGTAAGGCCAGGCCAGGCCAGTGAGCCCAATGGAGCGTATGCAGCCACGGTGAAGGTGGAGGAACATGGCTGCGGGATGGTGAGTGGTGGATGCTCAGTGCGCTATCTTTTCGCTGCGCCAATGAGATGCGCGGCACGGCACAAATCACATTCGTCTCCAGTTCTTCGGGAGCAGGCGAGACATGCATGTCAAATCGATAGAGGACCGTGAGCACCTTACGACCAGAATTCCTTCTGAGGTCTTGTATGTCTCCTTCTATGCTGCACGGCATGTACTGATACTGATCTCTGATGCATCTCACAGCCACTTGTAGTAGTATTGATACCAGCTTTCATAGCAAAAGTCGTCGTCGCGAGCCAAGAACGTTGTCAATGTGCTCGGCGAAATTGCTTAAATCGCCGGGCGCTTAGAGGCGCATTCGATCTGCTAGGACCTGGTGCATGTTCATTATTCCCCACAGCTTGGTCCATCGAAAGATTCGAAAGGGCCATCTCGAAAGACTTGATGAGGGTCCTGGCGTGAGATCGTTTGCGTGATGGGCATTGAGCGCGGTTAGAGGCAGAAGGATTTGCCCAAAGAGGCAATGCGCATCGTCGATGAGCAGATATCTCTCCTTCGCATTATGCAAAGCAGGCGTTTACGAATGTGTTCCGTTCTTGATGCTTGAAGTTGTCATGCATTTTGTGCATGGAGAATGAAGTTTGACTTTCAAAAAGTAGCTTTTCGATTCAGATAGCCTCAGACATTCGTGAGAAACAGTTTAAGTTATTGATTGTGAATGGGAAAGCCTGGAACGAGAACAGGACACGACGTCCAAACCGACATTCCGAAAGATAGGCCGCTGACCAAAATTCTTCCTGGAAAAAGCTTGAGGGGCAGTACCAAAGAAAATAGTCTGTAGAACGAGGACGGAACCAAAAGCGATCAAAGATCATCCCAAAGGCCCAACGGAAAGAAAATCCTGAGGTCGCTTATGGACAGATGACTGTTCCAAATACAGAGAGTAACAGGATCTGCAGTGAGGAACAACGAATGAAAATAGGCTGCCGTATCTATGAACCTTGTGAGAATAGTGGTATCGCCAGTGGAAGCAGAAGTGCAGAAAACTCGGTACGTGGGTTGCTTGTCTACAGTGTCCAAGTTGTAGTTGTAGACATTGTCTGTAATGGGATCAGCCTTCGCGTGAGCGACTGATAGGGGACCTTTGAGCTGCGGATGGAGAGAGCTTTGATTAGCTCCTCCGATAGGTTCTAACGTCTCTGGATCGATAGACTTGAGCATCATTGCATCGGTCTTGAGTGTTTAATCTTGAATGCCAGATGTCTCTATACTTTTGAAAGCCTGTGTGAATCATACTGAGGAAGGCTAATGGGCTGCTATTGTGCCGCGGAGTACAGCCATTGTTGATCTCATCGGAGCAGTCCCATCTCTGGGTTTCGTTCACACTCGCAGCGGTGACGTGGTAATCCAAACTCTAGGTAAGAGAGAAGCGAGAGCTGAATGGCCCTTGAGAACGGTGAAGATTGAGTGTATCGAGGCAAGGAATTTTGTTGCCTTGGAGGGGTTTCCGTTCGGAGCATGACCCACGACCCACGACACAAGAAGACGACTGACTCGTACCTTGATCGGGATATCGGACAATTGACTCGGTCACCAGTATCTGAATCCTATTGATACTCGATGCGAAGGTCCATCACTTGGAAGGCTGGTGGCAGGAGATTGTTCAGTCCATTTAATCTTACTAGGCTTTTACAAAGCGATTTTGTTTACCTTGTAAGATTACTTCAATATTTCCATAGTCACCGATTTTTGATCAGGGATGAACACGAAGGAATTCTTCCACAAAACTTTTTTGCTTTTGTAGAGTAACCGTAGACAGCACGTGACAGCGACGTGGATGGAACTCTCTCCTCCAAGGTCTCATCCCATTCGACGACACCATCCGTCTCTTCCCTCAATTAAACCATTACTCGTCTCCCAATGACACATGCTCTTCTTTGTCTAACCTTACGAACACGAGTCGGATGTCCAGTTGATCCTGGTCTTCCCAATATAGACCTTCGCCAGGACAGACCCCTTGCGGCGATTTCTATTTACCGGCCGATTTACCCAACGTAGCAAGAAGGATCTTGAAGCTGGTAAATTGTGTTGTATGTACCGGTAGAAACAGTGATTCCTCCAGCCGCATACAATCGCCTGCACTCACCAGACAAGAATCGCCAACTACCTTGTGGGTGTTGTGTCCGTAAAGTGTTTATGTGGAGAGACGGAAACGGAAGCTTGCACGTCCTACCAATATCTCTAACAAAGAGTCCCACCTCCTCACGGTTGAGGTGACTATCGTGCTCGTCAATCACGCTGGCATTACCACCACAGTCTGCTCTCGCCCCATCCTCCTCATGTTGGCATGCGCGTAGGCAGTCTGACCAACTGCTCGCTCGAAATATCACGGTTCAAACGCCAACGGGCAAGTGCGAGTCGTGTTCCCCAGTCCTTGGACGCATCTTGCTGTTCAAGTAATCTATGCTTGACTTGAGCACGCAAGACCCCTGTCAGAACGAATCGACCCCGGAAAATATTTTAACCCTGCCGGGGACGGTAAAGTTTGCCCATGATTACATACATTGTGATTGGATATCACCAACGAGATCTAGATTGAACTCAATCCTCCGGAGCTCGCACAGAAAGCGTGCCTCCAGCGCCGACACTGAATGGGTTGGAGTTGAGGTCCCCTACCTCAGATCACCGCGGGCAAGCTACAAACATGTTATCGTGATTGCTCTTAATTGAAGCTACTGCATGATCCGAGGCGTAGGGCTTTTGTTCAAAACATAGTGAATTTTCCTACTTCTCTCCAGTACTCTTCTCACAGCTGTAGTCCTCAGACATCCTCGATCATGAACATGGACAAAGAGCACGACAATGCTGAGTCGCTTGCTGCAAGTAATCCATATGAAGTGCCAGAAGGCCTCGATCGGACCGGCAAGAACCAATGGTCACGTCTCTGGCCTGTGATTGTCAGTGTCTCAGCGATTTCACGCGCAATCATCTACTAACGACCCCCAGGCTTGCGGCGCAGGTCTTTTCTCTGATGGCTATCTAAACAATGTGCGGGAACAATTGCCTCTCAAAACGGTGTTACAGACGCACGTCGCTGATACGTGATCAGGTCATTGGATCCGTAGGGACCATGCTTTCGAAGATATACACCAAGAAAGTTTATAAGCCATCTCAGGCCAACGTAGGATCGATCACTTTTGCTGGAACAGTTCTGGGCATGCTACTTTTCGGCTACACTAGCGATAAGTTTTCACGCAAATGGAGTCTCATGGGTTCCACTTTGCTCATCGTACTCTTCGCCATCTTAGGCACAGCCTCTTGGGGACCTACGCCACAACAACTTTTCGCCTGTCTGACCGGCATGAGGTTTTTCCTTGGTGTGGGCATTGGAGGTGAATATCCTTCTGGTAGTGTGGGTGCAGCAGAAGGTACCGCAGAGCTGAAGGCTGGCACGCGAAATTGGTGGTTCATCATGTTTACCAACGTGATGATCGACTTTGGCTTTGTTATAGGAGCCTTTGTTCCAATGTTGGCAGTAGGTCCCCCCGGCTCTTCCATACAATAGTTTCTAATGCCAGTAGGTACTTGCACTAGGCGAATCTAATCTCCGACTCGCATGGAGGCTCTCTCTCGGTTTTGGAATTCTCCCTCCTCTGGTTTTGCTCTTCCTTCGATTCAAGCTGCAAGAACCGGAAGCCTACAAACGAAACGCTGCGAAGATGAAGACCCCTTGGTTTCTTGCTGCCCGTTACTACTGGCCACGCTTACTTGCTGTCTGCTCAATCTGGTTCATTTACGATTGGATCTCATACAGTTTCGGCATCTACTTCAGCGACACCATTACAAATTTACAGGGGTCCGATAAACGTATGTGGGTCAACTTTGGCTGGAACACCCTCATGAACTTTTTCTACATGCCGGGCGCCGTACTGGGTGCCTACCTAGCAGACTTCAGAGTCCTCAAGCCCCGACATATTCTTGGTGGTTTCTTCATCGCTCAAGGTGTGCTCGGTTTCATCATGGCGGCGTGTTACAAAACACTCGTGGAGCCTAAGAACGTTGGTGCCTTTGTGATTGTTTATGGAATCTTTCTGGCCTTCGGAGAGGCCGGTCCAGGTGACAATATCGGACTCTTCGCCAGTAAAACATCTGCAACTGCTATTCGGTACGTCCTCCCCCTTCACACAGCAATTCCCACACGCCCATTATTCCGACTAACACTTCATTGAAGAGGAAAATACTACGGTATCGCCGCCGCCGTCGGTAAAATCGGTGCTTACGTGGGATCCTACTGCACTCCCGCCATCCAAGACAGCGCGGGCCCAGACACCGACGCCTTCAAAATTGTGAGGGGCCAACGACCCTTCTGGATCGCGAGTACGATAGCCATATTTGCGGGTCTCGTTGCTCTCTTCTTCCTGCCTGATATCAACCAGGACTCTATTGAGCAAGAGGATAGGAAGTTCAGAGAGTTTCTTCACAGCCATGGGTATGATACGAGTCAGATGGGTGTGTATGAATCTAGTAGTAGAGAGGAGCATGGCGAGTCTTTTGAGCTTAGGGAGAAGTCGTAAGTAGATGGTGATATGATTGTGTACATACTGCTTTCCTTTCTTCTTCTGGCGGTTCTGCTTTGGGACGATATTTCACATGGGCGGTGAAGAGACTCGAAGTTGGGATTACGAGGTCCAACATGTTCTCTTCCGGTGCGTTTGTCTGCTGTTAGACATATTTCTCCACGATTGGCGTTTAGAGGAGGGTGTACTGTTACAAAGGATCTGTACTATGAAGTGCCTGAGGCTCAACTAAACCTATGCGTTCACGAGGCAATCCCATGTAAATGAGATTGATCCTGTGGACCTATCAATACGTTCCCATGGTTCACACAAAGACAACGGGACATGGAAGGAAGCCTTGAACAAGGATTATATAGCACAACGAAGCAATAAATCCATATAGATGCCTCACTCGTTCTAAGCTCAATCCTATTAGATCTTGCCTTTGTCCGCAGCCTCCTCAGTCTGCTTCTGTAAACCCTCAATATGCTCATCGTGATCTTCCACCTTCTCCTTATCGGCCTTGATATTCGACTCTCCCGCACTCGCCAGCTCTTCATGCCAGTGTCCCTCTCCTCGCTTCTGTTTGTCAAGCTGCTCCTGCTTCTTCGCTTCTAGCTCTTCGCCCGTGCGGTTCGCATCTTCCTTTATCGAGAGACGGTTTGAGATGGTGAAGGATCGGTATTGCGTTTGTCTTATTGGGATGGATAGTCTTGGGGCTGAGGTCTTGAAGGATGGTGGGAGGCGGAACGGCATTTTGGTGGTTTGGTTTAATTTTTGAGGTGGTTTGGGGTAGGTGTGGTTCAGGGAGGGCAATGAGGGATGGCTACAGGTGTTATAGAGGTTTTCGAGTGGTGAAGATGTGAGAACATTGGAGCACCGAGGAGTGGATGTATTGTCGTAAAAAAGAGACGTCATGATGATGGCCGGGTGGAAGAAATCCAGGGAACCGCGTCCACGAGCCATCTCCAATACATCAACGTCCCAACATATCGCCATCTTGCCTGAACTCCGTCAAGTGAGGATGACAATTCGGAAGCTCCTCCCGTACGGGCTACATCTTCACAAAGACCCAGGTTATCACTCAGCGTGGACGTTTACGAGATGATAATGTCTACGGGACTTCCAACTTCCCAGCACTCGGAAATCAGCGGAGACAACCATGTTCGTCAATCTGTGGTGGGAATCGGGGCCATAGCCGACGATGAATCGACATGAAGGACGGTCAGGACTTCTTCTGCGGCACTTCCCAGACTATTGATCAACGGGAAATCGAATGAAGGGCTGAGGCAGAACAGTATCGAAAGATTGATCTTCGGCGGAAACCTGTTCGGATTCTTTAAGTCTCGAAACCAGTATTAGCATGAATATTCTGCCATCCTCATGAGTTTTGGACGACACATCAACACTTTGAAGCAGAGGAGGTTTGCCATGGTTCAATCGATTCTAGGTTGGCTGACGTCTTGAAAATCTATTACCCGATCCTTTCATCCCTATTCCGTTCATCTAGCCTTAATCGACCCAGAGACCGGTTGATCCTCACAGCGTCGTCTGCGCTCACTAGCACAAATTCCTGAAGAATTTCTCGGATGACCTGACGAACCTCGTCCAAAAGATCAGCGTCTCGTATCATGTCACCACTCACGTCCAGCTCGATCAGTCGCATCCTCAGCCGGTTCACCATGTTGAACCGCTTCTGGCGCTGTTCACCAAGGATAGCCGAATAGTCTACTGCGCCTCTGCGTGATCGTCCAGCGATTGCTTCATCAGTTTCTTCACTCATGGCTTTGTTCGTTCGACAGTAAGTATCTGTTGGAAGGTAGATCTGATGATATTGACGTTCATGTCCAGGACGAATGCGAATATTTATATAGCGGCATGGTTACAGCAGAACGTTTGCTTTTCCCTATCGTGATGAACATTCTAACTCTAGATTCCTTTGTCATCACTTCCATGCGTCGAACACTATATATGAGCGACTCACTGCCGATGTTGGACTAGACTCATCCTTCATTGTTGCGAATAACAGCGATTGGGCTATCTCGCCCGACAGACGTTTGCGAGATTGTTCATGCCTCAACTGCCGTCCACTCGGCTGTTAGGTTCTCCTGGATCCAGAGAATCTATTTTGGTCTGTAACCAAGGCCACTAAGTAGAAGTGTTGAAAGCTGGGTGAGTTAGGTGAATTTGGCGGAACTACACCCGCTCCGAAGAAAACCACATTTACCACATCAACCCGCATTGCATTTGAGCGGCTGATGTTTCGCTGACCGTCCGAGCCGGTCTGACCTCACGGGCACCGGTCCGCAGCAACAGGATCATAAAATAAACTCCCTGCCGATGTAACCCTGCGTCGCGATTTCTCACAATGTCGTGCCCGATTTTCACAGCTCGCAGTATTTCTGAACATGAGGCTAGGCGCGAAAACGGCGCGCTAAAAGTACCCATGCATTTAACCACCTTGACAACGTTGCCCTCAAGGCGAGTATACGCATGTTTTCTTGCAAGTAGACGGAAGTGTCGTTTTGGCAGAGCTCAGGACTGAGGCGTTGATTCTTGGAAAGGTGCTGAAGTTCTCAAAACTCCTGGCACGGATGAGTTGGCTGTTGAAGGTGGATATAAATACTTGACTTTGCCTCCGATACTCGGAAACGATGCTATGCCAGTCGATATTTTCGTAACATGATCTGGGCGACGCTCGATCCCCGAGATTTTTCAGGCTCACCACATTCTGGCAGCAAGGTTAAGAGGACAAATCTTCGACTTTGCCTTCAATGTTCGAAAACGATGCTATGCCAACCAACGTGGTCGGAACATGATATGGGCAACGCTCGATTCTCAACATTCATTCGGTTTCGCTGATCCCCGGCATAGAACTTTGGAGGCAACAGGTTGACGCTGAGGACCTTTTGTGGTTGAGATTATGAAACGGGCTCAGGATGTCATTAGGAACATCAGATAGAATGGAGTGTAGTGGGCGATTCATTTTCAAAAGATGAGTCTTGCAGCCTACGATCTGCTGTCTTGAAAAATACCTTGGCAAGACGGCCTCGTCGATGCCATGAAATACAAGCACGTGCCGCTAGCTTGATTCGACCTGGCGTGCTCGGCAAGAGACGCGTGCATTCCCTCAACGACAATCCTCCGCCTCAGGCCAGCACCCCCATCCTCCCGCGCCCAATACACCCGAAGGACACGAGGCTCCCGAGCATGATTGTATCCGAAATTCGCCGCGAGTGGACAGCCGCGACGTCGCTATGTTTCACTTGCGTTATTAAATTTCAGGCACGTACAGATCGAGCAGGCGTGCGCAGGACGCCGGAACGCCATTCCTTTCATCATGTGGAGGGGAGAGCGGTAGGTCAGACCAAGCAGCTGTGCTTACAGCGTCCCTGCAGACGCCGTTGATGAATTGTACTGGACCGTCTTCCACTTCTCCCATGTCTTCAGGCACCTGCCCAAAGTCGAGCCAGGCCACGGACATACGACGTTCAGGAACGGATTTGGCTGGTGGTGTAACTGCCATGCTTCAAGGCGTCAAGGCCAAATTCTCCACGTGCCTAACAGACTCGAACATAAGTATGATCAGCTCTGGGGCGCTGTCATACCCCTCCACAGCCTTTGCATCCCGCAGAACTAGCTTCTACCTTTACTCGGAAGCAACTCTTAAAAACGCACTCCAGGCGGGGCAGCATCGAGTGATGTTTCCACCTCCACCAAATACTGTGAATCTTGCGAGACATTTTGCGAAACTCCGGGATCGATTTGCTGCCTGTTGGAGGCCCGATCGATGCCCTCGTGCCTGCACCTGACGAGCATTGCCGCCCCTGGCGACCGCAAGCATTTCGATTTAAGGTCGAATACTGCAGAAAATTGATCGCCGACTGTGAAGCCCTTGCCGTCCTATGGCCTTTAGATGTCTGTCAGCTACGAGGAGCAACGCCGTTTGGACCGTTGTGTTGGTTGGAATACCTTTCTTGCATCCTATTGCGGGCTGCGCGGCAAGTCCTTTTTTCAGGGTTTGATAGCAGATTTCATTGCCCAGATCTGGGGTATGACAACATATCTTCAGACAGGGACATCGCGATCTCTTTGCTCGAGCTGTCCGAAGTGTCTGCCCCACATCGATACCCCACGGGGCTGATGAGTATCTGCACTATGTCACATATGACAGGTTGCCAATTTCAAGGCTGCATAACTTGCGTTGCTAGGCTGGCCAATGATATGCCTACAAGAACTGCCGCGGCCTAGTTAGGAGTCCACCCCACATGAGATGCGCATGGTCAAACATTCAACCTCAACCTCGCCAAGGCACCGTCTGTGTTATTCCTATGCAACCACTTTCAGTCCGTCAAATGATGCGGATTGGGATCCACAATTGCTCTTTTTACTGGGGTCCTCGGTCCGCCTCGGCTATTCCAGAATCGACCTCTTTCTTCTCGTCCGTCATCGCAGATCTGCGTCGTCACGATTCTCACAATTGGTCGACTTCGTATAAAGTTCACGTACATCAGCTACTATCTTGAAACCGTCAAGCAGAATTCAGATTTCGTCGATTGGAGAGACTCTTCGAATAAAAGGCACCGAGCTTTTCAGCCCATGGAATTCATTCCGCAATTCTTCTGTCTGCTACTCAAATCTATACATTGAGTTCTATCTTTGTGAGTCTACTGCGCCTTCCCTTCCGACCTTCTCAACCCGTTTCTGCCGTTGACTGTTTTCACTTGATTGAGAATGCTACGTCGCAAATTGTGAGAGTGTGGGAATTCAGGCGCAAATGTGCCTTCCACACACATTTTGACAAGCTGGAGCAGAGCACGCTTCCTCGTTCCACTTCTAAACTAGTCATATGTCCTATAGAAATCCGCTAATGAGCATATCCAGAATCCATAAATTGATACACCTTGAAAACAAAACTCCAACAACATCGAAGCAGCCAGAATATCAACATGTCTCCATCCCTCGAAAGCCAGCCGCTCAACGGCAATGCCCCAACCGTCCAGACAAAAGCCCTCAACGGCAACGGCACCGTCAAAGCCCCTCCAAACGGCCACGCCAAAATCGCAACAGACGTAGACGATCTGAAAGACCGCCTCCTCGTCGAACGCTCCGAAAAAGCCTTTGCCAGCCGCGCCGTCTCCCTCGTCGACCTCCCAGCCGGCTCCCTCTTCTTGAAAATCACAAAAGCCACCCCGGCAACCAAAGCCTACACCTCCGTCCAAACGGGTCCAGACACGCACATTGAACTCAACAGCGACATCGTCTTTATCAACCATTCCTGCCGCCCCTCTGTCGTTTTCGACATGGAGAAGATGGAGGTGAGGGTTTCGGGAGAGGGGGATTTGAAAAAGGGGGATGCGTTGACGTTTTTTTATCCGAGTACCGAGTGGGATATGGCGCAGCCTTTTGAGTGTAACTGTGGGGAGGAGGGGTGTAAGGGGGTTATTGATGGGGCGGGGAGGATGGATGAGGGGGTGCTTAGGGGGTATTGGTTGAATGGGCATATTGAGAGGATGTTGGAGGAGAGGAATGGGGGGGAGGGTGGGAGTTTGAAAGGTGGGAAGTAGGGGATGGATTTGTGAGGATGTAGCTCGTTTTGAATTGGTTGTGGGGTTAGTTGGAGTGGGCTTGTCGAGGGGACAATAAAAGTTATGGTCACGAGATCTTTATCCGATTCTGCGCTTGGAGTCAATTCCTTGAAGGTGTATGGAAGAAAATGAACACACGATTTTCGAACACGTTAGATGAATGCGGGAAAGGCCTGCCACACATCCACCTTATATGTGTGTTCGGAGTAGTTTTCTTTCAGCCATATCCAACTAGAATACGAAACCTTATGTAATCTTTCCAATCATCATGTCATAATTCGTGAATCGTGAATCGTGAATTGCGCAACAGCTCAGCCATATTTAGGCTTCAAACGTAAGAATAGACTCTCATCTTTGACCTCCAGGGCCGCAGCTCGGACAAGCCATGGATTATCTTCCCCATCTCGAGTTGTCGGATCCGCGACAGAACGTGTAGTCGTGACTGTGCGCTCCAGAAGTGGCGGAATGCGTTCATCGAGACCACCAGGTAGATGAGGCGTTTGTTTCAACTCGAAAGTTTTCAGTCCCTCCAGACTGGCCAGGGCTTCGAAGAAAGGGTCGCACAGCGCGATGTTAATATGCAGGAACGAGACGAATTCGTATCTGGATTTCGCCTTCCATAAGGTTCCAAAGGTTCCCAAGTTTCCCAAAGAACTCGAGGGAAGATGGACGATTGACCCGGGAGGTATGTCGCTGAGATCGATGCGATTTCCCTGTTGATCGTGGTAGTGGGTGACAATACGTGTTAGTCGATATGTATCAAAGAGGTCACCATCCTTTTCCAGGGATTGCGTTCTTCGTTGCTTCGCGTTGGCATATGCGAGAGTGAATGCGTATCCGTTGAGCTGAATGCTGAGGTGTCGAAGTCTCGGCATCGACTTCAGTAAAGAGATGGCCTGGAAAGCTTGCTCATCGCTGTATTTTATTGCAAAACCATTGGCAAAACTAACCTCTTCGGTCTTGATCCAATCAATCTCAATGGTCTCGATATTTGCAAGACCTACGTGACCGAGCATCGGATAAAGGCGGATGATCTGGTCCATTTGAGTGGCTCTGAAGACGGTATTTTGATAAGCACAGGCGAGAGCCTCGATCTGCAGGATTTCTGGCACTCGCTTCAGTCCGTAGGGATAGAAGCTGCATCCTCCAGCGATCAAGTGGCTCTCCAGCGACCATGTCTCCTCGTGGTTGGCTGAAAAGAACTTCTCGAGATGCACAGTCTCGGCTGGGAAGGCGAAAGCTAGCTCGAATATGCGCAATCGGAGTTCTGCCATGGTATTATTTCCACGGTTTGAGAAGAGGGAGTATCCCGCTCACCAGAAGGCAGTTTCTCTAGAGGGAACGTCATCTTGACGCTACAGTGCACATTGATTCGGGATCTGATGTATGTAGAAATGTCACAAAGAGGGTGTTTCGTTGTCCAGGCTGCCATGTCGGAGAGGATTGCACCAGTACCTGCATTAGTCGTGCGCGGGAGGGCGTGTCTGGGCCAAGAGATGTTTTCAAAAACAGACAGTATTGATGGAGAGGCCGTTGGCTCTATGCCTGCAGTGATGAGACAGACCTTGGTGTTTGCTTTGGGGGATCGATGTTTGAGGCATGTACTGTACGGTACAAACCCATGCGGGCTTACCAAGCGCCGGAGTTGGCGGCCTCTTCGGAAAAGGGCTTCGTACTCCAACGTCTCGGGCACCGGTTCAGCTTCCACGCCGGTAAAGACCTTGTTCTCGTCAATTAACACCGCCATGTACGGAGCGCCATCATCCCATGCTGCAGAGGTGTAGATATCATGGCCTACGATTCTCGCCAGACCTTGCAGACTTGTACTCGGGCGACATGACCGACGGACACATTCCCATCACCGCCCTCTGGGTATCGTTTCATCTATTCTGTGGAGGTCTTACCTTGCAGTATCTCCATCATCCCGTATAATCCCTCGCCAGAACTATGTCGCACACGGAACACAAAGCTGCCGCCGCGCGAACCCGTCATTTCATGTCAAACCTGGAAATAATCAGCCCACTCGCAAGATAAGAACAACCCCTCCATAACGTCCCGTCACTATGCTTCTGCCGTATTTCTCGAGATTCTGTTGATGACAAATACCGATGCTTTACCCCAAGACCACAAATTTCACCACTTGCGCCAGAACCTACATTGATACTTGGCCGCAATACCAGAACTACAGCTGGACTGGACGTGTTGTTGGCATCTATCCCAACCAGACGCAGCAGATCTCTTACGAAGGATGTAAAGCACTCTGTGGGAGTGGAAATGACCGTTATCCATGGTCTGAGACCGCACAAACTCTTTCAACTTGGCTTTTGCCTATCCTCGGGATGCTATTGCAAGCACCTTTTGTTAGCAACCAATTCTGGGGCACAATCCTAGTTCTCGCTCGATGGCTTGGAAGCCCGATGTATGTCAAGTCCCCCCCNCTGGCATGCATTCTTTGGAATATTTCCGCGTCTGGAAAATGCGCTATGATGGGTAAGCAGGTATCTCTTGTTGTCCGCTTTTTCCTTGCCTCTGACACATTTATCAGTGGACATGGCAGTCGACTACGATTCTCCCCCAATGAAGCCTGACGATATTGGCTTGAGTCAGCAACTCGTCGACTTTCGCAGCATAAGGGACTCTTTCTACATCCTAGTCACCATGGTAAGATAGTGAATCGATGCCAGAACCCTCCACACCTCTAGTTGTTTGCCATAGGGAGGTCACTAATTATCCACTAGAACCAATACTCAATAAAAACAACGCACACCTCCAAGTCAGAAGCAGAAGGATTGCTTCGCATTGCCCTTTTTAGCAGGGACTTACAGCTTGAGGGCACAGACAAGACGATCCGAGAGACGCGGCAAGAGCTGGCACGGAACCTGCGTCGACACAGAAGAAGGAACGCTGTCCCCGTCTTCATATCGACAATGTGGTTTCTATTCTCTTTAGCAATTTCGATCCAGGCAGCCTTTGAAAAGTTGGGCGAGAACACAACAGCCCACGAATTAGCCATGGGACTTATGCTTTCTTGGCTGCCGATTTTGATACTGTGTAGCATTGTTGACTGCGGCTCAGCATCTGCTTCACAAATGCGACATGAAATAAACGCTCTGGTGGACCTGGTATCGAGATCGCTGCAGAGCCCTGTGCTTTGCGGGCAATTTATTGAGAGTTTTCGCCATCGGCCAGAATTTGCGACTTTGAGGGATCGAGTGACAAAGATCAGCAACCAATCTCATAAACTTCAAGGCGAATTCTTTCGCACTTTCGCTGGACAGGGACGAGTGAGATGGCATTATGGAGTTGCTCACCCACTTCTGTCAGAGATCGAAAACTGTCACGTTGCCGACCATGGGAGGAACTGGCTTGCCGATGAACAGCAGGCACGCATTAATCTCGTCCTTGGCTCGCCAGGTCGTGGACTTTTTTGGTTTGACTTTCGTCAACTTTGGCAGGTATCCAGCGCCATTATTCTCGTCGGCGGATGCTGCCTAGGCGGCTTCATTGTCTCATTTTTTACACCCACGGTTGGTTTGGGATGTAGAAGCTTGGGCTTCCTGGCATACTTCGTAGTGTCTCTGTCGCTTGTGATCGTCGAATTCCTGATCTGGAGATTGACCTCGTTTTCACCCGAGGATCGAGAAGAAGAGCGATTGCGGCAGGAAACCTTTGGTCCCATGAGAACCCAGCCCACAAGAAAGAGCACTATGGACTCCCTTTTCCTCAAGGAAACATCCAGTTGGGCCACTTTGCAGCGCACCCGGGCCGAAGACACTCTTATCGGAGTCCTGTCTACTGCCCTCACGCTCTTCTACAGTTCCAAACACCGGAAAGCAAAGAGAGATGATTTGCGACGAAACTTTGTCGCTTCGCTCCGAGCATGGCACGGCCTTCGAGTTCGCGAGCAGTTGCATTTCCTGGTCTTCGTTCCCCTCGAGGTGGGGAATGCAGTCATGCTTGTCTACATTCTACTTGCCCAGAGCTTTGGTCTTTACGTCAACTGTCGCTGTAAGAGCTCCAATTTTGGACCGGGCGGCGGCTACGTCGATCTCGTTCAAACCACCAAGGCGCGTAACCCAACGACGAAAGCTAGCTGGATCGCCGGCACAGCCATCAGCTGCATCATCATGACCTTGGCAGCTTGCTATATCGTTCTTGAGTGGTGTTTGCAAAGTCATCTAGGAACGGAAGATGAAGGGAGAGCAAGGAGGGGCCTAGCTCGTGTGCGAATGTTCCGGCGCTTGGTCTTTTGGCTTCGGTATCCCTTTGTCTGCTGCGTTCTATTCGTCAATGGGCTGCAGGCTTGCCTGTTCCGCGATCGGCGGAGTCGACAGAAGACGCTGAGATGGACTCGAGAACAGAACTATCGCGCGCCGGCTAAGACGAGGCCGTCGACTTGGAATTTAAGCACCTCCACAGACATCGAGAAGAAGGAATGGGCAGGAAATTGTGAAACTGGTAGGATCACCATACGCGCCGTCTCAGTCGACGACGATTATGTTCAGCAGGGTTTGGCGTCGCCAGCGGTACTACTCCCACCCCCTGCGGTCGCAGTGGAAGATCCTTCAACACTGGGAAAACGCTTGACACGGTGATACATCAAGATAAATTGGAGATTCAGAAACACCCGGGACGCAAACAGATGATGACATCGCCAACTCCAAGCGGCTCAAGGATGAAATCTCCCCATTACTTCCAAGTCTCTCATCTCTCTTTCGGCCGTTCAGGTCTTTCTTCCCTATTTCATTTCTTTCGCAACGGCCCTATATAGATCCCTATCTTAGGACAATTGAAGCACGTGATTTTGAAAAATTGATTCGTTTGCAGGAACAGCGCTCTCTTCCGACTCTTGATTTCTCAACCTTTCTCGTCGACTCTTATACAAAAACAAATAGACGGATTCTTCATGCACGACCTAGCTTGTTGTTTCCTCCATTCATGGCCTACCTTAAGGATATCGATCGACAAGCTGAATCGCGAAGGAAACGGTAATTTCATGGATTTTGCATCGCTTGGTCTTGTGGAACTTGGGGTTTCTGGTTGAACTTGGTAAGTATGACATTAAATGTGGTTTATCAGTGAAGTTTACGGAGATGACTATTGCTTCGAGGCGAAAGGAGGTTCTTGATGTTGAGTTGAATGGGTAGGTTGTCGTGGACATGAAAGTGGCTCTGGAGAAGTGACGATGGTGTTTGTTTAGTTTCTTATGTATCATGGGATTTAGACTCGGTGGATTGGCTGTGGCACGGAGAAGAGGTTTGATGCGATGACCGATGGTGGAATTGGTCGAGAGGTGATTGATCTCGGGACGTTTGGGTGCTGCGAGATTTTCTGGGTTCAAGAGATGATGGATGAAGCGGCCACAGTTAAGATGTTTGCAGTAGAGAAATTGAATTGATCAATTATGATTCTGGCTATTGAGTCTTTGTCCTTTGCTAGTTGCCTTGCCAGTGGCCATTTTGACCCATCTCGGTCATTACAGGACAGGTTTTCCGCTGTCATTAACTCCATGAGACTTGTAAGTGCCGATCAAGTAGCCGTGAGGTAATTAGAGTTCCTTGTCTGAACAGCCATCGCTTCGGAACATTCAACCTCGATAGTTTACGGAGATAGGCTCTTGGGAAAGGTTCAACAGAGAGGCGAAGAGAGAGTCGTACGAGACATCGGCTGAGGTGTGATGGTCATTCGCAAATCCGAATGGCCAGCACACTGCGCTTGATCCTGTCTTGAGTCAGCCAGTGCATCTCACGTACTAACTTGATATGACGCAACTATTTCGCTAACCCGCCCTCCAAGTCTTCCCCACCAGTCCGTGAGATTTCTTTTCAACTGCTGCCAGACTCAAGTCCGTGAAGGTATCTGTAGAAGATGCGATACGGAACGTTCGAGTAGGTGCGCTGCCAAACAGCTGCGAAAGAGTCTGCATTACATTAGCAATCATCACCTTCCGCGTTGTATGGAAACACAAACCTATAGTCGGCTCAGCAATCTCGAACCCCAATGCCTTGATAGCCTCAGGCATAACGATCGTCAACATGCCAAGCGCCGTGACAGATGTGCCTGCTGAGATCAGGTTCGGGTAGTATCGATTGATCATGCCTGCCTCCGCGGCATCGTGAGCTTTCTGCATGGCTTTTTCCAACACAAGCATCACTCCGGCACCGGGGTTGAGCTGTCGGACGAGACTATCAAAGAGGCAGCGAGCAATGGCTTCAGTCCAACCTCCAACCGGAAGTTGAGCTGCGATCTTGTGGCGGAGCGCTGGGGTATTGTTGTTTCTGAGCATGATATGGAGCATTCTGTTCGCGATCTCCTGTTCTGAGAGGACGTGTGTCGCAGATTTTCGTGGTGAAAAGATTTTCGCGTCGGATTCTGTCGCGCTAGATTTCTTACCGCGTTTGAGGAAGGAGAGTTGAGGCATGGTGGCGAACGTTCGAGCATAGATCGAGATTCGAGGAATGTCTTTGTCAAGGTTTGTGCCTTTGGCGGGTTATGTCAACTTCTGTGTCAACGTAGGATTACAGACATTCCTTGATGTGTTGACAGAAGGCAACTGTTTTCAGAACACACTACCATGATTTCGTGACTCAGCAGGAGATTTCTCCGTACTATAATCATGGCTTCCACGTTGTTGTAATTGCACTGACCATCTTCTGGCGAGCTGAACAAGTCGTGAAGGGGCAGTATTATTTCGACCAACGTATGGAGTGATAAGCCTAGCTAGATCGATCGGGTGTCTGCGCTCGCATCCAAGCTCTTTTGGGAGTCGTTCTCAGCGCATGTGCGATTCTATGGGCACTCGTCCAGATATGCTGCCTTGATCCCTTTCGACAACATCGAGAGCAGCAATCAGCCGTTTCTCAGCATTACCAGGTCTTGCCATGACGATGCATCATCAATGAAGTCCGTGCAAAAACCCGGCCTGGTTATGATGCTGGCCTAGAAGGAGAGACAGGCGTAACGATCCTATTCGATGAATGATAGCAGATGGGGTTGTCAGAGAAGCTACTGCAATTCAAATTGACACTTTCCGCCGAGGATCGATGTTGATCAATTTCTTGCAGCTTCACTCCTATAAGCTGCTAGTCTTTCTAAGCGAAGTTTACTTGTGAAGCTGATGTTGTGATTTCGTGAGGTTGTTGGACATCGGATGGAGCCGTGAGGTTGTTGGACATCGGATGGAGCCGTGAGGAGCGCACTCGTCACCGGCCATAGAATGACTTGCGTGGTCGAATCTCGTTGTATAGTGATCCATGTAACAATCCCTCTATCATCGTTGCGGTGACACCGAAAAGTGAAAGGAACATTTGTATCCTACCGTACAACTTAGTGCGGCCCGTCACATTGAGAACACAATGAACATGACTCCCTAGGGGTAGTGCGCACAAGACGTGACAAATGCTTTGAAAGCTTGAAAGGGCGTCTAAAAGCTTGCCATAATTGAAGTTCGAGGGCACTCGGCTGGACTCGTCTGGGCTGGTGAAGACGGAGCAGCTCTTCACGATGTAGTCGTAGGCCAGGGCTAAAACCTCAATTTCACTCTTACCTCTGTATCTGAGAAGCAGTGGAGCAAGAGTATGACGAAGTCCGCTGCTTCAGACGTGGCCATTGAGATCGATGGTCCTGCAGCATCTCATCTTAGCATCAGCAGTCAGAAAGAAGGAAGGGAGCCCTCTCAGGTTCGAACCCATGAGCTCCGCCTGCAAAAAATTGCCAAAAAAATTTATGCTTCTCTTTGATTGAGCGTGTCATCCTTAGTGCAGGGGCCATGCTAATCTTCTCTGTATTGTTTCAACTGTTGATGTGGTTAGCTTGGTTTTTGTGATGATGAGCGGATGTCAACTTACTTTGACCAGATGGGGGGACTCTTTCGAGACCCCCCTGAGTGCTAAATTCGAATGGATTGCTTATATACCACTCCAAGGACCGATGTTCCCTGCCACAATAGTTTGGAGCAGCTTTGGATCAGCTTATCGCCTACGAGTTAGACGTTTTCAAGTCGGTCCACCATGTTGATTGTTAGTTGAGCTCCTCGTGAGAATGCGCTTACCTTGCCGTGCTGCAGTCCAACTTCTGCAATCACCAACGAGGTCCAACCCACACTACATCCTCATCAACTTGGTATGCTGTGGCCCGAGTCACAGATACATCTCTCCTCAGCGACGGCTTGCCGCCTCACGCCACCCCTTCGACACGTCCACACCAACCATCGAGCTCATGAACGGCAGGCCACCTCCGCATTCAGCAAGCCTCCACGACTTCCACCACTTACGCAGACTTCGCCTGTCAACTCGTACGCCTTCTTCCAGGAGAGAATACTACCGCCGCACGACCGCCACATCATACACACAACTTCTTTTCGCGCCACGCAGGCAAAAAATGCCACAACGACCAACGAGCGTAGATGAGACGCCAAAGTCCAGCCCTTTGGGCTTCGGCCGCCCATCCTGCAGTGACGGACTTACTCATTGGCTTCGCGGAACAGGAAAGAGAAGGCTACCACAATTCTGCATGGCTGGATTCAACACGATGCGCATTGATGGCGCTCCTGTGAAGTATGACCTGGGCGTTCACTAATCCCGTACTCCATTGGCAAGTGGTCTAAACCTCGGACAATGGCTAGACGATGACGGTTAATGCCACCAAGGGAGGTTCCGCTGACCATGGCAGAGGCAGAAATTCAGAGATTGATACAAAACCACCTGAAATGGGACTTCGACCAGCCGTGGAGACGAAGCATCGTAACATGAGGTATTCTATATCCCCAAGGCATGGAGGGGAGGCATTGCGAGCGCCGACAGAAAGCTGATACTTCAAGTCAGGGACTGGACGAAACCATCGGCGCTAGTTAGAAGAACGTCCAGCAAGTGTGCAAACTCTTCTGACAGGATGCGACACATTTGCCGTGGAGCTCCGTAGCACGGAAGGATGTCTGGCCTCCAACCACAGAATACAAGCCAAAACTCCCGAGCGGTACCTAAAGTGTCTCCAATAGTAGGTACAGCCTTTTGACTACGCCCGTTTATCTTTCGCGCAGCGTCCATATCCATAACGAAAGTGTATCTAAAATGGCCTACACGCCTGACAACGAGCCTGAGCTCTGCGGACTCTAGGGTGGTAGATGGCAGAGTTTTGCGCTTGAGTTTAGGTGTGCAGGTCCTCTATAGATCCGCCTCATACGATATGGAGATTCAAGAGCAGGCTTCGATTGAGCCGAGCAGACACGGTCTCAACAATTCAAGAAAGCTTCGCAGCTATCCATAGCGGACTACATTCGAATGATACTAGGACACTTGGAAGAGGAGGCCTGGGCCATTCAGCACCTCTCGCGTTCCCGCCGCTCTTCGCAAGTATGGACATCTCTTAGCCCTTGCCTAGATGTGCGGGATGTTCATCTCTTCAGCCTTGGTCTGCATTTTCCTTAGTTCGCTGGCAATTACATCAATTGTCTATTCGTCATCGACTTGATTCAAGCCTCTTGAATGTCAGTGTAACAGGATCATGGAAATAGCAGATCAAGGTTGACTAGAAGGCCAGTTCAATATGGTAGCGGTCGATCTTGATCCTTCGGTTGGGATAGGAGCAATGGCTCCAAGCTCTTTTTGTACTTGCTGCCTTCGTCTTCTTTTCACTTTGCCTTTGTTTTTCAGGGGATTCCATCGATTCGAAATGGCTTTTCTGGTACCATGGAACTTCGCACGCCCGTCTTTGATTATGGTTGGCCGTTGTGACAGCGAGGTCGAAACCCAAGTATCTACCCGGCTGTGTGAGGAGCCACGATGCCGCTGGCTTTACAGTGCCTCAGTTTCAGGTCAATGTCGATGAATCCTGGCAATTTGGTGCGGCGATTGACCTGAATCTTGATGTCGTTGCACTTCAGTTGGATTTATCTTGGATTTTCCTTGTGGCACAAGTCGAAGTTTCTGCAAAGTGGAAGGAGCATTGGGTTGTACCGATGGGTAATATGCCAATCGCGATCGAATGCCTGGCAGGCAAAGCCTTGTCCACACGTCCAATGTCGTTGTTCGGGGTCTCGTTTTCAAACGGGTAGCTGCAGGAGCTGCAGGAGTTCATCGCCCTTCATCGTCTTGTCGTCCTTCGCTGAATCTTCAATTTTGGAGGTAGTCGTCAATACCATCCAGCAGTCCTTCGATACCGTTCTTCATCGCGGATTGTTCATGCAGCCATGCCAACCTGCTCTTGCCATAGGCGTCCTTTGTATTCGGTACATTGCGGGTCGGCTCCCTTTCGCGTACAGCCAGGAAGGCCTAGCGATTAAGTTGCGGTCTTTGTTCCATTTTCTTTGCTCGTCTTGGCCGCAGTCGCTGGATTGTGAGGCGTGATGGAAGCAGCTAACCACCAGATCCTTGGACGAGTCCCTCCTGTCGCCAGGCGCCCGTGCGGAAGCGCTGGCCAGACAGGAGTCGTGATGTGTCACCAGGCTCTATCTGAGACCCCGCATAGACGGCGCTCGGCGGTGACGGCGAAAGCATGACGATGTGGAGGTGGTATAGCCTTCTGAGGACGGTACTGCAAACTCGAGCAGCGCTGTGAGCATCGTGAGGGAGAAAAAGAGACACTGAAGCCGGCGATTCGTAAAGCTCAGTGTCTGCAATTTGATTCGGCTTCTAGGGGCGGTGGTCGGCGGTATCTTATCAATGGGGGCAGGAGATGAGGGCCTGAAGGCAGCCCCGCTAATGAGCTCCGGAGCTTGGGGGGAGATCTCGAAGGTCACCCCTTCCCAAGCTTCACGGTACACCAGCAAGCTCTCAACAGTCCTGGTCATACTCCCAACCAAGTCTACAACTGTCTCACACTATTGACAGCCCATTCTGCCTATTTTCTTCGCCAACTGAACCTCCAAATCTCGTTGCCGGCAATCGTACAGCATTGCCCCGGCTCTCTTCTGCGAGCCCCACCAATACCACAACATCTCTCTCGGCCGCTCTGCCTCGCGATCAGCGTGGAATACAGGACAGTAAGAGACTTAAGAAGATTTGGGAAAGGACGGTCCTTCCAAAGCCGCAGGCACGCGCAAGATCCATACACGGGGCCGAATCATCAGTTCTGTGACGCTTTGTCTCATCCTCAACGCCTTAACTAGGTACCAACCAGCCGAGACTTTCTGGACAGATCATAGTTGCTGTATACGCTCCCGCAACCGGATCTTCAACTACCAAAATCTCACCCCTTATCGAACTACTTGAATACCTTTAATGTCCCCTACGGGTGACGCGCCGTCCAATTCGCCCTCGCCCAACCTGAGCTTTCCGCACCAACGTCAGCGTACGCGCCCAGAGTACCATAACTTCCACTCTCGAACACAGAGCCAAACCCAAAATGATATCAATAGAATGGAAGCGTATGGGGAGAAGCTTTCCAGGATATATCCCAGGGAGCTGTAAGTGGCACATTCTCCTACTCAGCGTGCTCGTTGGTAAGGAGCTTCTGCAGATCCCATCTTGGAGTAATGGCTTGAGAGTGTAGTTTTCTGACTGATTGTGTATTTGATTCCTGGTGGTCTGTTCTGCCAAGCGTGAGATGATTCGCTTTGAGACCAACTGTGATTGTTACCCAAAGAGCGTACCGTTTGACTACTGAACAGTTACGAACTGACACTACACCAACAGGAGAAAGTCACCTGGCGCAGTCACTCGCCATCCTCCTCCGACTTCTCCCTACCCAGTCACCTCTCCACTTCTATCCGCCTTGGGGTCAACAACAAATACTGCAGCCCAGTACACAAGCGACTGGACAAAGTCCTTGCCTTTTTTCTCAGCTGCGCAACAAAGCACGATTGCTGGCTCTCCACCAAACGCGATCCCCGTCCCGGATGGAAGAGATGTTATATCGCCGTCTCCGCCTTCTATGAAACCTAGGAGTCACCCGAATAACAACGCCTTTCCAAGTTTCAGCCCACTTTCCCATAACATCGCTCCGTCACGAGACCGTCGCGCCTCCGTGTATTCCCAGTTCGGCAATAGTCTTCCGCATCGTGGCAGAGCACCATTGCCTCACGAAGATCAGGCACATTTCCATCCTGGCGGGCTTCCTGACCTTGATAGCATCGGAATGCCTCCTCGACCACTGAATGAGGCTCCAGCAGGTGAAAATGGCTATTTATTTGCCTGGGATAGTCTGGCCAGCTCTGGGCACCAGCCCTCTTTAGCGGCAGACAACGTGCTTCTGATTGGTCTGGAAGGTGGTGTGGATGTGTTGAAGATTCACAAGAAGCGCGACCCGCCCTCGCACATTGGATCATTACGCGGTCTCAAAGGAGCTGTCATTGGCGGCAAGATACTACCCTGGTTCGATCGCAAAGATCCAGGTTCTGGTGGCAGGCCTTATATTGCGCTTGTCATTCACGGTCCTATCATTGAAGACGTCAATGAAGTCAATAATAATTCAAGCGATGAATCACCAGCGATCAGTCTGGACGACGGCAGCCCGGAGCCGTCAATCAGGCCATCTTCTAGCAAAGGTGGCAGCAACGAGGCGTCTCACAACTTCGACTACGTCACAACTGTCGAAGTGTACTCCTTGCTGACCCAGAAGCACGTCGCGACGTTGTACACAAGTCCGAGAGTGAACATTTTGAGCTCTCCATTCACGGGTCTCATAGTGCCTCCACCAATTGGTGATATCCATTTAGATGCCAATGGCAGATGTGTTGTTGTCGCATCAGGCGAGAGTGGAGAGATTTTCATCTTCTCGCCGTTCAGTAAGCAAGGGACGAAGGGTATGGAGTCGATACGATGCATAGGGAAACTGTGGACTACAGTTCGCAGGCCGGAGGTTGGAAAAGGATCGAATGGAACTCCAAACTCAGGGCAAGCGAATGGAAGCGACAAGGCTGAATACCAGCAATCAACTCCACTCTTCTCGCTGAGTCACCGCTGGATTGCTATTGTACCACCGTCTTCTTCGGGTTCGTTTCCTTTGAACGGGACTGCCCTTCTCCCAGATTCAGCTCGAAAACCTCCTGGCTTTTCAGGCAATATGGCGCCTCTCATACCACAGACGACATGCTTGATTGATACTCCGGAGGGCAGCGACTTCATGAATCGGATGTCACGGGAACTCACTCAAAATGCCATCAAAGGTGGAAAATGGCTTTTCGACCAGGGCTTGGGAGCATGGAACAATTACATGGGCAAGCCTTATGAGGCACCATACCGTCCAGCAGAGCCTGCTCCAGCCGGGCCCTATTTCCCGCCAACGCACGGATATCACGCCTCAACACCAACAAACAACGAGCCGACAAAGGTGTCAATCTACGACCTGCAGCGGTTTCTTGACTCGGAAGATACCAAGGTGAAAAATGTCTTCACTGCTCTCGCCACTTTCGAATTGGCTTCAGGATGCAGCTTCTTGTCCTTCGATCCTTCTGGCATGAACATGTTCACTGCGAGCCGAAAAGGGGATGAGCAGTTCGTATGGCAACTTATGAAGATGAGGGACACTCGCACCAACCTATCGTCCTCACAAGTCTTCTTGGGCCCTCACGTCCGTCAAATCGAGAATCTCGGGAGGATGACGCCTGCCAGAATTGTGGATGTCGCCTGGAGTTTGCCACATGGCTCAAGGTTGGCAGTCTTCACCGAAAACGGCACTGTGCACGTACACGAGATACACGCATCGAAATTTCAATGGCCTCCCGCACGTCGAGCAAGAAAGACCGATGTGGCGCAACGACCGAAGAGTGCAGAAGTCAGCGCGCCGAGAGGTGGTCTGAGTTCTGCCTTTGGAGCCGTCAAGGGCACAGGTGCGTGGTTGAAGAATGCTCGTGAACGCAGCCTCAGTGGACATATTACTCTTGGCAACCTTGCCATGACTCCTGCCAATTTAAGCAAGAAAGCTGTCAAGGCTGGTTTCAAGCAGGGCGCAAGCGCAGTAGCCAGCACTGTTGTTAGCGTTTACCAAGTAGGAGACAACAAACTCCGACTGCAATCGACAATCGATGTTGCCCGTCCCAATAGCATCAGATGGATGACAGGTCAGCTCGAAGGCCAAATCGCAGTCGCTGCCGCAGGTGTGGCCGTCGTGTATCCTGTCCGCTCAAGAGCAGAGTCGGGCAAAGGCCGTCGAACTGCGATGAAGATGAAAATCACGACTAATGGAGCAAAGGAGTACAAAATTCCAGGAATCCCCATTCTCGAAGCTGCACCCGCCATAACTGCAGCACTTGAAGCTCGCAACAAGGGAACTTTGCCTGAAGAGATCAAACCCGGACATTGGGCCCTTCGTGCTCCGCACTCTTCCGTTCGGAACAATCGCCACGAGAAGGAGAATTGGCACGTTATGGTCGAGGCTGAGACGAACCCACCTTACCAACCATTCCACACTGATCGCCGAGTCACGCTGCAAGCCTTCGCGCCGCCAGACACGGCACCACCTGCGTTACCCTACAAAGATGCCTCTGTTGAGGAATTTCGAGAATACGAGTCCGATCGCAATACTTACATTCAAGATGTCCTGATCCCACACACCAAGTATGTCCACCACATTAACGACGATGCGCCCTGGCTCTTCGGTGAGGATATTCATAACTTGAGGATGATCCGGGAGGGCAACGGTGGCCATATGGATGATTTTGATTTTGACGGCGAGGAGATGGAGAACCAGGTTGAGTCTCAAGAGGGTCGACTCGTCATGACTACGATTCGACGCAAGACCAAAGATGCCGAGGATGAGTTCTTTGAGGATGATGCTGAGATTGTGGATTATGCCGATAATCGGGTTTGAGACATGCATATATTGGACGACTGGAATTTGACCTGTTATTCATGCATTCAACGTGGATCTTGGTTGTCTGGATGATGACTTTATGGACATGATGGAAGGGACTGTTTGGGCGTTTTGTTGATTTTGTTTTGAAAGCGGTAGAGATGATGATGGAACCTTTGCATGAATGGGATGATGGATACCCGCGGAATCGAACATTTGCATTTTAGATGGTACTAAGACACTTTGTGGGCAGCAAGTAACCAGCATTACGGGAATGGCTGAGCGCATATCTAACACAAATTCAACTTTTGATGGAGCCATTTCGGTTGTGCTTGCGTGGTTATTGCCTGGGACGTCTCTGAAGCGGCAGCTAGTTGGTCATGAGCATGGCTGCGTTCAAGACGCAGTTAAAATGCTCAGTGTATCGTTTCCAGCATGCCATCAAGGTCGGTTCGATAGCAGAGAATATGTGAGAAGGTCTAAGTGGTAACATAGCAAAAGGGAGCACGGCAGAAGGCTGACGCAAAGCCATGTTGGTGGAGATGGCGACGACAAGCGGCAAAGGATGGCATGCCACCGCAGTAATACAATGTATGATAATGCGTACGGTAAGACGCATCAAGGCTTTTTGAGATGAAAAGGAGGCTCAACTGGTGGAGTGGATATAGACGGTGATATTGAAAAATTGGTGTTGAACTCTAGTCTACTAGCGGAAGTCTCCACCAACGGCCTTAACGGCTCAAGCCCAGAGCGCCAAGTGGCGACACCCCCGCAATAGAGACCCAAAACAGAGCGCCCCATTCACGGACATGAGCTATCTCTAGTGGGTTTTACGTCAAAGCCAAAATGCCCCTCGGTTCGGCTCCTCGCCATGATCATGTCTCTGCAGAATGTGGACTCGCGGGTGCCGTCGTTGCTTCACCTTCTCGTTCCGTAGCTGACGACGTTACTGGTGAGTATATCTGAGCAGCTTCGTGACCAGAATCGCATAGACTGATTGAGACAGACCTGTCCGTCATCGCTACTGAATAAGCGCCCCATAGCCGAGCAACAAACAACAATGTCGTTGATACGGACCGTTGCCAGCAAAGCCTCGCGGGCTTCGAGCTTGCTCAGAACGCTTCAAGCACATCCTCCAACATGTCCATGCCACAGCAATCCAGCCCACCACCACAATCACAAGCCCTCCCCGTTGGCCCAGGCCAATCGAACTCTTACTCCCCGCCAAACGATCCGGCAATTGGCTACTCCTGTCGACAGCAGTCAGCAGAAAGAATATGCCTTTGAAATGGCTGCTTCGAGTATCAGGTTCGGACCTGGCTGCACCAAAGAGGTGGGCATGGACTGCAAGAATCTTGGGGCAAAGAGGGTGATGGTTGTTACAGACACGGTCGTGGATAAGTTGACGGCCATGCAACAAGTGCGGGATGCTCTTGGGGCAGAAGGGATTGAATACCAAGTCTACACAGGCGTGCGGGTAGAACCAAAGGACAGCTCGATCAAAGAGGCTATTAACGTCTCAAAACCATATGCGCCGGATTTGTTCCTTGCTGTCGGCGGTGGATCAGTAATCGATACTGCCAAGTTGATGAACTTGTACACTTCCTTCCCGGACGCCGATTTCCTGGACTTTGTAAATGCGCCCTTGGGAAAGGGACTGCCAATCACGAAGCCATTGAAGCCACTCATTGCCATTCCAACCACAGCCGGAACCGGATCTGAGACAACTGGTACCGCGATTTTTGATCTCGTATCGAAGCGCGCAAAGACGGGCGTGGCTCATCGAGCCTTGAAACCTACACTGGGACTCTGTGATCCACTCAACACACGAACCATGCCGTCCGCAGTAGCCGCCTCCTCAGGTCTCGACGTGCTCTGCCACTCCCTAGAGTCATGGACCGCCATTCCCTTCCACGAGCGTGTCCCACGCCCATCCAACCCCATAAACCGCCCTGCCTACCAAGGCGCCAATCCAATCTCCGACATCTTCTCCCTCCAATCCCTCCGCAGCACGGTCCAGTACCTCCCCCGCGCCGTCAAAGATCCCGACGACTTCGAGGCTCAGAGCCAAATGCTCCTTGCTGCCACGTTAGCCGGTGTCGGTTTCGGCAATGCGGGCGTCCACCTCTGCCACGGTATGAGTTATCCCATCAGCGGCCAAAACCCAGGTTACAAACACAACGGCTACGAGATCGAACAATCCATCATCCCCCACGGCGTCAGCGTCGCCGTCACCGCCCCCGCCGTCTTCAAGTTCACCGGGCCCAGTAACCCAGAACGCCATCTCGCCGCCGCCGAGTGTTTCGGCGTCGACATCAGTAACGTCAAGTTGGAAAGTGCGGGTGAGGTGTTGAGCGAAGCACTAGCCAAGTTCTTGGTCGATCTCGGTGATCAGCCTAGAGGGTTGAAGCAATTGGGTTTCGGAAGGGAGCATATCGATGCGTTGGTTGAGGGAACGATGCCGCAGAAACGGGTCCTGATGCTGGCGCCGAGTTTTGATCAGACGGATGTTGAGGTTGAGAGGCAGCAGTTGACTGAGTTGTTCAATGATGCGTTGGAGTACTAACAGGGAACATTGCTTTTTTTGCATGAATGGTTTGTGAATACATGAAAATTTGAGGAGTATCGTACGTCCCTGGTGACAGCTTTAGTACATCCACCAGTCTTGATTCTACTCCTTCCTTCCTTCCTTCCTTCCTTCCTTCCTTCCTTCCTTCCTTCGTCCCTTACTCTCATATTCCTCTAATGTCCCCCCTCCCCACTTCCTCACTCTCCAGCCCACGCCGCAAACATCGATATAACCTCAACACCCTCCCCCAAGACCCCGACACCCAGAACGAGCCGTAGCAGAAAATCAGTGCAAAGCTCCCTTTTCCCCTCATCCACCCAGCCACCAACTCGATCCGACTCAATTCGCTCCGCTCCGATCCGATCTGATTGAAGGCGAGATGATGGAAGTTTTGACTTTGGTATATGCGCGATTTTGTTTTGAAGGGGGGTGTTGGTCAATTGCGGTCATCTCTTTCTTTTCTTTTCTTTTCCTTTCCTTTCCTTTCTTTTTGACTTGATCTTTTTTGTGCTGGGCTGCGATTGGAGGATCCTTCACATGTATAAACATTAGGTTCAAGTATGAATTTTTAGTAATTGAGTGTTTAGGTTTATCTTTGGATCTTTGGTAGAAGGATGGTATAGCGTGTTTGGGTTATTGGGTTTGTTGATAGTTGACGTGTGAGGTGGGAGATGGATTTTGATTCTTTGATGAGAGGTTCGGATTTCGATGAGGGTGTGAGTATACGTGCTGGTTTGGAGGGTGTCTTGATTATTAGGAAGAAAGGGATAAGGTGGAGTGTGCGATATCGATGTGGGAGAGTTGATAGTATTAGGATGCGCGAAGAAGTTGAGGAGTGTATTTAGACTTTGGAGAAATGGGGGAGGGAGTAAGGGAAGAGATGCCGTTGAAACTCGTGGGTGTTTTGAAGTATCAACGCATATTTCCTCACCCAAGGATATACATACCCAGCCATCGAGGTCAAGATCGTCATTTACATGCTCATTCATTGCTTGACTCTAAAGGGCAAACGATTCCTTGGACTAAGCCGTGGAACCTTCGATATCCCTATCCCCACGAAGGAAAAATCCCACCACATCACACCCGTCCCCACCCCTTCCCCCCCTTAATCCCCTCGATAAACGTCTCCACAGCCCTCGCACTCGCGGAGGGAACCCCACTTCCCAAGTCAACATGCCAGTTCACATGGCAGAACAAGCATTCCAGCTCGTTGACCTTCCATTTGAACATCCGGATGCCGCTACCGCAAGCGATGGCGGCGTGGATGCCTTTGTGAGTCGGTGTGGAAGTGAGTAGAGTTTTGCATTTTGGGAAAGGCGGGTTCGGAGGGGTGTGTGGAACTAGGGGTTGGATTAGTGGAGGGAGGGGAGTATAGTGAGAAGAAGTGAGGGCTCTGGGGGCCGGGTTTAAGAGTGAGGTAATGTGAGTGTGTGGATGAGGATGAAGAAAAGAAAAGAAAAGAAGGTAAAAGAATGCACGCACCTCGACGAAAGTCTCTCTCGCCTCCTTCCTAAGCCGAGAAATTGGCATCTCGATCGTATCCCATTCACTGGCATGACACAACAGAACGAAAACAACCTCGTTCCTCGTCGTGACACCCACACACTGCCCCCATCCCTAGTTTGTGCATAATATCCCTCCACCTTCCAAACCTCAATCACAATTCCCCCCTCACCATCGCCATCGACATCTTCCTCTTCCTCTTCCTCACCATACCCACCACCACCACCACCACCACCATAATCACCCCCACCCAACCCAACCCAACCCAACCCAACCCCCCTCAAAACCCATCACCCCCCCATCCCCCCCAAAATCCAAAGGCCTCCCACAATAAACCCCCCTCAAAACCCCTCCTCCCTTAGAAACCCCAGCATCAAAACAGAAAGCCACAGATCAAACGTGTCAAACGGTGAATGTCCGACCCCAGGCCGACGCGTGAAGAGGACGAGACCCTGGACGCCGGTATCGTGGATATCGAGGAAGAGGTGGGGTGACTGTGGGGGCGGTTGGGGGGGGTGGATGGGTGAGGGGCGCGATTGTACATGGTTTTGATGGATGGAGGGAGCGTAGTAGGGATGGGAGGATGGATGGCTGGAGCGATAGAGCGATAGAGCGTGACAAGGACGGCCGAAGCGAAAGGAAAATCAATCCAGACGCTGAGAGACTTCAAAACCCCTCCGTAGCCTCTGCATCAAACAAAACTGTAAGGTAGCCCACGCGACGTCCAGCGATTTCAGTGCCAGACCACTGAGATCCTGCGCTCCCGACTCTCTTTCAATTTTCGCGAGGATTCGAGATCCGCGCAGCCTTGCGTGAACTCGCTGAAACCAACCTAGCGGCGAATATCCGCTGGTTGTTTGAATTGTGCGTCGTCGTTGTTGTAGAGTTATTGGGATCCAGACGGTGAAGATGTAGCAGCCTATTATTGTTGTTATCCTCGTGGCTCGTCATCGCGATCGAGATCTAGGCTATAGGAGATAGATAGGAGGCGAAGAGCTCAGAGAAATATAAATCAGGGACGGAAGCCCATTACGGAAAACGCCATCCTATTACATGCCATAATCTGTAATGAAGGCAAAGATTAGACTACCTACGTACTATAAGGAAGCGGACGGCTTCCCTCCATGGCCAGCAAAACCCATTGGTGAGAGAACAGCTGTCCAACCGCCTTCAGGTGTGCATCTATCCAGTCAAATTACCACATGCAACAAAAGTATGCAATACAATCAAAGGAACCCCAGGACGCCGTGACCTTCTACGTCCCAAAGGAGAGACGAGATCGGATGCTTTTTCTTTGGAGAATTTTGCTCCCGCTAAACGATATACCGAGTTCGTCATAATCAACGCTTCATCGACCAAAAACGATATCCTCATTACTACCAACTGCCATCGACATCATGAACCATTACTTCACCGTACAATGTTCCATCGTTCTCTAAAACGTCTCACTCTCCTCGTCTGAGTCACCACGATAAGACTCTAGGCTTTGTACTGCAGTAATGTTAGCCGCGTTTCAGCAGTTGGTGACACGCTACTCACCAGGACTTCTCGCTGCAATTGGCTTCCTTCGTACGGTTCCGAGATTTCCTCCAGGGCTACCTCGACGAGGTGGCATGTCGCGGGGCCCAGTGATGTTGCGACGGACGGATTGCATCGCTGTGGGTTGTGGTGACGGTGTCATGTCGTTATAACGACCTTGCTTGAGACTGGCATTGTCCGTCTCCAAGCTATACCTGACTTCCTCAATGGGCTCCAAGGGGCTGGCAATGTGCATGCCACTGTTGCTGAAGGGGCTCGAGTAGCCAAACCCGATTGGCTGTGGTGGCGGAAGGATGTTGTCGAAAGTACTGTTATATGGAACTTTAGGTGGGAGAAGCGGTTCTTCATCGCTCTTGACCTTTGGTGGTCGAGGAGGCCCTTGGCTTTGTTGGGACTGGCCCCGGTTGTGAGCCTGCTCACTCGCGGAGTGCTGGCTGTAGGCGTCCTCGTCTTCGTCGTACACAGGACTGAGATCTGGAGGATTGTGACTGCCACCAGAATAGCGGTTTCGGTTTAGCGCAAGAGCTGGAGTAGTGCCCCAGTGGTCCGCCTCGGGCGTTGGAGGATTTTCGTAGCTGACCGCCTGAGATTCGAGATACGTCTGATGTCGATGTGTTGGGCCGGGACGAGGTTGAGGATGCTGCAAGTTCAGTGAGTTGCGATGGACCTGGTATTTTGGATCATCCATGGAGTGTCGGTCCTCAGGGATCAAAGGCGATGGCGACCGGGGTGTCTGGCCGCGCTTGGTGAACGACGTTTGGGAGCGCAACCTATCGTTTTCATCTAGACCGTACTCCTCGTCGTCGTAACCAAGACCAAGATTAGATCCTGATCGAGAGTGTTGGGAATATGGTCTGTTGCCCTTCTGCTGCATGCTGTTGCGCGCCGTCTCTGGTTCTGGAGCACTAGAGGCTGTAGTCTTGGACCATCGCGAGATCTTCGGAAAGCCGCTGAAAATCGATGAGGTGTTGCTCCTGTGTTTTCGAGACTTTTCTGTCTTCAATGTCTCCTCTGCCGTTCGGAACGCTCCCGGTTGTTCTGGAGGTGTATCCATTGGCACCGAATTTCCTCGCTTCACTTCTTGGCTTGGGGTTAGGAGGCGGTCTTCGTTGTCGTATTCTTGGTCATCGCCAGATTCGCCCTCCTCGAGAACAGTGCTGATTCGGTGCCCATCAGACGGTCGGCGTGAATCATATCCAGAGTGCATGGCAAGCTGTTTCGAAGATGGAACTGACAGGAGATCAGAATGGTTTGGATCGGATCCAGTCTCTGCTCGTCCTTCGGGCTCGTATCCAGGATCCGGCTCTTGTGCTCTCAGGTTCTCGTATGAGTCAAGATTTGTGCTGTGGGTGGTGTGAGCATGGATCGAAGTATCTGCGCGTTGGCTGCTGCCGCCGCCTTGAAGATGTTTGAGGTCCTCCATCTCATCAAGGATTTGCATAAGCATACCCTCGATCTTGGCCAGGTCCTTGCTGCTCTTGCCCCCCAGGTTTCGAATAGCACGGGAAAATACATTCTTCTTTTTGGTCGCCTCGGCCTCATCCGTGTATTGGCGACGCTGTACCCCGGGAGAGCCTTTGGCAGGATAAGGACGAGGCCCACCAACTGCCCGAATCGTGGTCTCAACTCCTTTGTTGGTGTTTTCCTTGATGAGGCGATCCTGTTCAGCGATAAACTTTTTCATGTCATCGAACTGATTGCGTGTTTCCGCAGCACTTCGAACCAAGGTCACCAGGATCTCAGTATCACGGGCATTGCGCTGTGCATCACGAACAGTGAGATGATCCATGAGCGCGACGATGTCCTTGGATTCGATCCGATCGATGCCTTTGCCAGTGGCGCTGTCATATAACGGTGATGCCATTCCGTGGGACATTCCACTTTCATGTCGCATGTGTTTTTGAGAAGTGAAGGGATCTTTTTCATCATCGAAATCTCCATCCTCCGCGGCATAAGGATCTGGTGTCATCTCACCTCCTGGCATCTGCCCAGACATGTAGCCTTCATCAATTTTGCCGGTTGCAGGGCTGTAACCATACTGTTGCTGGCCAGGGCTGCGCTGGCGCCATTCCTCATCGCGTACCTGTTCGACCGATGCACGTAGATCGCGATCACGAGAAGTAGAGCCTCTCTCTTGAGACGCTTTTCTAGTGTTAGCTGCAGCTAACCCGAGTCCAACAGCAGCAGCGCCAGCAGCAGCACCGAGTAATGCGCCATTCCTGTCATGGTGGTCGCCCTCGCGCAATTCACGGGATGACATCTTCCCATTGGCCATATTGGGGGTGGGCTCGTATGGCCAGTGAGACCTGTCTCCATGGTTGAGTCCTCCGATTGGGCCTTGGATGATGGATGGGTTCGTGGTAACGTCTGAGGCGTCGTCAAGACCATGGCCAATTTCAGGCATCGGCTCGTCAGCAAGTGGAAGTGCACTGGCTCCCATGACTGGGTAACGGTCACCAGATGCATCGCTTTGGCGAGGAGAAACAGTGCCGGCAGTTTGCCGAACATTGGCGATAGCTTGATCTCTAATTGCCTCCCATCGTTCTTTGCTTGATCCCGAATTTTGAAGACCTGAACCTGTCGTAACGATCTTGCTTGGGGTGGAAACAGCGGGATCTCCGGTGCCAGTCTTTTGGGAGGATCGAATGCTGCTGAGCAGGGAGGGGTCGTGCAACGAAGCAACGGCAGATTCTACTGCAACGGGGGTGCTGACATACTCCGGATTCGCTCCGACTGACTGATAGTTTTGACCTTCCAAGAGCGCTTTGTCTCTGTCCTCATACACCATGCTGTCGTCTGTGAACCGAGTATCACGTCTGTGATCTACCAGCGACGACCCGACTTGGCTTTCCTCTTCCAACTGATGCCGGTAGCGCTCGTTCTCTTCGTGCTCATGTGCTAGCCATTGATCCACATCGCCTGTTGGAGTTTCGGGTGAGTATTGATCCTCTGGGAGAACCTCGAACCCACGCTCCAGGCTAATCCCCTCAGGCCGCTTCTTGGAGCTCGCCAAGTTCGTAGTCTGCGCAGAGGACATTGAATCAATCGAGATGCTGGACAACTTCTTGTGCGGCTGGCGCCCAGAGGCTGGAGATCCGCCGCTCTTGAGAGATCGGATGCGCTCATGCTCGACCTGCTCTTCCATGTCGTCTCGATAGCTTGCGGCGCTCTGGGCAGGGCTCATTTCTCGTGTTGGCGTCAGCCTTTTACTTTTGTTGTGATGGTGCATAAGGGCGGCACCCCCTAAACCAGCAGCAGCCATACCAGCCAACTTGGCTTTCTCTGAGATCGTCATTTCATCCATCTCACTCTTTGTACTTCGAGCACTACGAGGGCTGAGGTCTCCCGAGTTGTCGTGGTAGGTACCAAGTCCACGCTTCATGGAACTTGGTGTCATTGATCTTGTCGGCGTTTGAGGATCTGGAGATATTACATGCCGCGCAGATCCTCTCGACACTTGCCTGATCTCACGAACTGGCGTAACATTACTTACAGAGGACCGAGAGACGGGTCGATCTGTTTCGACGGATTGAATTGAATCTCGGGTGGCATATGTGAGCTCGGTGTTGGTGTCCAAAGTGCTTTGCATCGGAAGTGGTGGAACGCCTTTTGCCATTTTTCCCTTTCGAGGCGACTCGTCGATGCTCTCAGAAACGCTGGTTCTTCGACTTCGAGGACGGCTTTTGCTCCGCTTCTTCCGACGCTCTCGCACTGGTTCGTCACCAAGACTGGAGATGGAGTCGTGATGTCTTAGTGCAGCATGGGTCAGCCCTCCAGCCACGATAGCAGCAGCAGCAGTCTCTTTCCCAGAGTGTCGCTTTTCCCTGCTGCTCTTGCGGTGAGTCGACGCCTCTCGAATGGCTGTGTCGTGACTCTTCTCAGATCCTCGACTCGACTGCCGAGACTTCTTGTGTCGGATAGTATCGCTGGGCACGATGATGCCACGATCATCAGAGATGATGGCTGGTTTTACGGCAATATTTGGTGAGCTGGATGATTTGGAAACTCTTCGCTCTACGCGCAGATTTTCTCGTGAGCCAGCCGGTGCCATTGAGTCTCGTGTGATATCGTCAAACTTCATTCGATTCTTCTGACGCGCCTGCTCTTCTTTGACAGCAGTGAGTTCGGGTAGTATCAATCGCTTGATAGCATCTTCGACCGCGTTCAGCAGCTTTGGATTGTTGATGGAGGATGCGCCGGAAACTCCAGACACTCCAGAGCGTATGGACGTCTGACCAGCAGATCTGTCACTCAATGCGCTAAGTTCCGAAGCTTGCACGCCGCTTCCGAGATGGTCGTCGTCCCGGTACTTGGTCGACCGTGATTTTGGCGATCTCACCTCTTCATCAACCACATATTGGTTGCTGCCCTCACTTCGGCTGCTGCGTCTGCTCGAGCTTTTCTGCTTGCCACTCGACTCCCTTGAAGCACTTTGTCCTTCTTGAACCTTTTTCAATGCCTTTTGTACGAGACGTTCTCGGCTCAAGCTTCGTTGGCGGGCTGGCGCCTTCAAAGTGGCCATGTCTGCGGTCTCCTGCCGTTCTTCTGTTGTGTTGTATGTCTCGCGTGGGTCTCGAAATGCCAACTTGCTGCCGACGTTCGACTCCGGGGGCATAGACGAGACGTCTGAGCCCAAATTGATCAACGGGTTCTGCGACCGGTCGTATTGCGAGAGTTCGCTGAGATTCTGCAGTACTTCGATCTCAACAGGATGGCGTTCGGACGAACCCGAGTCAGAGACTTCGCCAGGGATCAAAGGTTCGTCGGATTTCGGGAGGGAGATTCGGCGAGTGTAGGATGGTTTCCTGTTCTTTCCCACTTCGGTGACCTGAATGTGATCGCCTGAACTCCTGCTTCTCTTCGAGCCAGATGGCGTTACACGAACTCGGACGCTGGGGCGGGAGTGAACGCCTGGACCTGATCTGGAGGCCTCGAAGTATTCGATTAGCAGTGAGGTTTGCGACAAGTCGGTCGGGTCTCGAATCTTCTTGGTGGATATGGTGACGGGATGTCCGTCTTCCGGGATGGTGTAGGAGGTGCGATCGGTGCGGCGCGATATGTCGGTGGCCAAGTCGTCGGTAGTATCGCCAACTGCGCTGGAGCTGATGTCCGTGGGTGCAGGTAAAGGAGGTCGACGAGAGTCTGCCCCCATCGTAAAGCTCTTCAAAGCACTGGAAAGGATGGCGACATGAGAGGCGGCTGAGAGTGGGTATCGGGAGAGTCGTGCAGAGCCTGGAAGTACTTCTCAGGCAGGTAAAACGGCTTGCAGCGATTGGGCTGATCTGATCAGGCCAAGGTGCTGGTGGCCGCAGCAACGAGAGACTTGTCGGCGAATGCTGGAAGGCAATTCTCCAATTGTGTCTGGAGATGGGGGAGGGATCGAGCGCAACTGGTTTGCCTATGCAGTGTGCGACATGTGGCGGCGTGTGAGAAGGTCGAACTGGGCTGGCTGTTGATTTGTTGACAAGGCGGACTGAAGTTCGGGATTGCGGCTCGGAGGAGAATGACCTCACAGTAGGCAGGGCCTCGAAGGCGACCAGAAGTGGTGGATAGGAAGAATATGGGCAGAAATTCTCCCCAGCAGCGCACTATCTCGGAAAATATTGAGTGAAGGCTTGCTCGAATGTGGGAGGGGATTCAACGATGGATAGAGAAAGCTGAAGCAGGGAGCAGGGGTTGTCCGGGGGAGTGATGAGCTTGGACCGCGAGCTCTCCAGCAGTCGGGGAGCAGTTCAGCCTTGGACAATTGGGCCTTTTAATTCCCCTCCAGCGCTCAACACGGTGTTACGCTGCTGCCATTGCTGGGCTACGGGCACTTGGGCGATCAGAGAGCACACAATGCATCTATTTCCATGCATCCTTCGTTCCCAGAGCGTACAGCCGATGGTTTTTTCCCTGTCATTCGTCATATACCACTCGCCCTCACCCAGCCTCCTTCAAAACCACCAACCACCGCGATTAAAAATGAGAATCCCCTCGTCTGTCCCGTGCAAGCTGTCTTACCTGCAACAGTCCAACCAACAGTTCCGGTCAGTTCTCTGACTGTGGAGCCCGAGGTATTGGCCGTCCCTCAAGCTTGAACAGTGTCTCCCGCCAGTTGCGTGAGTTCTGCTTGCATGCCCGCAGGACTTCCCCAATCTCTCCCTCTTGCCAGCTTCTCATTCGCCGCACCTCCACGAACTCGCACACCGACTGCTCATAGCCCCCAGCAGCACGCCAGCAACATCGGCACCGCAGACGGCAGTAAAGGCCCCAGAGACCCTAACCGTGTTCCGCCACATATTGGCTGAGGAAGGGCCATGTGTTGCGGGCTCACGCTCCATCCGCGCACCGTCCCGGAAGAATCATCCAGGATCCATCAGCCTGCAATCGAGCCCTTTGGCAATCTGATTGGCAGATGCCCGGATCCCGTCCGAATGCCACCTCATCGCACTTACCAGAATCAGTCTTCTTGCAGGGCGAGCAAAAGCAACTTGCGATGTGCTGCCAGCATCTGTGCCACTCGTCCAACACCGAAGATATGCCCCCGGTAAGAATATTCCACGCGGTGCAATCCACGACCCTCGTTTTTCCCGCATGCGCTTATCATAACTGCGCTTGTCGGGAGCGAAGTCGTGGTCAATTGTCGAACTCGTGGTGTTGAGTTGTTTCGGCCAATGCACGACTCGGACTCCGCTTGGACTCTGCATTGCCTTGAGACGATAATACTTTCATGCAGGAACGAGCACTTCTTCAAACCGTCTCTTCGGCAACTGCCTGCATTGTCAAGGAGATGAAGTCAGCAAACAGTCTCTTCGTGGTAGGTTCATGCAATCAAAATCACCTGTCCTGCCCTGTAATTACTGCTGCTGCTACGATGATGAATCGTCAAGTCCATAACTATCCTTCGTGCATCGCTGCCATCAGGCACACGTACCAAGACAAGTAGTAGTAACAGCGTAAGGGCAAGGAGTAAAAGTAGAAAGTCGTCAAAAGCTTGCCAAGCACCATGACTTCAAAACCAAGACCCGAATCACTCCATCACCAGAGACAGCTATTCCTTTTCGCCCTCCACCCTTCCAGGAGTGTCCCTGCTTTGACGAAATCTCGCAACATTGGCGATGCATCTCTTGTCCGAGTCTAGAGACGGAGCGACGGGTCAAAGACATGTATCACTCCATGCGTTCGCGAGTGAGCCTCTCCATTTCGCAAAAAGAGAAACACAGGGCAGGTTGACTGCCTAGCTCAAGCGGCGATCTTACATTTTCCTCTTCAACCAAGTCCGATCCCAAAGGCGTTGTCGATGATCGCGCCAGGGCAGATGCTCAATAAGCGTTTCTCCACTGTCCAGATATCTTAGATGACCTAGCTCTATGAACACACATGCTAGCTCCAATGGTGACATAGGGTCAGCACAGCAAGTGAAGGAAGGGAAGTTGAATAGGTAGATATCTCAACCATCACAACCACGGTCAATTCAGTCCCAATAGCCGTAGCGCGATCTCATCTTCCCATCTAAAGAGTGGCCGCATCACCAAAGCAAACACGTCAATTTGCAACAACCGATTGCTACAATCATGCCATTGTCAGATTTCTAATGTGATCAAAGTGCACAAAAGACACGGATACTCTCCACCTGCACTCAACACCATCAACCCGCGCCATCCCCAACCAAGATTCCCTCCACCACCACCACTCAGCTCCCCATCCCCATCCCCATCCCCATCACAACCTAAGCACGCTCCTTCCTCTTCCCCTTGAACCGACTCCCCTGCCCATCCTGCTTCCCATAATCCCTCCTACCCCCTTTCTTATCCTTACCCATACTCGCTCCCAACGTGATATCCACCCTCGGCGGCGTCGTGAACCCAAACGATTTGGCCAGCTTCACCAGGTCGAGTTTTTGGATATCGAAGACGCTGCGGAGGGAGTGCGAGCCGTACGCGTTGAGGTAGGAACGGTATCCCTCTTTTGCGGACTGGAGAGGGGTGTGGGTTAGTGCGTTGTTTGTGGACATTGGGGGGGATGCGGGTGTGGAGAAGATGGGTTGGTGAATCAGAAGTGCGACGAGCGCTTTGGATGGACTCATTTGCGGGGTCTTACGCCGCTCATAAACACGGACCAAATTTTATTCATCAGGGGAAAACAGGAGAAGGGAGTGCCGGATGGGCTGAAGGGTAGGGCAAAATACTTACTTTGTTGAGGTAGTAATTCGAGTTGATGAGTTTCTCGAGTTGACTCTGGATATTTAGGATTTTCTTTGCCGGAAGCTCGAATTCGACAAGGGGCACTCTTGCTTCCTTCAGATGCTTTAGGAACCCGACTTCAGATGGTTGCAGGAATATCAGACTGCGTCCTTTTCCGTTGGAGCCTCGTGCCGTTCGTCCTACTCTGTGGATGTAGTCTCGTGGATCATCGGGGGGATCTACTTGAAGGATCCAATCTACAGCTGGGATATCGAGACCCCGAGCCGCAACGTCTGTGCAGATCAAAGTTCCCTGCTCGGCGTTGCAGAATTCGAAGAAGGTGTTGGTGCGTTTCTGTTGCTTCTGTTTTCCGTGGAGGGCGAGGACGGGAAGATCGATGTAATTCAGCAACTCGGAGTAGTAATCCACACAGTTACAACTGGAGAAGAAAACGATTATCTTCTTCTTGGGATGTTTCTTGAGGAATGTGAAAAGTAGGCGGAATCGCAGATCCGAGTCGCATATCACGTAGCCTTGCTCCAAATTGGCAACTGTGCTGTGTTCCTGTCGGTAATCGACGTCGATGTATAGCGGGCCGGGGCGAAGCGATATCCGTGCTAGATCTTCGACTTTGGTGGTTTGCGTCGCGCTGAAGAGGGACGTTTGTCGCTCCTCTTTCGGAAGTATCTTGATGATCTGTCGCATTTCATCTTCAAATCCAACTTCGAGGATTCGGTCGGCTTCGTCGATAACCAGTGTCCGAACGTTCTTGTACACAAAGCCTTGGGTATTCTGTAAATGGTCCAGGAGACGTCCCGGTGTTGCGACAAGCAAATTCACGCCCTTGGAGAGCTTCTCAACTTCTGCGCGCCTGTTTGCGCCTCCGATGACGATTCCGTATGTTTGACTGTGATCTGCCATAAGCTCGCGCGCGACACCGAATATTTGTAGCGCAAGTTCTCGAGTGGGCGACACAATAATAACGCCAGTGCCGTTCCTGGGCTTGAAGCGCAAAGAGTACAGCATTTCCACAGCTGGGATCAAAAATGCCAGAGTTTTCCCAGAACCTGTCTTCGCAGCTCCTAACACATCCTTTCCCGCCATGAGTGGTGGGATGGCTTTCCTCTGGATTTCTGTCATTTTCTCGAACCCCATTCCGTCGATTGCTTTCATGCTTTTTTCGCAAAGTCCCAACTCTTTGAAGTGAATCGGATCTGCCGCAACGTTGGGTAGTGATACAGCATTTTGGGAGGGTAGGTCATCGGTAATGTTCTGGGTTTCCTCATCGTCTTCCGCGCCAGCCTCTGCTTCTGCTTCTTCGGCCTCTTCTGCTTGTGATGGTATATCCTCAGCAGCTGCCTCCTCTTGCTCTCCCTCATCCTGCTCTTCGACCTCCTCAGCTTCTTTTGCCTTTTCAGCCTCCTTTTGTCTCCGTCTCTCTTCTTTCCTTTGGCGCTTGGCCTCGCGAGCTACGGTATCGTCCGCAGCGGCATGTTTGATGACATCTGCTATTGAGCTAGGCTTTCCATGCTTTCTCTTGCGCTTCTTTGACTCTTCGGTTTTCTGTGGCGCTATTAATTCTGGCATTGTTTCGAGTCCAGGCATTCTTAACGAGGGACGGAGTTGGACTTTGATTTGCAAATGCCCTGTGAACTTTTTTCGCGCCCTGGACCCTTCTTCACTCTGATTGGACGAGTCTATGCTAGTCCCGATTGGTGCTGTATAGAATTACGTACGGATTTCCCTATCCCTCCTCTCTGTTGTTACCCATCAATAAATATCAAGTCTGCAATCCAATGGAGCTTTCTGCTATCTTCCAAATCAATGAATCTCGAAAACGCCACTGTCCTTCCCTCTTTCGGGAGACAGAGCTTTCGTGCTTCACACATCCCTGAAAGCACATCTCTGCTTACACTCTCAACATTTGTCCTCTGGTTGCTCCTGTGGAAGTTACGGGATCGAAATGACCCAACACGGAAACAAGACGCAATCATTTTTGCAGCTCTTCTCTTCTGGAAGCACTTGGACGTCTTGCAAGCGTTCGCCACTTTATCGGTCTCAAGGTTTGCGGGCTTCACAAACGCTATATTTTCTTTAGCAATAATTGTCACCGGGGGAGTCAGTCTTGCTATCTTGAGAAACTTGATCCAGCCTCATGTACCACAGAAGGCAAATGCCGAGGGAGACCATCCATGGATCCTGCCAAGTCGCACAACACACACCAGGTTGTTTCCGAAAAAGCACTCTTTTGCTTATTCGTATCTTCAAGTGGCTGTTCCTGTTTGCTCAGAGGGCTTCTGTAGCTCCCTCATTTCGGTCGGGGCTGTCAAAAAGAAAGGATGGTTACATGTCCAAGGCTCGGACTACCTGGACAGAAATTCAAGCGAGACAACTTTAGAAGGCAAACTATCGGAGTATCTTCAGACTCAGGTACGAGCATCCATTGTAAGCATTCAATCATACGATCTAACATTGAAAAGGGAGTGCATCGTACGGACTGGCATCATGCCTATCTAATCACCGCTCCACGTATTCTAGGCTACTCTTTCAATCCAGTATCATTCTGGTATCTTTACACCAAAGAAAATCGCTTGAGCATGATGGTCCTAGAAGTAAACAACACCTTTGACGAAAGAAGAATGTATCTTCTGAGATCAACCCCAGCCGAAGAGGCCGAAGTAGACGAAAGCCAGGCTGGATCAAATCAGAAATTCAAGAATACGTGGGCCAAAGACTTCCATGTCTCACCCTTCAATTCTCGGAAGGGTTTCTATTCGCTCACCGCGTCTGATGCATTTGTCGTTCCCAGCTCGCCTCCGAATCTCGATAACACCATTGTCATGAAGTCCTCGAAGGAACACGCCAAGATCATAGCTAGAGTATTCTCTGATGGCGAGCCGATTGATCCCACGTCTGTTGGCCTTTGGAGTGTCATTCGCTTCTTGATACGATGGGGCTGGGTCGGCTTCTTCACATTCCCACGGATTCTCAAAGAAGCCTTCAAACTTTTCTTCAGCAGAAAGCTTCACGTTTGGTTACGACCAGAAGTGCTGCCGACTAGTCTGGGCAGAATGGCAACTTCGCTCGAGAGGTACGTTCCTTCCAATCTCCAACCTCGACTAGTCACTCATTCTCTCAGCTCTCTCGAGCCTTTTTTCAAAGCATATTTGCATCATCTAGTAGATAAGTCCGATGCAGATTTGGATCTTGTTTACATATCTCCGACCAGCGGGAGCAAGCCACAGGTATATTCACCGAACAAAATTTCTGGCGGTGACAAGGCCAAGAAAATTCTGGAGATACGAATCCTCAGTCCTGCATTCTTCAGCCGGTTCGTTCACTATGCCCACACATCAGAGGCCTTTGACCGGGAGGGCATGTTCACCAACGAAAAAAATCGAACAGTTTTGGTGTCTCACCCCGAGCTTCTTGCGCTTCTGCTGAAGAGCGAGCGTGATGTTGCTTTCATGCAGACTTATTCCAGCACTTTGAATCGATTTCGGTGGGATTCACACAGAAGGATGCGATGTCCGCCGGGCTCTCCGACTTACCCATCGATGCAACAAGAAAGTAACGTGGCCAAGGTTGAAGACGTCCGAATGAGGCCGTTATCACCAATGGACCGTGTCGTTCGAGGAAGTGGACGCGCATGGCTTTACCGACGGCAATGCATGCGACTCTTCCTTGCGCAAAGACTTGCGCTGGGGTTTATACCTATCATTGACCTTCTTGACCTCTCGGTTCGTTTCATCTTGATATATGTGGCATTGTCTTTTGCACAAGCGCGTAGCCATTCCAGCCTTCTCTCCAGCCTCGCGATGTTGGTTCTGCCGAGTTTAGTACATGTTTACGCCTACATGAAAGGAACGGATTAGGTACATCAGAACGAGACAATCCAAACTTTTATTGCAACTACTCCCCGCCTCGTTATCGTTGCATACACTCTTGTGTGGATTTACAGATGTCGTATTGGTCACACGCTGCTTAGACAGTCCCTGCTGGTTCTTCCGAGCCCTGCAAACAATTTGGGCTCCCATCTCGTTCAGAAGGAAACCACGAACGGAGGTTGATCCCGACAGATTCCTTTTCAAGATGCACGTATACACGACTTGTTCCGGACACACTTTCCAACACGATGCAGGCAATTCTCCAAACGAGATCATGCATTGCAGTTCGATATTGCACGCCCGACATCTTCCTGGATAGTCATTGAAACATTTGATCGAACGGAGGGTCTTCTTCCGCTCCATGAGGGCTCACGTATTGCAGAAATGCTTGGAATCAGGTTCCCCACGTTCCCATGTGAAAACACAGCCTGTCAGAAGATCTAAATTGCCCAAATCGCACATTACCTCGGTGCGGCACTTGACTCTCCGGCTATGGTTTCTGCCCTTGTTAGCGGATAACCATTCCCCGAGAGCCTCATGCACGAACGCCACGATTTGGCGGAAAATCCAACGCTTCGAAGACTGAATTTCTTCCATCAAAACGTGAGAGAAAACCCAGCAACTCCAGAGACTTCGTTCATCTTTATCACGTCTCATCGTAAAAGAGCTGGTCTTCATTCAGGCCTCAGGCTATCTTGGAGAGAAGTCTGCTTGTCTGCGTCGACACGCCGACACGCGAGCATGCGCCACATCTAGTCTTCCCCACATTTGATCCCAAGTTCGTGCCCCTCGGTTCAAAGGACCGCAACCACGATTTGACCGCCATGCAACACATCCACCCCCCCTAGTGCCCGAGGATGAGTCGAGACGCTACTCAGTTATACAAAGCCGGTTAAGAAACTGTCATCCTTGTCCCATTGGACCCAGAACGACTCAACGGCGCGCCGAGCGGTCCCGAGATTTAGAGACTGTGCTTTCAGCGGATGAAGCTCGACCGTCGTCATCTTCTATATACTATGGCTTCCCCACCTTGGGGACTATTGTTCCCCCATCATTCGAATCAATTGAGTGCTTCGACGTGCACTCGATCCTTTTCAAGACCTCAAACTCATATTTCTGTTGTGGAAGTGCCTTGCATCAGGATCATCTTTTGCAATCATGTCTTCCCTCGACGCTGAAGAACAGCAATACCAAGCTGAAGTCGCAGCTGTGAAGAAGTGGTGGACTGACGACAGATGGAGGCAAACCAAGCGGCCTTTCACTGCAGAGCAAATCGTTGCTAAACGAGGAAACTTGAAGATTGACTACCCGAGCAATGTCCAATCCAAGAAGCTTTGGAAGATAGTCGAGGAACGATGGAGGGTATGACCACAACCCGATATCGATTACAAGATCTATACTAACAGATGGTACAGAACAAGGAAGCATCCTTCACCTACGGCTGCTTAGACCCCGTCATGGTCACGCAAATGGCCAAATACATCGACACCGTGTACGTTTCCGGCTGGCAATCATCCTCCACCGCAGCCTCTGGCGATGAGCCAGGTCCAGATCTTGCAGACTACCCCATGACAACCGTGCCAAACAAGGTCAAGCATCTCTGGTTTGCACAACTTTTCCACGACCGAAAACAACGTGAAGAGCGTCTCACGACACCAAAGTCTCAGCGTGCCAATGTTGCAAATATCGACTACCTTCGCCCAATCGTTGCTGACGCTGATACTGGTCACGGAGGTCTCACGGCTGTGATGAAACTTACAAAGATGTTCATCGAGTCTGGCGCTGCTGGAATTCATATTGAAGATCAAGCACCAGGAACCAAGAAATGCGGACACATGGCAGGAAAAGTCCTGGTACCAATCTCAGAACATATCAACAGATTGGTCGCTATTCGTGCTCAAGCTGATATCATGGGTTCGGATCTCATCGCCGTCGCTCGTACCGATTCTGAAGCCGCAACCCTCATCACCACGACAATCGATCCACGCGACCATTTCTACATTCAAGGTTCCACCAACCCCAACCTGCAACCGCTAGCCGATCTCATGAACGCTGCCGAAGCCGCAGGAAAGAGCGGAGCAGCCCTCGAAGCCATCGAAGAATCATGGATGAAGGAGGCCGGCATCAAACTCTTCCACGAAGCCGTCATCGACAGCATCAACGCCGGCGTCCACGTCAATAAGGAAAAGATCATCGCCGAGTTCAAGGCCAAGTCAAAGGGCAAGAGCAACGGCGAGGCTCGAGCCATCGCCAAGGGCCTCACCGGCATGGACGTCTACTTCAACTGGGAAGCCCCACGCACCCGCGAGGGCTACTACCGCTACCAAGGCGGCTGCGAATGCGCCATCAACCGCGCCATCGCCTACGCCCCCTACGCCGACATGATCTGGATGGAATCCAAACTCCCCGACTACGCCCAAGCCAAACAGTTCGCCGACGGCGTCCACGCTGTCTGGCCAAACCAAAAACTCTCCTACAACCTCTCCCCCTCCTTCAACTGGAAGAAGGCCATGCCCCGCCACGAACAGGAGACGTATATCCAGCGTCTCGGCAAACTGGGTTATTGCTGGCAGTTCATCACGTTGGCTGGGTTGCATCAGACGGCGCTTATGGCTGACACGTTCAGTAAGGCGTATGCTAAGCAGGGCATGCGTGCGTATGGAGAGTTGATTCAGGAACCGGAGATGGACAATAAGGTCGATGTTGTTACGCATCAGAAATGGAGTGGGGCAAACTATGCGGATAATCTTTTGAAGATGGTTACTGGAGGTGTTAGTTCGACGAGTGCCATGGGTAAGGGTGTCACCGAGGATCAGTTTGAGCATTGAGGTGGGGGTGTTGGAAGGGATAAAAGTGGATTGATGGGTTTCCGTTCTCTTGTATATATTTTATGAGAAGGGTTGAGAATGAATGGAGGATGGAAAGTGAGGGACATACAAAGTGCAAATGCTACGAGCCTTACTCTCCGCCAACTGTGTCATCCAGTGAAGAGTAGCGATTTCAAGGTTCTCTGCTCCTTCCTCAGTCAACGAGTCACGACATCACGCAAACCAAAACAGAAACTGCAGTGGTATTATCTATCCACGCTCAAAACAGAAAAGCATCCTAACCAACATCCAAAGAAACCACCTCATAAGCATCCCCAAACCTCCCTCAGTAGGTCCTCACCACCACCTCCTCAAACAACATATCCAACCGCAACCCGCCTCCCTCCATCACAACATCCACACCAATCCCTCCATCGCAAACAGCCATGGCTACGTCATAGCACGCTCTCTTCACATAACGGTACAGGGCAAACAGCAACACTCGCACCACCCACCATCGCCGGTCGGACAAGCGATACAACCCTGTTTATGTCCCTTGATGATGCTCGATGTGCTCGAGGTGGAGGAGGAAGACGTTTGTGGTTCCATTCTTGTTGTGTAGGGAGTGTTGCTTTTTAAGTGGTAGGTAGGTATGGGAGGAGGAACTGCTGCCAGAGTCGTGTTAGCGATGCCGGGGGGTTGGGGTATGGAGGTGGGGTGGGGGAGGTGAGAGTGGCGGACTGACCTTGTTTCTGTCTTCCTCAGGTTTTCTGTTGGTGGTTGGAGAGGTTGTGGGTATGATGTTGTAGTGTGTACTGCGTAGTATTTGTTGATAGGGAGATGAAGAATAGGACGGGTAGGTGCTTTATCGGAGTGAAGTGGCCTGGTTTTGTTTCTGTTGTCCTGACGAGCCTGGCTGGCACTTGCTCGCGCGCGGTGTGGCTCAGCCAACACAGCCTATTATACTAGGAGGTACTGGTTGGCTGTCGCTGCCCCGATTGGATGACGCGTTCGTCATTCACGGTATGCAGTATGGCCATTGGTGGCGCTTGGTTTCGAATGGTGTTCAAAGGTGGCTTATACTATGCTGTATGCTTTGCTGTCCATTATACCCATGCAATAACTAGGAAATAGAGATGTAGGTAGTTTGTTCCCAACAGAGCTGTACTATTCGCCACCGAGACCGATCATTGGACCTGTGAGTATGTACACCATTTCTTATACATGGTAGTTGGCAAAAACGTCACATCACCAGCTGTTGCACGCAGCATTTCGAAGCCTTGAAACGGTGATTTCATTTAACACTCATCAGAAACCTTAAACCCGGGAAGAGTGGACTCAGCATGAACAGGAAATCCTGAAGCCAATTATTGTCACAATACGGGTAATTCGAATATACAATCGTAAGAACTGTAGCATAAAACCTCTCCTCTTGACTGCAACCCAAAAGGGCATGTCGGTTTACAGGAAAACAATGGTTGTTTCGATGCAAATGCGGACAATGAGGAACTGAGAATCGCGTTGGAGAAACCGAAGTTCAAGAAGTCCTGGTCATGCCCGCCGGCACATTCAGTGCTGACCCTCGACGGCAATGAAAGCCAAAGATTTCAACCCTGGATGTGCAAAGACAGACATGTCAAAGTTGACGATGAAAAGCGTGTGCTTGTTGGTTAGGGCGATCCATTGTCGAGATCCTCTGCTTCCAATGTTGCTTTATTGCATTGCGCGAAGAGCTTCAGAACTCAGAGCGAAACCTATACTCTTTCTACCATGGGTATCAAAACTTTTCGTGGCCTCAACGATACTTGAGCCCAATCTCCCTCTCTACTACCTCGAGAACTGACACCAGTCCACAGTGTTCCATGCAGCAATCGTCGCGATGTCCTCCACCAGCCAACTCCTCTGATTTGTGTATGCAATGCTCTTCAAACGTGTCTCCTCATCTTCTTTTCTTGCCCACAACTTGTGTGAATCCGTCTTCGTCCACCACTGGCAGGATCCTCTCTCTCGCAGGCACAAGAGCAGGCGCGTCTCCCATCTCTACATCCTCGTCATCGCTCTCGTCGTCCACAGAGTCGCCGTCCTCGGAAGCTGCCTCCGGCTCGACGTTCTGGACTGATACTGGTTGAATTTGTCGATTCCTCCGTTCCTGGTATTCTGCATGTAGTCTGTCGACGGTGGTAAAATTGTCCTCTCCAGTCTCTTCCCAGATAGCCATGACCCGCGCTGCGACGATTGTAGAGGTCCCATCTTCCACAGCCACTTCAAATTCGTCTTGCATGACTTGGAGCAATCGTTCCTCGACGTCCTCTTGCTCGGGTGTGGGCTGGGTTGGATCTGTGAACAATTCGACGACGGCTCCTGCGAACCAATCGCGCTTGTCCTCGCTGTCAGGTCCGCCCCAGAAATTCTGTACGGCGACGGTAAGGGCTTGCCATCGTGAGAGTGCCAGCCATACTCCGAGTTCGAATTTTCCCTGGCGTTGTGCTGCGACGGATGTTAATTGACACCGGGACTTATTAGATGCGGAGGTAAGCTCTGACCTGTGTTTGAAGCGCCTCCAGCTACGGCATTTTCAGATGCCATAGTGCCGAAACCAAGGAAATCGCGGTCTTGAACGCTATCTTGTCATCTATGTGCAGCTAACGAAAAAAAAAAGTTTTGGTGTTGATATGGAAGCAGTTTAGTCCCAGTAGCGCGCAACCACATGCACGCGAGAATGGGCGGGCTCCTCTTGTCAGAGAATGAAAGACGCCACTGATGTAACAACTCCTATAATAGTCCCAGTGCACTTACTCTACACCCTTCGCGTCCATATTAGCCAAGCATCCTTCAATACATAGCAGGGAGACACTATGAGTCTGCTGGCAGTCCAAGTCTTCCGCTGTCCTTATCTCGATATCCCCTCGACCATTCAGAGTGTTCAGGACTCCCTCATCCCATTCCCAATAGACTGACCCGGACTAACCGCGGTCCAATCCCTACGCGTCTTGGTTTCAAGCCATCATTGTTCCCTTTCACGTCCTTCGTCCTTGAGATACCCTTTGCCCTGTGATTCCTTCTCTGACGCGTCAGATGAACGCGCAACATGCTCCCTCTCAACACTGTCACGGTAGGCGCCGCTGTTGCGCCGGAGGTAGTAGGCACCTGGTTCTCTCATGTAAGTATGGAGGCATTTGACCGATGTGTAGCGGCCTCGTGACATGTCCATACACACACGGTGAACTAATTGCATCTATATAGTACTTAAACCGAAAGCCGTTGCGTCAGAAACCAACTGCTCATATTGGGTACGACCTTGGGTTACATCTTGTCCGAAGATTTATAGAATTCTCTGCACTACATACGGTTGAGGAGATTCAAGCATTCACCGGGCAACGGGTGCCAGTACCTCATTGGGTCAAGTGTGATCGATTTGAGATTCCCCAAACCAAAATCAGCGAAGCTGCCGAGCTTCTTCAGAAGGATCTTGGACCTCATGGGATTGATCAAGTTGGCGGAAAGGAGTGGTGGCAATGGAGACGGGAGAAAACGCCGCTAGAAGCTGAGTGGATTGAGATGAGAAATGACTACCATGAGCGAAAAGAGAACAACGACAAAGGACGGCGCGTTCTGCTGTACATACATGGAGGTGCCTACTATTTCGGAAGCACAGACGAACATCGCTACCAGATCCAACGCCATGCCAGGAAACTGAAAGCGAGGTGTCTTGCTCCCCGATATCGACTGGCACCGCAGTTCCCGTTCCCGTGTGGTCTCCATGATTGCCTATCAGCGTACCTGTATCTACTGACAGAATATGATGCCTCGTCCATTGTGGTGGCTGGCGACTCTGCCGGTGGTGGTATGGTGCTGGCAATGCTTGTTGTATTGAGAGATCAAGGATTACCACTGCCTGCGGGGGGTATGTTGCTGTCACCTTGGGTCGACTTGATGCATTCTTTTCCGAGCATTGGTGGTGATGGATCGCAAGACTACATCCCTGCCACGGGATTCATCCACAAACCATCTATGAGCTGGCCTCCACCGACTTTGGAAGAGGTTGACGTTGATGGTGCGATGCCGAGCGGTAATGCAGCAGCAGCAAAGGCCACGAAAGATGAAGACTCCGGCGGGAAGGATCAAGAGACCGCAGGTCAGACACTCGTCGCCGATACATCAGTTTCGCAGGAAATGGCGCAGGGTGTTTCGATCGAAACCAACAGGCCCCGCGAGGAAGTGGAAAAGCAGTACAAATCAAACATGACTGGACGAGTTGAGCCCGCCCAGCACCTCCCGTGGGTTGTTGTTGACGGGAAACACGTCCAGATCCGGGATCAGATCCAACTATACGCGCCTAATCATCTTCTCAACCATCCGCTAGTATCTCCTGTCTTACAGCCATCGCTGGGAGGACTCTGCCCGTTGCTGATCCAAGCTGGTGGCGGTGAAATGCTACGTGACGAGCAGGTATACCTTGCCCATAAGGCCGCGCATCCCGAGCAGTACCTGCCCAGCGAGGCAATTCTCGACATACACGATCCGAATAGGACCAAAATCTCGAAGTACCCACCAACAGATGTTCAGCTCCAAGTGTGGGATGATCTTTGTCACGTACCCCATACTCTGGCTTGGACCCGGCCTGCGAAGTACATGTACCGAAGCGTGGCCCAATTCGGTGCATGGGCGTTGGCTCATGCGCAACATCGAGCCATTGACATTCCGGAAGACGACACTTCCGATAGCGACAGTGATGAGTCTCCAGATGACGTCCCCAAAGAGGAGACTGTTCAGAGGCATACAACGAGGCAATCGGCGGTCTCTGACATCTACACCACAGCTCATATCCAATCGAAGGAAGCTGTTGGCAAAGCTGGGGATCCGTTACCAGCTTTCAAGAACCATATGATACGTCAGAGGGTCGATCGACACGGAAATATCTTTGCAATGGCCCCTGCATCTGAGATGCCTGAGCTGCATATGCACCGGGACGATATTGGATCCTTGAAAGCAGCTCCGGTGAGGAAGTGGCTCGGCAGACAATCCGCATGGAACAAGAAATTTGCAAGCACGAAGGTTGCCATGCAGAAGAGGAGAGCCAAACAGCTTGAAAAGGGCTATGTCGGTATTCCGGAGGGGGAAAGACCTCCCCCTACGGCTTTGTCAGGACGAAGACCTGCAGACATGCCTAAATTGGCGAAGATCAAAAAGAGTTGGGGCATGAGCATGTGGTCAGGCTGGGGTAGCAAGCACGACCAGCTCAGGGTACGATACATCTCAACTCCTCAAAAATCGGGCAAACCGCTAATATCGAACCAGGAAAAACGTAGCGGAAGTGTCAGTCGGCCTCAGGCTAAAGACGATGAGCAATCAGTGTCCTCCACAGCTCGACCTGCGTCCGGACGACAGGCCAGCAGGACACATTCGAGATCACACTCACATTCTAGCTCGAAATCCCGTCGTCCAGGACACCAACGAACTGCGTCGGCCGTTCGCAGCGTCACTGACGAAGGACAGACGGGGGATACTCATAAACACTATCTTGCCGCTGGCGGAGACGGATTATTACATCCGGATTCTGCAGCTTCGCAACCACAATCGCCTGCTGCGGTGGATACTGTCATTCCACCATTTAGCAATGGAGATACTTCTCTAGCACATGATGATAGTATTACACAACTATCCACACCAAAAGTTGCTGAAAATGGGGAGGGAAATAACAAGAACAAGGATTCCACTATTATCCCGTTAGAAGGTGCAAATGCCATATCAGCCCCGAGTGAAAAGGCGGGTGGAGTCGCGGAGGAGGCTTCAAATACACTAGACGGTGATGTTTCGATTCGTGACAAGGAGGAAAGACCTGGCGTAGAGAGATTTTATACTGCCGCTGCGCCGAGTGGAAACACGAAGGGTGTCGAGGAGGAGGCTTTGAAGATAGTGGATGGTGGTGCTGTGATTCGTGAGGGGACGGGGGAGAGACCTGGTGTGGAGAGGTTTTATACGGCCAATGATCGTCTTTAGTAGAGTAAAAGGGAGGCGGGCTTTTGTTTGGGGTGGGGAGTAGAGAGGATGTGGTGGGATGGATTGGGTATATATAGAATATGCGGCAAGTGATTTACAGGTTGATTTACAAGATGAGCAGGTATAGAGGTGTTACATTACACTATTATTTTTCAAGGAGGTAAGAAAACGTTGGCTGATTTATTGATGTCTTGTTGTATGTCTAAAGTCTATCAACGTAGCTTCAGCAATGGCGGCAAAGAATGAGGCTCCAATTCTCTGAGATTGAGTGAGGAAGGAAGGAATGACTCGTGATCGATGTGTGATTCAATAATAAGGCAGAACAATCAGTCAACAGGCAGCGTACTTGAATGACATTGCGTCCAGTCCCGCTCTAGATACGGATTTAACCTCACAAATCATGAAATAGTAACAAAAATCCCTCCTCCCATTTGACCCATAAGCCTCAGCATCTCCTATTCTCACCGGGAAGGAGTGAACAAAACTAGTCCAGAATCACTCGACACCCCGCGCATCCCACCTCCCGAGATACATCCTCTCGACATCGTCTGACCTGCTAACAGCGATTTCATCATCGGGACTCCCCATTACACATTTCAAGTCCAACTCCTCACCCGTTGAAGTCCCATCCGAATCCATCCTGCAATGTCCACTCGATCTCTTATCCCCACTATCCGTCGTAGACAAACTCGTAGGCGACCTCGCAACACCCGTCCTCGAAGCGAAATCCCTCTCAAACGCCGGTACTGGATTTTGCTTTTCCTCTGTCTTGGCGGAAGAGGTATCAGAGGGTGCGATGTCAGAACCCAAGCTCAGCCCGGGTGCTAAACCACGTTTAACAAGAGTCTGGAGTTGGTTGAGGACGATAAATTCGAGTTTTAATTTGATGCTGTAGATGAAGGGGTGGATTGTGCATTTGAGTGTGAATCTGTCGGTGTAATCAAAGACGGTGAGCATAGCGTCCAATGCTACGACGGTGATTTGGACGCAGAGGAGGAGCGAGATGACTTTGCGGGTGTGTGTTGCGTAGCCGCCTGAGAGGAAACGGGCGGTATGGTAGATGTAAAGGGAGGAGATGATGGTTTCTTGCAGGGTGAAGATGGTCTGCTGGATCCTTTCCATGATCTGCATGGGTCGGTAGTAGGTCGAGTGGCGTTTTGACATGAGACCGAATTCGAAAACGACGACGGGAGTGTGACAGACTATGCCGTTGATGATTATCATTATGAGGACGGCACGGAGGACGCGGGAATCGTTGACGACGAGGTGAAGTCTCGACCAAAGGACGATTGAGAAACCAGTGACATTGGAAACCCAGCCTAACTTGCAGATAATTGTGACGAGAACAGGGGAACAGCGGTTTTCGAACATTTTGAGGATGTAACCTGTCGTTTGAAGGATGAGTCCGAGGGTCGTGATGATGATGGAGTAAAAGTAGACTCCGGAGCGGCGTTTGAAAGTAACGTATACAAGCACGAGAAGCTCGAAGCACATCCAGTATGCTATGGCACAGAATGAAGCGATTAGAGTGAAGGCTGTGGGACTGTTTTATGTTATTAGCTTATGATGTAAAAAGGTACTAGGTGCAAGAACTCAGAGAAATGATCTTACTTCCATGGCAGCCAGCCTGATCTTTCAAAGGTCCAGTCATAATCGGCAAAGGGCACAAATTTGATGCATTCCTCATTGTCCATGGTGGTGATCGCAGAACCTTGGCACTAATATGCCTATCAGGATGCGAAGAGATTGTTGCGGTACGTTCGAGGTCGACGAATGATTTGCTTAAGAAGAATTTATGAAGCAAGCTGACAGAACAAGTTCGTTCAGTGGAGTTAGGTCAAGCAAAAGTACGAGCCGCCAATGTTATCGTACCATAATTAGCCTGCCCTCCCTGGTCACTTCGGCTACTTGACCTCAGGCTATGTTCTTGCGTCGGCAGGTTCCGTAAAGCTACGGGATATACTCATCAGGCCGTTGGTCAGAGGCAACGTAATCAAGATCTTGGCCTTCTTGTGCTGACAAGAAGAACAAAACACCAAGAAAAGTGGAAGGGACTGTTTCGATGGCCGGCATGAGGTGTGCATTGCCAAGTGATGAGTAACCCATGGAGAATTTCGCTTCGATTGGCTTAGGTCTGCGTAGACGCAGCACATCTACCAATTATATCCGTCGATCAATTTCGGTCAGGTTTTTCGACTGCGGGAAGAATCAATGTTTAAGCGAGGGTTGAGATCGGAATTGACAGGATGGGTGGTGTTAGCTGTGTACTAATTCGTGCCAGGCCATAGTCTTCTTGAGTTATGCGGCGGCACAGGGCTTGCAAAAGACTCAAACCAGATCATCGAGATCGTGAGTTCCATGAAAATGTCGGCAGGTGTGACTGGAGCTCTTTAAGATGGTGTGCCTATCCAAGTCCTGTACGAACAGTCCTGACACATGAGCGTGAGCTTGAGAACATCGTTAAAAACGGGACGCGCAGCACAATGTCCGGAATAGAACGACATAGATGGGTATATATCCAAGGATAGGGAACTCTTATGCGTTGTTCTTCTGCCGTACTTGTTGATTGGAAACCCTGTGCGCATTGGATTCTAGCAGACTTCATGCAAATATAGCCACTCTTCAGACTTGACCGCCGAAAGGGGAGCTGTAGGTCATTGTTGTTGACCGTGACCGAAATATAGTTCCAATGGTGGAGTCTTGGGGAACAAGTCTGCAAGTATTGATGCGCTCACAACCAGCTTGTCCCAGTAGTATGGGCGAGATGATGCAGCCTAGGACCGGTGCACCAACGACTGAACTGATGGATCAAATTGAGCTCTACCGCCCTTGGCCTATTCTGGGCATGAGTAGATAGCATTGGCCTGCGTATAAGTGCAGATTGAGAATAATGGAAGAAGAGTTGTTATTCTCGCTGCTTGGAGTGACCAGAACTACCACCTCTCCGGCTCAGCATCTTGGCCTTTGCTCAACCCATGTCTTACCGGACGTTTCCTTCGTCTAGAAGAGAGGTGGTTGGCCGATACATTCGTTGAAGCTGTTGTGAAGCAAGAATGTGGTACTTCCACGTTCCATGCATAGGTGGCGGGCAAATCGCTTCGCGGCTTGATGAAGACTGTTCCAATCCCAGTGTTTGGTTGACATGATATGCTGCAAAATGACGATATCAGATTTGGGCTCGCATTGCCAGTGGATGATCACCCATCCCACATTTGTCTGACATTAAGATTGATTCTCTTGTTGGCCATCCATCCTTTCCAGTGCTCGTATCTTCCGTCAACAGCAGGCCATTCTCTCAGCCAGTCTGGACAGGTATCAGGAACGATCTGAGAGACACCATGCCACGCGAACCTCGACTCGCCATCCATGTACAAGGCAACTCCCGAGCGCAATCTGATGGCAAGGGTTCTCGACGACGACGCTTTACCTGACTCGGACAGCACTGACTTCTTCTCGTCATCGAGTCCGAGAATGAAGATACCATCGCAGCCCATACTGATGCTAATGAGACCTCGGTTGCAGTCTTCCGCTACATCCCTGTGCAGACTGAGTGTGTCACCTGGCGAATAAAAATTGACGATGGCAGCTTCCGGTATTATTTCTGGAAAAAGTCCGAGGAGGAGCGAAGAAATATCCGGTGGAAAAGGCGGTGGCACATCGTCTGGGTACACTTTATTCGTCCAATCATATTGTCCACCTAACGTGATCCAACGAAGCTTCTTGTTCAGTAGCTGAGACACATTGAGCGGCTTGTGGACTGAAGGATCTTTTGGATGGATATGAAAGGTTTCGGGTGATTCGATGGAGAAGAACGAGGCCTTGTTTGGTGGATACTCCATGCTATAATGCAAATGTACATTGCTTTGGTGAGCTGGATGCGACACGTCTCGATGAACAAGGTGAGATATCAGCTCCAATTGGATTTCTGGTGGTAGTAGTCCAGGTACTATACGAAGCCCTACCTAGATATTAGAGGAATATCCTTGAACATACTTCCGGTTGGAGAAGGTTGTGCAAAGGAATGGTTCGTCGCGGCTAGAAACGTATGTTATTACCTGGCATTGCTTCGTGAGCATAGATTGGGACAGGACAAGCGGGCGCCTGGGAACTTGCGTGTTCATCTCGCAAGAAGGCTTTGAATGTTTTCTCTTGCTCGTCGACCGATACTTCTCCAACTCTTCGAAGAGATGCATGATTGCGTTGAAGGTCGAGTAGTTGGGTATCTTTGAGCAGCGCCGCTCCTTTGAGCCTTTGATATCGTTTATACAATTCCTTGATCTTCCCTGGCGGCCTCGCGTGAGGATCAAGATCTCGATGTGGCATTTTTTGGTATTTGTTGTTGTTCGTGAAGAAGTCGTCATCGAAAAAAGTTATAAGGAGCTTTCTCCTCCGACTCAAACTCCAGCCTTGGACCACTGTCTCCATACATAACAATCACAATGAACAGTTCAATGCCCAGAGTAGCCCGCCGGGCCTTTCGACTGTCACAGATCACCAGGAATACGCAGCAAGAGCCGTACCGATGTTTCTCGTGCTCAATCCGCCATGCACAAGCACAAGATGTCAAGACACCGCCGCCGCCGTCACAAGAGAAAACGACCCATTTCGGCTTCGAGACTGTCACTGAGAGTTTGAAGCAGCAGCGAGGTAATCTCAAACTCAGATTCATCTTCTATCATGGATTTGGCAAACTAAATCTTCCTCAGTCGCATCCGTATTCTCCTCAGTAGCCGGTTCCTACGACACCATGAACGACCTGATGTCACTAGGTATCCATCGCCTATGGAAAGACCATTTCGTCCGATCCCTAAACCCAGGCATCAACCCCCTAGTCGGCCACGCAGAACCCCTTCGAATCCTCGACATCGCAGGCGGAACAGGCGACATAGCATTCCGCTTGCTAGACCACTCCACAAACATCCACAACGACCACACATCCCACGTCACAATCTCAGATATAAACCCCGACATGCTAGCTGAAGGACTGCGGCGAGCCAAGGAATCAAAATACTACAAAGATGGACGCATCAATTTCTTAGAAGCGAATGCAGAAGAATTACCACCCCAAATTAAGGACGCGAGTATCGATTTATACACCGTCTCCTTCGGCATCAGAAATTTCACAGACATATCAAAAGCATTGCGTGAAGCCTACCGAGTTCTCAAACCAGGAGGCGTCTTCGCCTGCCTCGAATTCTCCACCGTCACGAATCCGCTTTTTAACCAGGTTTACAAGAGGTGGAGTTTCGGGGCTATACCGTTGATAGGGCAGGTCGTCGCGGGCGACAGGGACAGCTACCAATACCTCGTGGAAAGCATTGAGAAATTCCCGAGGCAGGAGGAGTTCTCGCGTATGATTGCGGAAGCGGGTTTTCTTGTTCCGGTTGAAGGGGAGGGAGAGGGGAAGGGGGGTTGGGAAGATTTGAGTGGAGGTATCGCGGCGATACATAAAGGTGTTAAGCCTTTGTAAACTGCACATGATTTTGTGATGGGAAAGGGAAGAGCGCGTTTTTGGCATACAACAGATATACTTAGACGAGATGGGATAGACGTGATACAGCGCGTCCGTGTTCAACTATCGGATCCGGGAATGGCATCTCGTCAATCCTGACAATTGAATACTGAGTCTCTATATGACATCTACTTCATATCGTCTGTACATCTGAACGCCACGCGTAGCTTAGAAGCAGTTTGAGAATGACACAACCCCAGCGAAAGCAGTTGTGGTGCACCAATGTCTTGTCTCTGGATATCGTCTACTTCGTCATCATGGGATCCATACTTTCACCTTCCTTTCCATCTAAATCTTCACCACCTCACTTGCTGTATGAAGAAGCCTTTCTCTAAATGAGGAATGCAATGTGCTGCTCGACAGCTGACGGAGGCGAAGGGTATCACATCCTCTTAATTTCAACTATCCAAGACTCTGTCCGTCCGTCGACATCATTTCCATACCAAACAATCCTTCACCTTCAAACTCGGAGATCCCCTAATTCACAATTCATCATCATCATCATCATCATCATCATCATCATCATCATCTTCTTCTTCTTCTTCTTCTTCTTCCTCATCTGCCCCCCACCTCGGCGGCAACCCAATCCCATCATCAAGATCACTCCTCAAACTATCCGGTATCAACTGACTAGCCGTAACCGGTCCTCTCAAAAACCGAAAAATACCCGGAGTTACGGGGTCCGATCTAGGTTGCTGTTGCATCTGCGTAAAAGGGGACGAAGGAGGGTTTTGTGGTGAAGAGGGGATGTCCACCGTTCTCTTAGCGCCTTTCAGAGCCGATTTGGGATACGTGCATGATGTTGTTAAGAGGGACTCGGTCCGGCCTGTGGAGGGGGCTTGCGTTTCATCCCCGTCGGCGAATTGGACTTGCGTATTCTTGCGCGGTACTTTGGGCGTGCGAAAGTGGGTTTGGGTTGAGGGGCGAGGGACGGCTGGGCTGGACGTCGGGATGGGTAGTGGTTCGGTTTCTATGGGGCTAGATGCTGCAAGTGCTGCGTAGGCTTGTGATTCATAGATGAGCTGGGCTGAGGCTGCGTCGATACTTTCTTGTGTGTCCAGTTCCTCTTCTGGGGGAGCTGTGGAGGTTGGACTTTGTGGGATGGGAAGGGTTAAGCTGTCGAGTTGGTCGGAGAAGGTGACGTGTCGATTTTGGGTGGTACATTCGAGGTCTGCTCGTCGACTGCCCTTTGGTGTCTCATTTTGGGATGATGGGACGCGTTCTTCTTCTTCGTAGTTGTCGAATGGGAGTTCTGGCGAAGACCCACGTGGATAGATATCGTATGGCTGTAAGTCATCATCTTCTGGTTCATTCGTCCGGTTTGGGACTTCATCGACTTCATTTTCCAGAGGTTCCTGAGGCTCTCCTATCTCAAAGATGGTGTTTTCGTCTGCGTCTTCTTCACTCCGGTCACCAGTATGCTGACCTTGCTCTTTGGCATTGGCGTCCGTTTCAGCTTCATGGCTACTTCCAACAACATGGGATGCATTCCCAGTCTCGTCTTCGGCTTCCTGAGCTGCCTCACCACTAAGGTCAATCTCGCTAAGCATTGCCTGGGTCTCTTCTCCAACGCTAAATTGAGTCTCGCCTTTCCTGGGACGAACGATTGCGACCTCATTCTCACCCTCTTCAGACACCAGTGACACATTGGTGCTTGACCGAATTATCTGACCCTGCTCAAATGTTCTTGCCTTTCGTCTTGTCTGCTGGAAAGGAGCCCCATTCCTTAGCGCGTTCATTTGAGCTTTAAAAACTCTTGCTCTCCTTTTCGTTTGCGAGTCGATTGGTTGTGTGTCTCTTTTTGCAGGCTCAAATTCGGGGATCAAGGGACTTTTTTGGTTTGTTGCTTCCGTGGTTGATCCTGAGAAATCCTCTACCAGGTCTTTCACCATCGGTATATTCGTTGACCTATCCTGCAGAGGAGATCGTTCCTTTCTACTACCTGGACATCTGGGACTCTGCTGTGTGGAGAGGGGCGTCGTGGGGGGCGTCTGCGAAGAGGGTATAACGAGTTTGCGCTTTCTCTTGGGGGTTCGGGGAATCAAGGGCGGAAGCATTGCACAACCGCGAGTTGTAATGCCAGCATCGTCGTTTGTAAAAGTTGCAGTCATATGCTCTCTTGAACCGACTTTATCTACATCACTTTGTTGGGCAGATAACGATCCAATCGTCGGCAAGGACTCCGTGCTATCCGCAATCTCCAGTATCTTCCTGGGTGACCTTCGAATGTTGAGCGCCTTGGCCTCGGATTGTGGTGTAAGATGAAGTGCCTCGTTGACAATGTCTTCCTCATCTTCACCAGACAGTCTGCCTTCTTCCTCGGAGTCCTCCACCGGCATCGTCCTTTTGGGTGTCTTCACGAACTCCATTTGTGTCAAAGTTCTATCTTTCCGCGTATCGCCCTCTGCTTTCGAAGACCTCCTCCTCTTCCTCGGAGGCTGACGCTCCTCAACATTATCCTCATCGCTTATATCGTCGAACTCATCCCGGCTGGATAGCCTCGCGAAATCGAGTTGCGTCAGGGTAGATTGCCGTTCTTCGAGCGGAGGTCTCTTGAATCTGCCAGATACGGTCCTCCGACGAGCAGGCAGTCGTTTTTGTTTCAATGCTGGTTTTGATGTATAGGATTGGTCTGGTGCTGGCTTTTTAGCGCGAGCTCTTGGTGCCATACTCTGTATAAGGAGGAGTACGGGGCACGAAGGGGACTGCTGGGAATTTTGAATGAGTGGCGATGTGTTGTCCACATTTGGACGTGTGACGCGTTTGTCAAACGCGTCGCGTGCGGAATGGAAGCTCCCGTCCCGCAGTTGAATCCAAGTTTCAGTATCGACTCCAACAACTCGCCTCCAATATCAAGCTATCAACAACGGCTGTCACCATCAAAACCCCGCTCGCCAACTATTGGAAGAGCGCATTTAAATAGTCGCAAATCATCTCCGGATCTCGACCACTGACGAACCGTCCAAACTTCACGAATACTTCATTCTGTTACTCCATTCACAAATCGGTCTTCAGCTCTACATCTCGTGCAGTTCTTCCCGTGTCTCAACTGGAGACCAACTTATCAAGCTTCGGTGAGGATGGCTCGCCTGTCCATTCGGCGTGTTGAGACTTCCGCTATGGCGTGCCGTACATCGACCATGCCCATAAGCGCCGATACGATGCGTCTCCCAAAGCAAACTTCAGATCAGGATGAATCAGCCATGAAGTCCTCGGTTTACATCACAGTTCTGGTGCTGCAGGTTCAGTCTGCGACCTTGGTCACGCATGAGCGAGTTGAAGGAAATATACATCCGACACATGACTCGCAAATACTAGCAGGATATCTACTGCTTTCATTCTGCAAGCCAAATTGGCATTTTCTGCTTACGAGTTACAAGATTGTACGCAAGACGACAAATTGAACAGGTCAGCAACACTGACTAGAAAACGTTGAACAGCAGGAATTCCATTGCTTCATCGTTAACTTCCCGACACTCTACCGATCTTTGACTTCTATAGGATAAACGAGAAGATCTTTTCCCTAGGACGTATAAGCTCCATGGATGGCGATATTATCGGCGAGGAGAGCTCGTCACGAAGATATTTCTCTACTAATCGTCCTAGCAACCCTTTTTCCTTCGAGATCGGAGTCATCTGATGCTGTGTTTGTAGATCCTTCTGATACAGCTTCCTCATCTCCTAGATTCCTCAGCTCGGATGCTCGTGCTTCTCGCTTCTTGTCCCGCCATAGCAGGAGTTGGACTGTTATCGTCAGGAGGACTGGTGATCATTAGCATCACTTCACACAGCAGGGTTTATCCGGAAGACATGATGAAAAAGGGACCCACCAAGCAAGATCTGCAAAACAATAGACCACAAATACCCCTTCCTCGCCCACGGGAAATCCGTCGTTTTCCACACAAAATTTGGCGCGACGGCTTGCACCACATACGCCAAATCATTGCCCATTCCCACCAGCAGCGCCCGCTTCTCCGTATCGTCGGAACATATCTCGTTAATCCACGTCAGGATCAACGGGCCTGCTCCATTGCCCAGGCGACTCATCCAATACATCAATTTCCGCTGCTCAATGTTGCTGTAGAGGGGTGTCTGACGCAGAAGAATGCTAACGACAAGTGTTATGAAGGCGCCGAGGTAGATGAAGGGGTAGCGACGGCCGCGGAGGGGCCCGTCGGAGAGCCAGGCCCAAAGGAGCGACATTACTATGAAGACCCCTTCCGAGACGAGGGGAAGATTGTTTATTTGGGGCACCGAGAAGTGGGTTCCTGGGACTGGGAAGGGCCTTTTGTTGAAAGACTTTAGCCAGTAGCCCATTGCTGGTTGGGGAATTGCGTTATTCCAGATCACGTAGAGGAGGGCTATTGTTTTTGAATAAAAATAGGAGGTCAGTTTGGCATGGGTGGGTATGGGGATGGTGAGGGAGACGTACGGAGGAGGTAGGTATGCCAGCTTAGGATGATCTTTTTGGCCTTTGCCTTTGTCCAGGGTTGTTTTCCGGCTCTGCCAATGGATCTCATCCTTCGCTTTGAGATTTCGTGTTCGGCGTCGGTGGTCCACCATGTTTTCCTGTCGCCTTGGGGGAGGTTCGGGAAGAAGACGTAGCCCAGTACTGCGAGTGGTAGGGTGATGATGCCATCAATAATGAAGAGCCTGGGAAACCATCAGCATTCACGATCGAAGCTCGCACGACCTTGAGGACTAGGATGGGAACGCACCATCTCCACCCAGCATGTCCATGCACCCCGTTCAAATTGGTATAAGCAGCCGCCTGCAAAAATCCACTGAACATTGATCCCACGGTACCTGCAAGCCAAAAGATCATCGCCCTCTTCCCCAACTCCTGCGGTGTGTACCAACTCCCCAGCAGATAATGGATGCCGGGGTAGAAGCCTGACTCGAAAAGGCCGACGAGGAAGCGCAGCGCGTAGAGAGCCTTGTAGCTGCCCACCCTGGCCGTACAGATGGTGGCGATTCCCCAGCCCACCTCGAGGGTAGGGATGACCCAGCGTGGGGAGACGCGGGTGAGGAGGAGGTTGGAGGGGATCTGGCCAATCACGTAGCCGACGGTCCAGATGGAGGTGGAGGTTACGAGTTCGTTGCCGTACATGGAGAGGTCTTCCTGCATGCCGCTTAAGAAGGCGTTGTTCACGTTCGTCTGGTCTAGGTTCTTTAGGAAGTAGCCGAGCTGTACACGTTAGGTCGATAGATGAGTGTATGGGGGGATTTCTAGAGAGAGGGAAAGAAGGGGTTATGAAGAAGGTACCTACCGAAGCAAAGGTCAGGACGAAGGCGTCGAGTTTGAACATTAGCCAGCGTTGGTCTTTGGGTAGTTCCCATGTATCCCAGACGGCACTCCTCCATGTTTTCGGCTGTTGCTCGGGGAGGGTGATTTGCTGGGAAACATTGGGTTTAGCAGCGGCCTCATTGTCGAGGCTGTACGCGCTCGCGACTGGTTCTGGCAAACGTCCCATCATTCAAACCCACCCCGTCCAACGACCACCGATTAAAAAAGTAAGATAATTATCAAAGTAAATCGGCTCCAGCAAAACCAATCAAAAATGGAAGAACCAAATAAGATCCTCGTCCCTACTCTCGTATCTAATTCCAAAAATTTAGAATGCTGAAGCAAATATATATACACACATCTTCCCACCCCACCCCAAACCATCCCTCACCCGCCCCCCAAAACTATCCTCATCCACGTATCTATCACGCAAGACGGCACAAACCCCGCTTCCCGCGCATCACCTCAGGATTAAAACAGTCGAGGTGGGGAGTCGAAGGCCCTTTTTGTTCGTCGGTGGTGAAGCGAGGTCGCTAGTCCGTATCGCGTTTTCCGTTTCCACTATGGTGCAAACGATGCATGCGGATACGTCATTTTTGGGTGGGCAGGGGTGGGTGAGGTGGAGGGGATTTCTTTGAGGGTGGGATGTTTATCTCTGGGATTATTTACATAGTGGTGAGGGCGGATGGGGTTTCGGAAGTGAATGGGTTTGTGGTTTGGGGTTGTGGCGTGGGTTTATGAGGGGGAGGTGTGAGTGCGCAGGTTGGGGACGGTGGGGTGATGAGTTGTGGTCAGCGATCTGAAAATGGAGCGTTGGAGATACATGGAAGCTGTCTGTTCATTTGATTGGGATAGGACTGCGTTGTGAGTTGACGCGAGTGCGATTTCTCAGCCTCGCCGGCTCGTCCGGGATCTATGGGGATGTTGCTGCAGGCGGCTTACACTTGGGGTGGTTGGATCCAAGTCCTGTACGATTAGCCGGATAGTTGCTTCCCTGCATGGACATTAGTAAGTGGGCAAGGCTGAACAATTTCACTCCTTGCGATCCCGACGACCTGATCTGGGGAGCGCGAGAAGGATTTGGACGTCGGTTGTTGAACGCTTGCAGAAAGTCCGCAGACAGTTTGGTCCTAGCAAGTCTCAAAGCCATTAAGAAAATCTTTGATTGCTCAAACCCCTCCTCGAAGTCCTATCCTATAAAAACCAAAGCCGAGTCTTTGGACTGCAAGGCTATCCCAAACACCCAACACCAAGACAACCGCAACCAAACCACAGACGATCATGATCTCTGGAATCACTGGATCGCCTTGGCCCATCTTATCTATATACAACAGCTGTTCCAGGCGGCAAATTTAGAATCGCGACGGATTTTCCATTTCGCTTGCAGACTTCCAATGCTCTTCTTCCGACAGGGAACAAACATCTCATCTCGTCACCCGAATCGTGTATCTGATCATCGACAGTCACCCAGGCAGACGACGTATGCTCCGCACTTGTATTCACAGCACAAAGTATCTCGACGTTGTTGTGGATACGACTCCACGCCACGATGGAGGATTTAGCGGGATGGCCGTTTTCTATCGTCGGGTAGGCGAAGATGACACCCTCTTCCGAGACGGGACGGAGGTATTGACGCCTGGATTCATTTTGTCAGCAAATTTCTGGGTTTGAGATGGAGAGGTGATTCAACGAACCCTCGTCGTAGTGCGACGTGCTTTTTCCTCAGCGCCGTCAGTTTCGCCACCTCCTTGTAGGTCTTTTGTTCCTCGTTGAAGCAGTGAGCATTTCGGCTCCTGAACGGCCCAAACTCACCACCGAACATGGCTTCGCGGATGTACTGATCAGCAGCATATCCTTTCGCGCCATAATCGCTGCAGCCATCCAGGGCTTGCTCTGTACCGTAGTAGATACACGGTATCCCCTGTGTGAAGAGATTCAGGGCGAGAGCGCCAGACAATAGCTGCACCCCAACACCTTCGGAGCAAAATCGCCCCTTGCTGGAGACCGGTTTCCAGACTTGGTCGTGATCGTCGATCGAGAGGATGATTTGGTTCTTCAGCCATTTATGGCTATGCACATTGGTGTATCGAGCATTCTTGAACGAGTTGAAGTAGTCCATACAATTCGCCTGTCCTTTCGGCATTTTCCAGAGGGTTTCCTGGATCGGCCCGATTCCTAAGCAAGCATCCATGCCCGTGTTGTGGACGGTGTGAAACGCGGTCGGACCTGCAATCTCGGCTGTGATCAGGAAGTTGTTCTTCCCGAGTCTTTCGGCGTATTCGTGCATGGCGTTTGTGAAGAATCTCAGTGGACCGTCGCCGATATGTTTTGCGGCGTCTATCCTGAAGCCGTCCAGGTCAGCGAAAGATATCCAGAATTTGTATATTTCGATCATGTTCTTCAGTCCCTGGGTCGCCCTAAATCCTGCTGTCTTTTCCTGGCCAAGATTCAGTTTCTTGAAGTCATAGAAATCACCCTCGAGATACTCCGGTTTCTGATCCCAATGCTCGTATGGTCCTATACGGCCTTTGCGCATGAAATTAATTGGATCTTGTAATTCTTCTGGCCAAATCGCGCCGTCCGGATACGCGTTAGGATATTTTTGGAGATCGACTGTGTCGAATGGAATCACCGGTTCACGGTTTTCATCGAAAAAGCCGAGTACTGGACAGTCGTCATCCCGCCAGTCTGGCTCGGAGTCGCCGCCCCCATACCTGAAGACATCGCCGGTGTGATTTCTACCAATTGTCAGCATAGGTCTGTAGTCTTCTGGTTCGTACAAGTAAGGGTTTTGTCGCTTTCCAGCATACTCTTAAGCTGCTTTGTAGGGAGAACTGATTTGCGGAATGTGAGAAGAGGACTTACAGCACTGCATCAAGAATGACACGAATCCCAAATGAGTGAGCAGTTTTAGTCAGCTCGACCAAATCTTCTCTCGTCCCAATCCTCCTATCCACGTCAAGAAAGTCTTGGACGCCGTATCCGTGATACGTGTCTTTGACTTGCTTGAAGAAGGGCGCAATCCAGATAGCCGTTATGCCTAATCGATGAAGATAACCCAGTTTCGATGTGATGCCCTTCAACTTGCCTCCCACAAACGCCCTTCCAGCTTCGTGCCATCTTGCTTTCGATTCGTCGTCGACAAAAGCGTTGCCTTCATCTGATGGGCCAAACAAAGGAGTCGTGCCATTGGTCACCAGTTTCCCACCATTGTCGATGTAGTGGTTTTCGTTGTCATCCGAGAATCGATCCGGAAGGATGAGGTATAGTGTTTCGTCCTCCCAAGCTATCGGTGATGGATAGAATTTCCCGTTAAGGTTTCGAATGTGCTGTTGCACTTCCGGAGCGTTTATTCTTTTGAAGCCTGATATGGCGGCTACTTCAGCAAGTGACATATCACCCATTGCGAAAGTGGTTCGTGCTTGGTGTTTGCGAAGTTGGCGTGATGTCGAATCGCGTCCGAAGTGGCTTCTGAAGTCTAGTCGGGGAAACGGATCCGGGAAACATGTTTATAAGTATGTATTATTGATATTATAGGTGAAGTCACGAGGTTTAATGAATTCTGGAGTCCTGCCAGTCGGAAGTTGAGCATCCCGGCATCCGGAGGCAAAATAAAAGTTTCCGAGGGGTCGTGCAAAGGCCGGACCGAGTAAGCTTGTACACCTGAGCTCTAACTCGATACGTAAAACAGGGCTGACGTACGAGACCACAAATAATATGATGTACTGTGTACAGAACATTGATCGCCACTATGACCAAACTTTTGGCAATTGCGCGTGGTTCCCCGGATTTTTGGGTCCAGATGCAGCTCAAAGCCCCTCTGATATGCGGAGGATCACCCGCTCTTCGCATTTTAATTAAAGATGGAAGCATAGCCATGCGAAGAAATCCATCGGATCTTTTCTAGACCGGGCTGTTCGGACCTTCGCGTGGCTTCGTAACATATACGAGGAAATAGGGCCATGGCATGCCCATGCTAGGGGGCCGACTCTTTGTCCACGAGGCTGAATCAAATGACCAATCAGATAGTGCTGCATAGTGGACATAAATAGTGTCCAAAGCGAATACTTCCTAGGATGTCTTCCAAAGTCGATCCATGTGAGGCTGAGCGAAAGCCAACGTGGCATTCAGTCCCCAAACGGGAGTGAGCCGCCTTCCGTGGGAACCGGGAGCATGTGAAACAGGCACATGATAGTAGCTTCCACTCCAAGTATGATCTGCGGACAGCTCGGGAGCAGCCTGAGCTTCACCATATGAGAAACATCTGTCGTGTATCGTCAAATTAGAAAAGGAAGGTGAGTCTCCTCATTCCGCGCCCAATGCTGTCCATTGATGTGAGCGGATGTCTCATTTCCCATCCACCTCCTTGCTTCGGATCAAACCTGTCGGCCAAGGCAATTTGTGCAAATCTGCATGAGTTTCGATGAGAGACGATGATAATCGTGAATGAGCGTGTTTGCGCAGCCTTGGGAGCTGAATGGGACATGTCTTATGGGGTGGGGGGAAGTATGCTCAGTAAATATGGCCTGGGCTTCCTAAGAAAGGCAATGGAGACAGTAAATATTGGAATGGGAAAAAAAAGAGTTAGTGAAGACAAAATTCACGATGGGAACTTCCGGTCTCACTACCGGAGGCACGGCCCGTCGGGATCTGTAGGGCCAGCCTGAGGCATTCCATGGCGCCGACAAGTTCCAGTGTACCGGAACTAGGGTATTAAGTCTTGACTTGAATAACCACTTCATCCATTGACACATTGAGTAGACTTTTCAGCACTCACTTCTGCGGCTCTAGTAGCCAGCATCTCTGGTTACTTGAAATCCTCGGCAATAGAATCGAAAGTGTGAGGCTGCAAACGGCACCGCCTCAGTGAAAGTACAGATGCAACTCACAATCCCACCAGGCCAAGACATCGACGCGTAAACCTACGCCTCAATGCTAGCAACCGGCTTGAAAATCCTCAGTGGCTAGGAATGGCCCCGTATCAGGAATCCACGAAACCAATGCTCGGATCTGCATTCCAACCTCAGGCATCAACCCAAAAGGCGTCCAACTCCTCACCCAAGGAACCGGTTTAGTCTCACTACAACATACTCTCGGTTACTTGGTAATTCGCACCAGGCCACACGACTACGTCGACCTTGCAGTTTTGGCGATCTACTCAGCCTTACTCTAGTACGACCGCCTCGGCTTCGGCAACTTTTCCAATCCCGGATCCATCCACATCGTCCAAGCCCCCTTTGAAGGAAACACCGCCTACCAACAACTTCCCAAAATCGGCCCGTCGCTTCCACGACAAGTCGTAATCGTACTCGTAATCGCTGTCGATTGCTGCATCCGGCCTCCAAAACAAAGTAACAGAAGTAATAATAGTCCACCACCCCTATCGACATCGCTTCCGCGATCACAGGTTTCCAAAAGCTTAAGCCAGATCGCCCACCGTCATCACCAATTTGAATCTCTAATTCGTTTTCCAAAACAATTCAGATGTGGGCAAATTCGAACAACATTTACATTGTCGCAGCACAAATTTTTTGGAACACTAACTCGCCGTCCCCATCCGGCCCAGTTTTCCTTCTACAAACCTCGCCTTTGTCAGAGTACAGAAAAAAAGAAGACTCCCCAAGTGCCACTCTTCCACTTTTCCAACATGCCATCCCATCTCCCAGGAAGCCTGAGGCACCAGAGAAAAGGGTCCAAGGATAATTGTTAGTCTATTACGTAGAAAGAAGGAGCTTTTTCTATTCTACAGCATACGCCCTATCAAAACTTTGTAGCAACTTGATTCTTACCAAACACAATCAGCGCCACCACCCACATGAAACTCGTGACCTGACGCCACAAAAACCAAAGGCCGCCAGCCCGCCATGTCGGAAAAGCATTCGACCAAAACTCCAGCGCACCACACCTGCCACCCAGCAGTTTGTGTACATGATATGCCCAGTCTATCAAAAGAACAAGCAAATCAAAGCATATAGCGTACTTTATGCAACCTCGTGATGCTTGTCAACGGAGCTCAATAATCCTCGGCTTCCACCAAAATATCGTCGTCATTCAGCCCAAGAGCGCGCGTGGCATTGCAGTAGCTGTCCCAAGTGGAAAGAGCTCCAAGAGCACGCTTCATGTGCACGGGAATCTTATCAAGACCAAAAACGTATGAAGCATTGACCCAACCGAAGCTGTTATCATGTTAGCATGAAGAGAAATTATGTGCAGGGATGGGGAAGAAACTCACCCCTCCTTGGCAACCCCCTTAAAGTCAGAGCCTTGGTTGCCGTACTCGGCATCAACCTTGTGAGGATCATGAGGACGCATGATGTTATACTTCTCAACGACGACACCGTTGAAGTCGACGAAAGCCTTGGTGACCATGAACAACCACTTGTAGATCAGGCGCTGGGCCTCTTCATCAAAACCATAACGCTGCAAGCCAATCCAAGCAAGCATCTGCTGCGGTGCCCAGCCCATCGGATAGTCCCATTGTCGATTCGGTCGGTGAAGTCCAACCTCGCCGCGAGACTTCTCGGACCCGGAGAGTAGACCGCCACCCGCTTCGAGCTTAGGCAGAGCCTCCTGGACCAGAACAGCAGCCTGTCTAGGAGTGGCCAGACCAGAGAACAAAGGCCAGAACGTGGTAGCGCATTCGTAGTCTGTTCGTTCCTTCTTGACCGTGTTGTAATCGAAATACATGCCTTTCTCTTCATTCCAGAGGTACTTGTCTACAGCCATGCGGCGCCTGCGAGCTCGGCGGTCCCAGACGGCAGAGGTCTCGAAGTGATCCTCTTTTTGAGACTTGATTCGCCATTCTTTGGGAATATACAGCTTATCACCAAAGCAAGTTCGAATGGCCCGGGAGATGTCGCATTCGTACTTGTAGAGCAAGGAGTTAAGATCGACCGTCGCGAGGTGAGCGGCACATCCTTCCAAACGATAAGATGTGTCGTGGCCGGATTCGCGCACACCGCGATCATGTCGGAAATACTCGTCCAACTCCTCGTTGTGTATATCTCCTTTATTGTAGGCTTTCACGAAGTCCTCAAAGCTCATTCCCGCAGCCTCGGCATATGGCGTAAGCTTGACCTGAAAATGGGATGCCTCGGTCTCTGGTGGAACACCCTTTCCGCCAGCATAATAACGAGAAAGGCCAGTGGCGGGATCATGGCGTGGAGCTGACATCCAGACCGAGTAGTACTCCTTGATGGCAGCCAGCGTTGCCATCTTGTAAAACTCCAATGCGTCATCTTGGTGCTTGCATTTCTCGTACCATCGAAGAGCCATGTCAGTGAGGAAAGGCGGTTGCGAGCGGCAAAGATAATAACTGCGGTTGGCATTGAGGATCTTGTTGTAGTATCGGATAAGGAAACAGTGGTTTTTGATCATGGATTTGACCAAATCGAGCTTGCCATTCACGATGAGACCCAGCGACTCCATATAACTGTCCCAGCCATAGAGCTCGTTGAAGCGGCCACCAGGAACCACGAACGGGCAACCTTGGAGTTCTGGCTCGCCAGTTTGTGCATTAAAGCCTGGATCCATTGCGACAGCCAAAAGCCCAGGTTTGTCGTTGAGACTAGACACGTAGTTCTCATCGTCGCAGTTCTCCTGTAACTCTATGACTTCTAGCCGCATGTCAGGGTGATCCTCAGCAATCTTGTTGTAATAATCCAGTTGTTCTTGAAGTCCATAGGGAACGTACACGCGCGGGCGTGGGTCGGGCGTCCAGTCCTTGGGATCTCTGGCAACCTGTGCGATATTTCCGCCATCGATCCGACGGGTCAAGTTGTGCCAGAATTCGTCTTTGATCAAGCGTGCCATACGATTGACGGGGTTCTCATTCAAGCGCACTTCGTCGAGGACGACGGTGCGTCTGCCGAAGGCCTTTGCCAGTGATAGCTCTTGAAGGAGGTTGGACAGGGTGTAAGTGCCCCGGAGTTCGAATCGATTGTAGCCGTTAGAGCCTGCGGTGCCAATAGACAGGACCTGGAGGTTTATCAGTGATTGAATCAAGAAATGAGAGCGCAAATGTTTTTACCTTTGGACCTAAATCATCGACCGTGATCTGCATGTTCTTGTCGGTATCTTCTCGTTCGAGGAGCCTTGCGAGGGTCTCCTCAACGGGTATCATGAACTTGCGCGGGCGAAGGGTTTGCTCATCTGGACAATGTAGTCAGCAAAGAGGCAGCAATTGAGCAGCAGAAGAACATGCCTTGACTGGTACGGCGGAGGGGAGCCTTGAGATCAGCGAGCTCATTTCTTCGAGAAGTGGATTCAATTATCTATAGCTAGTCAGTTACTTGGAATTCCAAGCTGGCGAGAATCGAGCACTTACGGAAGAATAGGTGCGGACGCGCTCTGCCTTCCGACCGTGCGAGTCGGCATAGTAGACGCGAGCAGCGGACAAGGGATCGATTTCGATGGTGCCTTGGCGTTTTGGAGATTCCAATTGCGAAGATTGCGAGTTCATATCAGGTCGTGGTTCGTGTGGTGGGGTGGAAGTTGCGGTAACCGGCCGACTTTATTCTGTTGGAGTTGGAGGTTGTCCGAGCGAGGAGCGAGGTGGGGAGCGATATAAGCGACTTGTGAGGAGTCACAGGGTCGTCTGAGCGAGACACAAGGAGTTCACGATCGTTGTAGTCAGGTGGTGCCGGGGAGACGGTGTGGAGATGTTGCTGTTACTTGTAGGCGGTCTATTGGCTGATAGCAGATAGATAGGGTTGTGTAGCAAAGACTTAGTTGTAGTAAGTGACAAGAAGACAATGGACTGCTAAATGAGGTGGCGGAGGTTGTTGTTTCGGGAGTGACTGAAGGTATGAGGGAGTAGAGTACGATGGCCGACAGGACTCGGTGAAGGCACAGATGGGGAGGAACAATAACAATGGGTCAATGAGTTAAGCAGGTAGGAGGTAGGAACCCCCTACCTCCGGTCGACATCATCTATAGGAGGGACCTCCACGGCCCGGAAGGGAGAGAAGCGGGAATTGGAAGATTCACGACGACGAGGTGAAAATCCGTTCATCCTCCTGCATCATTGATCGTGACTATCTGGTCCAATGAGCACCCCAGTAGCTTGGACCCTTTCCCAGAGTCCCCTCCCCGCATGTACGCAGTACTCTAGAACACTGTCACTGTCTCCTCATTGAACCATTCTGTCCCATGTACAACCGACGGCTTTTCCCATTTCCTGTCTCGCGTTGGCTAGCTGCACACAATCGCCACCCAGCCTGAGCCTCGAAAACACAAAGAGATGCACCACGGCATCTACTGATTGGCCATGGACAGACCCTTGCCTCGAGATATGCAGCGGCTATGTCAACGAGATAGGCAGCGGCTATGTCACAAGAACGTCTCGGCAATAAACACAATTCGACGGGCGAAAATCACCATCGATCGTGGAGTGCTGCGGTGCCGAATGGGAGCGCAGCTGATGAGAGGTGTCGCGTGCTTGTGATGGGAGATGTCTACCACTAGGTACTGGCGGGGGCGGCTGACCGAAGTACATCTTGGTAGAAAGACCTTTGCCACAGAGTAGTGCTTCTGATTTCGAGCCTTCATCCGCTGACTGCGAAAAGAATGCCTGGCAATCGACAACTCGACGGGCTTTTGCCCACCCCCGTTTCAAGCGACGTTGATAGACGTCCTACGTCATTTATAATGGGAACCAGGACCCCACAATCTCGACGAGTCTGTCGTCGTCTAGAGTAGCGGGTTACAGCTACAGCATGACGCCGAAGACGGAGAGCACAGGACGGCGGTGAGAACGTCTGCCAGTAGAAATGAATAGGCCTCCCAGGGCTTCGATCCGAGATACCTGACTGCAGGCTGACGGTCATGCAACGGATTTGAGCTCCGGATATCTTGAAATATCTTGAAATGCAGTCCCTCGATCAAAGGCCAATCAAGTGTAATGACATATGGGTGAGCACATTAACCAGGCAAAGACGGCTTTGTTCTGGGATGGTGGCCTGCTGCACGATTTTGTGGTGTTTCAAGAAATTAAGCAGTCTGACCAGGCACATCAAACGACCATAACGGGAAACCAAAGGTGAATATCATACCGGTGGACCACCAATGAATGATGCAAAAATAATTTGCATCTCTAAGTTATGATCTCAGTTATGATGATCCTGACACCATAATGGAGCCAAACGCCAGAGGGCTCAACCTTGAGAGCACCGGCTACCCATAATCACAATTCCATTTTCGCTAAAGAGCAGCTCTCCCTCACCGAGACTGTAGCTCATGCTTTCTTCTTCCCAAATGTCTTGGGCTCACCGATGTTCTTCCCGCGTAGGTATACCTTCAACACCTTCTCCATATCAATCAGAATCTTCTCATTCGGTGGTGCCGATCCACGCTCAAAGTCCGCGACGATGGTAGGTGTCTGGTTGATCTTGGTAGCAAGGTCCTTCTGGGTCATCGGTCCGCCCTTGTCGTTCTTCGCTTCGGCTCGCGCTTTCTTGATGGCGTCTCCGACTTTCGTACCGACGGTCTTGGGTTTCACGATTTCATCGCTGCGGTCAACCTTTGTCAAGTGTTGACCCTCGCTTGGGCCTTTCTGTCCCTGAATAGTTAGATTCGGTTCAACACAGTATCCTGCAATCCCCAACGTGAAGATACACTAGGTATAACTCCAAGGTGGCGGGGAGGGTAAGTTGTAACTCACCGAGTTCGTGCCACCAAACTTCTTCTCTGTGGCGATCTCGGCTCCTTGTCGTCGGGCGGCATTCAAAGCTGCTTCGCCACGGATGACTTTCTCTTTCGCAGTGGCTCCTCCAGGGCCTCGCGCCTTGCTGCCAATCTTGGTAACGGTGTCCCAGTCGTCCATGATGATTGCGCGTGTGTGTTTGTTTGAAGTGGGGATGCTTTATGGCGGGGTTGAGTGGTTTCTTTAGAGTTGTGGAGATGTGTATGTAGATGGAGAATGTATTGAGTGGAGGTCGAGATTGGGTATTTGTAGATAGTTGCAGCTGAGATGAGTCGAAGGTTGGGCTCTCTGTAAGGCTGTGGTGAGAGATCGGCGGTGTCATCTTCGAAGAACATCAAAGAACATGGATGTCGTCACGGGACGCTAGCACGCTTACTAACACAATACTTTTCCCGACGGGAGCTCCATCTCCATCAATCTAAGCATCGTATCAACCTTTGTCAAGCATTTTGAGACTCCCGTCAATTGGAATTGTCCTTCATCACCATTATAAACTCGGTACGAACAACTCAACTGGCTCAAGAATCAATCGTCCACACTGGTGTTGAACCTAGCTATGGATTTCGAGCTTCGTAACCAGGCCAAAAGAGATATCGCTGTCGCTGTCGCACAACCACTCAGCACTTCTGTGTAATATGTTCGCTGGCTTCCGCTTTTCGCTCCATCCTTCGACACTTTCGACTAAAGACGGACGCATTCGCACAGCTGCCCTTGCACCAAACAACGACCTGGACAAAATTTCGAGTGATTCCGACTATGGAGGTCCATTGCAAGAACTAGTGACCATTGACGCCCTCTGTAGTGCGTTAAAACGACCGCATGTCTGGCGGAAGAGCTTACATGACCAACAATACCGAGGTAAGATGCAGGCCGCTTCTAATAACGGTGCCACAAGGGATAGATGGGTTTCTCAGGTCGTCTTTTGCCCAAAACAGCACTCGCCTTCACCTTGCTTTCATACAACGAGGCACGTCCCTCATCGTGACTTTCATCCACTGTCACCCAATTAGAATAAAAGACCGCAGCACAGTATAGCGCACAATTCTAAAAAGTGCGCCTCTTAGCCTTAAGAAGGTTCAGTGATCTGGTAAGCCTAGGAGAATTTCGTGGGCTTTCGACGTACCAGGACCGCCATGGCAGATGTCGCGTGACGACGTGGCATGTGGAATTAGTAAGGTATTGAGTGGGAACAAGTCGGTGGCTATTTGGGGATGATTCGGGCTGCTTGGTGCGCAATTGAATGGATTCGTTCTGGTAAGCGTATTCAACACCAAGACTTCGATTGCCGGTAGTGACCTCAGAGCAACCGACTGTACTCAAATTTGCAGGTAGGTAATCAGGGAGAAGGAGAACTTGAAGCACCACTATTCTGATCGATGTCACCGGGATTCTGGCGAGACATACCTTTCAAAGCCGCCAGAAGTTGACTAATAGCGATCTCGAGGTAGTGACTCCAACACCAGCGGAACTATCGGTCACTGCAAGCTCACCTTAAAATAGGAAAAATTATCGAAACTGAGAAAAGCTGTGCCGGGACAACCAGAGACAATCAGTATCCTGTCTTCATCAATATATCAACTCCGCGTGCCCACTCCGCCACAACATCCACCGATGTACAGTCCAGAGCTTAGAACGTCCACCGTCTACGTTCGACTCCTGTCATCCACCGACCGACCGAAGCGAAACGACCAATTTCAGTATGCGTTATCCGACCGAAGTAAGATGTCGAATTTCAGTATGCATTTTTGTAACCCCACACCTTCAAGAGTTGTGTGGTGATCTTTTTGTTGAGCTACTGAGGATTAACAGGAATTAATCTTCTGGCTTCGAGCACTTGATGAAGGATGAGCAAAACTCGTTCTTTGAGAGGATAGTAATCGATGAAGCATCATCTCAAAGCTACATGTAGTCCTGGTCGCAACATGGCGATTCATAAGTACATGCTAACCTAAACCCCATCCGCACATAACCACCAAAAACGAAAACCTATCCATAAGCGCCAACGCTACCCATAACGAATCCCCACCCTACGAATCCCCAAACACGCCTACAATCGAAACATACCACCACCTCACTTCAAGTTCAAGTTCTCATACAACTGATTCGGAGCCTCCTTCCTATTACTCCAAGCCTGCTTCGCGACAACAGCCGTCGTCGCTGCCGCGAGACAGATACTCGCAATCTCGAAGATGGTCGTGATTTTATCCGTTGCGCGCAGCTTGTCGGTGGGGGTTTCGACCATGATGGAGGATTTGAGGGCTAGATTCGGTGTTGTCAGTTTTGATGTGGGCGTTAGGGTGGAGGTGAAGACAGAGAGAGGGGATGGTGGAGAGTGAGATTGAAGGAGAATGGGACTGTAGGAGGATGGGATTGTAGGGGAAGTGGGTTAACCAACCTCTTTGAGATTGTGCTTCTGCGACTCTTACGGGTCTGAGGTTGGACACTGCAATAGGTGATCTAGCATGTCGCCTACCTCGCGATGGGGAAGTCATTTTGCTTGGAGGCCGGTTCATATCCAGCCGTCGTCGGAACAGACTTTCTGCTTTCCTGCCAGCGAGCTGAAAAGTCCTGAACAGAACAGAGGTTCAAGAAAGCGTGTATATCTCCCACCGACACCAATTCCAGCGGACGGACGCTTAGAAAACACAAACAAGAAAGAAGAGCCAGGAGAATATCCGTCGAGCAAGTCAAAGTCAGCAAGTAAGCCAAAGCAAAGCGAATACGCGAAACCAAAGCACCGACACACTTGCCATTTATCACGCAAACGCAACCCTCATCATCACCACCACCAACCCGAAACCAAAACCCAAAACCAACTCTGCGACCTCACTGCCAAGTTCCATCTAGCGTGAAGAAATTAAGGTGTCGTCAACTTCGATGCGTTGTACGTGTTACGACGTCAACGGTGCCCGTGAGTCGTGTTCGATATATGAACTTGGGAAAGTAGGGAGTGCGCACGTCCCCCTTATGTGCGATTGGTCTTGGCAATGGTCCAGCTCATCTCCGTGTAGTCTGGGGAAATGATGGGCGATGTGTTTGGGGGAGATGAGAAGGGAGCGAACTGGGTTTGGCCAGCACATTGAGCTACTATGGTAGGAGAGGGCTTTTCCTAGGAAATTTTTGTTGACCATTTGCACAGTTTACATAGTAAGGCCACCGGCTGGGTGTCAGAATATCCGGTAGATCCCTCCCGTGCCGAATGCTTGATCGATTGTCTAGGTCGCAGGTCCAGAACTGAGGAGGCATCTGTCGATCTCGAGGCACCAAGATTCCGCATAAGGCGCAGCCGACGTTCTGCAATTAGACATCCACACCTCCATGGCTGGTAAAACAAGATTCGTTTCGAGCCTGATCATCCCTCACATCATCACCATACCGAAATGATGAATCAGCCTCTTCCGTCGTCACTATCTCATCCCGTCTACACTTTCCCATGACAAGATGTAAAGCAGACCGCGCGCTCTTGCAACCCATCCACGTTGCATATTCAACACACACGGCAGCAGTAACCGTCAAAGCGGCGATGGCAGTGATAGCAAAGATTTAGAAGGAGAGACAAAGTACCTCGATCCAGAAGGAGGTAATGTGATCGACCAGTGTGTGGACGGAATACGGACTGCAAGACAGGGATCTGCCGACAGGTAGGCTGATGGTGGTTGTGATGTTCCAGACTGCGGTTTCCTTCATCTTAGGAATGACTAGACCTCGGGTAACACGCTGTTGTCGACCATACTGGCGGTCGCAGCGAGATTGATGTTAGGAACTGATTGATGGGGTGGACAGTCAATTGTGATGTTTCTTAACCGTTCTCGAGAGATTTTTGAGTCGCTGACGAGTGTCTTGCCATGGTCTTACGAGAACAGAATAGTCTGTCGTGTGAATGGGGAAATAAGAGGACGAAGTCGTGTATGCATCGATAGTAGATAGTTTGTAATTTGGGTAAGGGATGAATCTCGCACCATAAAAACAAGGCCCAATAAAGCGTAGAGCTTGTCTCTCGGATCAGGAACTTGAGCATGTGTACCTCGATACAGAGCCTCAAACATTTTGATGCGATTTCCTGCCAGAGAAGCTCGTCTGAGGCTTAGCATTTTTTTATTTGAAATTAGCACTCGGTTCGCCGAGTTTGTCGTCCTCAGCATGTTCGATATTCCCCAATTTGTCCCATGCTTTTCTTTTTAGATGCTGTTTGACGATATCCTCTATTGTCTGCCACGGGATGCAGCGAGCACCAAACAGACTTTTTCATCGTCAGCACTCTTCTCACTCGATTGATGAAACTACCATTCTCGAAGCCACTGACTGCCACTAAGGAAGAGATGTTTGGTCTAGCGAGCAGAGTGAAGTGTGGGCGATTAATTCCGAGTCGACGACGTGAATCATGTAGCGAAGAAACCAAAGGGAAGATCTAAACTAATACGCAGCAGATGAGGCCGCTCGCCGCTCTAGCTTCCAGCACGTGAAAAGCGGGTCCCATCACCATCCTCAATCCCCCAGTTCCACAACCAACCAGACACCCAATCGATCCCGTCTCCGACCCTCCAACCTCGCGCAATGTCCAACCCCATCTTCCAAATCCCCTGCGCCCTCCGGCCCCTCCTCTACACAACCCACCGCACCGCAACAACAACAACCGCCTCCTCCTCCTCCCTCCCCCGCGTAGCCCAACCCTCAACATGGACATCCCTAATCCCAAAAGCATTCCGGCGCCACCCCAACGCCCCCACCGAGCCCGCCAGAACCTCGAAATGGAAATGGTTTACATCGCACCCCGCGACGCCGGTGCTGGCCTTGTCGTTGCTGGTCGGTAGCCAAGCGATCAATACGCTGGCACTCCGGAATGAAATGCTGGCGTATACGAGGGCGACGGAGGGGAAACTGGCATTGCTAAGGGGGGTAATTGAACGGGTTAAGAAGGGGGAGGAATTCGATGTTGATGAGGTACTGGGGACGGGTAAGGTTACGGAGGAGGGAGAGTGGTTTGATGGTGAGTACATTTTTCTCTGTGGCTATCGGATAGGGAATGGCATGTCGTGTCTGGACCGCGAGAGCAAGCACTTTTCTGGGAGAACCAAGGCCCGGATATCAGAGCTTCTACGCCACCCAGAAGAGAATTCAGGCAGTAAAGGTCCTCTACAAGCATCCAAAGAGTCGATTGCGATCTTGCTCCTTCTTGACCCAGTACTATCGCTATCAAGACACAGACCTCCACTCAATTTCCCCCACGAACATAAAGCTAATCAGCACCAGTCCTTAAAGAAATCGAAGCAGAAGAACAAACCCAATCACGTAATGAACGCCGCCGAGAAAGGCAGAGAAAGCGGGCAGAAGAGGAGGAAGAGGCACGGGCAAAATCCACGACCGAGACATCACATACAAAGCCAGATGGAACAGCGAAACCAATGTTCTTGTAGACTGCCTGGGAAAGTGTGCTCTTCGAATCAATGGAACCCAACGAAGGAAAGTTTCCCCATCCATACCTTGGAATCAAAAGCCGGAATCAAAACCAAAGCCCGCATCAAACCTTTTTCATCTCCGTGTACTGGTTCTCATCCTGGTCTTGAGCTGGTCTTGAGCCGGTCTCGACCCGGCCATCACCCTATCCGCGCTCCCCCGCTTAGCTGACGATTCCTGACGAATCCTTCTGTTGGCCTCGTCCTCCACTGACTCCACATCCCGCCTCCTCATCACCTCCCTGGGCTCTCTTATGCGCATTTGCTGCTCTGGTGTAGACGGTCGTCGCTTCGATATTCTGCCTGTTCTTCATCCTGATCGCTCAGAGACGATCGAGACGATGTCGGCGTCCCTATTGTGGAACATTCATTCCATGAGGTGGACTTCTGATCCTCCCCCATAGCCGTCTCTCCTTCGGATATGAACTTTTGTTCGTCTGATGTGGTTGGTTCCTTTGATGCAGATCCTTCTTGTTCCGTCTGTTGCACGACCTCTGTTTGTTGCACATTCACTGCCTGTCTTACAGCCCCCGCCTCTTGCACAACCTCTGCCTGCTGTACAACCTTAAGCTGTTGCCCCACGTCCGCAGTTTTCCTGCGTTTCCTAGGCCTCGCCAACTCTCGTCGTGTGCCCGACCTTTCCAGCACTTCAATCCCCGCACATTGTACAGTCTTGTATAGTTGTTCCACAATCGGCCGCTCAGGTTTCCCCGACGACATCCTCAATTTCTTCTCCATTCTCCTACGCCTCCTGAGCCTTGCTAGCTCGTGATGTGTGACCGGCTCTTCTTCAATCGGATATGCTTCCACCGGTGCCTCCGAGTCCTCGAATGCCAGAAATTCTTCCTCAAAGCTCCTCAGTATATCTTCCTCCATGTTCATTAATTGAGTCTTCATCTCAGCTTTAGCATTTGCACGCTCCTGGTCCAGTAATCCCTCACAAGCGCGACCTTGCGTGATTATAGCCGCCCAAAAGTTCTGACGCCTGACCCAACTATCCGCGTCAACAACCCGTCCAGGGAAAACTTGTCGTCTCTTAGCCTTTTTCACAGCCCGTTCGTACTCCGGATCTTGTCGTATGGGACAGTAAGGGACCTGCGGATTGTCCATTCCATTGCTCCTTGCCAATTTGCCGTATCTGAGTCTTCGCATTCTTGCCCCTTTGGTCTCGTCTGTAAGCTCGTGGGCTGCTTTGCATAGCTCCATCAGTACGTATTGGTCCTGAGCATAGTGGTTTTCCATGAGGATCCGTGCTTTGGCTCTACGGTCCGCTTTCACCTGCCAACTTTTCTGAGCAAGTTTGTGATGTTCCGAAACAGCTGCCGCTATCACGGATTCGGAGAGGTCGCAACCATGTGCCAGCCCGCGAATCTGCTCCCATGAGTGAATTTGCTCCTGCTCGTGGTTCTCTTCCTGCTCTGAGGAGCACGCCCCAACGGCCGGTTCAACTCCTACTCTCGTGCGGATTCGTTTCTGTCTATGGATTCCCACCTGCTTCCACAGGTCCGTCTGGGCACAGGGTTCCGTTTGGTAGGCTTCCATCTCCTCAACGTTTTGTTGCGGCTCGAGGTCTTCCATGTGCTCGTCGGCATTTGTCTGGCCGGGCTTTCTTGGTGCTTTGAACTCACAGTCTGCCGCTCCGGGGTCCGGGTCGGATCCAGGATCGGAGTTAGGATCGGAGTCTGGTCTGGTATCTTTTCTGTGCCTTTCGCCATCATCAGGTCCATTATCGCTCTTTTTTGGCCCCATGTAGAAATTCCTACATTCATACTCCATCGATGCAGGACGCTCAAGCAATTGGCCAGGGAGATATATGACACGAACTTTAGGAGGCGTGAGAACATGAACTCGGGCGTCTTGATCAGAAGTTGGCGGTGAGATAGCGCCTGCGCAACAGGTCAGCAAACTGACATGGTATGCGTGTGACGCGTCGAATAAACCTTTCCACTCAGCATTCTTGATGTACATCTTCCCATCCATATGTAGCCTGAGAATGCCAGTGTGTATGTTCGAATGCATCTCTGTGTCCGCATGGAAGTCACTCCGATTGCAGAAAACGAGTGAGTCGTCGACTCCATCATGTCTTGTATAGCCTTCCAGACAACTAACGATGTGGTCTGCGGTTACAGTGGTCGGCGTCTTGGCAAAGAGCGGTCCAAATATGGCGTCAGGATCCCCCCAACGTACCGTGTCTTTGTTTGCCGAAAGAACTCTTGTCGTGGTCTTAGGGAATATCCACAACAGGTTTGTTGACTCATCCGCATATGGCCTCATCAGTACGATGGTGGCGTCGTTGGCGGTCAAGACCTCAGGTATGACGATGGTCATAACCATGCCTCGCCATTCTTCACGAATATGTTCTTCCGGGTCATCTCTTTCGACATCACCTTTCCCGCAATCATCTTCTGCGCGATCGTAAGATCCGTGTTCTTCCCTGTTGTGATCATCTTGTCAACGGTTAGCATGTGTACGAACATCTCAATTACAAATGTATCGCCCCACGACAGCCTCTCCCATCGCCACCGCGACCACGAATTTCCCGTCCATTAGAATCTCGCCGGCCTACTCGGGGCCAAAACGGTGTAACAGGCTCGGACCAGAGGCAATGACGGATATGGGATCGAGCCAATTGGTCGATAAACAGCTTCGCGGCAATAAAGTCGAAACTGATGAAAGTAGTGATGGTATTGCTGTACCCATGTGGATTTTCATGGTTGGCTCCGAGGGTTCTCATTCGGAACTTTGGATGTTCATTGGTCGAAACGCGTTCTGGTGCGGGCCACCTGGAATTGCATCTGGGCCTGGATGCTTTGGTATTAGGCCAAGACAAAAAATGTAACTCAGACATTGTAGTATGAATAGAGGTTGAGTGAGGATGTGTGATGTTGATGATTTGTGGTGCCCCGGACGAAGAAGAGGTGGGTAGGACATAGCCTGTGAAGGCACGGGGCAGCGAATTGGAAAGAACAGCGGTCAGCTATCCATCGCATCTCAAGGACTTCTATCAGCCTCAGTAACTGCTCTATCAGGTGTATTGTTGCCGCTGAACTTGTCGCAGAAAATTGTGTTTCGAAGGCTTACTTTTGCTTTCGGCAGCCGTCCTAGCCAGTCGATCTGTCTTCCTTTCATTAATCTTTCTTCATGACAGTGTAGGAGCATACTGCGAAATTATGATGCATCAAAGATGTGCCACATTTCTTCTAGACATTTCAAATAGCTGTTGTAGGCGAGCTCTCAATTAACACTCACTGGGAAGTGTAGACTAGTCACTCTAGAGGGTAAATTATTCATCGTTAGCACCGCTGCTAACATCCAGCGTCAAAATCTCTGACACTACCTTGCCGCAAACTATTTCAACCGAGCTGAGTGAGCAATCAGTGGAGAGACCCTTCGTCTCAGAACAGTACGGAACCTTCGTGCTTGTCCAGGCGATCTCAAGCCTGCACGTCGAGACCGAGGCGCGGGACGCTTTTGCCAGACAATCGAGAGCAATATACGAAATGTGAAAGAGAAAGACTAGAGATAAGGGGTTTTGCTGCAACAAATTTGTCCATGGAATTTTGATTCCTAATCCCCATTTTTAACACATTATAGTTTTATGATGTCGAATCCCAGGAAAACATCCCGTCCATATCGTACTGCGCTAAATGCTCAAAATCAATATTGTATGCCTGAATATCGAAATCGGCCCATCCAGCAGTGTCCGGTGAAGTTCTTGGATCAACAGCCGCAGAGCCTTCCTCTGTCATAGGGCTCTCTGATGGGGCCGCCAGTCTCTGTGCGTCGAGGGCCAATTTTCCAAATTGCTGTTCAAGCAACTGGCCGCCTGCGTCCAGATTGCCAACAGCATACTTCATAAATTCGGCGCCATTGCTACTGATACGGAGTGTCCATCGATATTCAGCCAACCGAGACGAATATAGCTCGCGTTCCTCGTCATCGTAACTGGTCGCGATGAGAATGCCGGCAAAGGTGCCGATCAAAGAGAGGCTGACGCTTGACGAGAAATACCAAAAGCTTTGTAAGTGCTCGGGTTTGAGTCGTTTCGCAAACTCGAGAGCTGACGTGAAGCGCGTCCCTGCGGCTGTCCGCGTGATCATCCGAACATCAGAATCGATGCCGAGGGGAGCGGAGGCGCGCAATATGGCACGATGAAGGGTGATCTCGGCTGTGTAGTATGCGAGGTGGAGATAGCCGACGGAAGAGAGTCTCCTTGCCGTTGTCTCTCCCATAGCCAGCGACAAAGGCAGCTTGGAATGCCAAGATTTCAAACGCATCTGTATGGGCTTTGCTCTTTGTAGAACCTCAGATACCTCGGACGTTCTTCGGAGAGCCTTCAAGGTGTAAAACTCGTCGAGCAAGTCGGCGACGATCTCCGTGAGTAGAACCATCTGAATGAACGTTTGTTTTCCTTTTTCGATTTCCGCGCTTCCTTCCTCATCGTTGTCATCCTTGGCTGTCTCGGGAAAATCCGAATCGACCAAAGGCCTGACATCCCAATTGTCCATAGATATGTGCGAATGTCTCCCGAAAACCAACGCACCCCACTTGTCTTGCATGAATACCGCCCAGGCAACACGTTTTCTTACCCCTCGCTCCCAGTCCGGAACATGCCAGTCAGAGCAATCGATGTGCAGACCGAGGTTCTGGGTGATTGCAATAAGTGAACCCGTCATCGCCCATGAGTTGACATCAGGTCGTTGCATCAGAACAAGTGCACCTTGCACGTCAGAAATCTTCGGCCGTCTATGGGCCTCGAATAGCATCCTCAACACGAGTTTTTCCAGATCATCCAAGGAAGAGGGCTTTGGCAAGGAGGAAAGCGTCTGACTGTATGACCAGTACACGGCTCCCAGTACATAAACAGCACCAAGACCAATCGGCGTGAGCTCTCGATATGTTCGACCATGCTTTTCGAGGAACACTTTTTTATGGATTATCGGGAAGGAAGGATGCACAATCCGGAAGTATAGTTCCACCAGAGCAGGTCCATGCGGAGCGACCATCTTCTCAACCGTATCAAGATTGGCTAATTCCTCATCAATTTCTTCTTCAGAGTCCGGCCGCATCATGAAATAAGCGCTCTCATGGGCGCGTCGCAACACTGCTGGGGTCTGTATCGCAAGACATTCGCCTTTTGAATTGAACGGGAGAAATGCTGTCATTGAGTGATCATAATCTGCGGAGGCACCGATATATGAACTTGATTGTCGATTTTGATGGCCAAGAGTCTCCTTGAGAAGCGACGGGCCTGCCAGGTTGGAATAGTCTCTCAAAACAGGAGTGCTGTCTACATCCATAAGCTATGTCCTCACCTGTTAATGGTGAAGATAGATTCTGACCAGACTTGAACCTGCCAAGTAGAGTTAGTGATGCTCTCGGTAGTTGGATACAGAGGCAAGACCTACTTTGGCTTCGTTCGACCGCCCTCCAAGCTTTTCTCAGCCTCAGAGGACAGTGCTCGCTTCTTCCGAGGCGGGCCCTGAACGTAGGTGCATTCGGTCGCACGAGACATGCACAAGACACAATTGACAGCATCTTCCGACGGAAACAGGCAACGAATCTTCCGCCTTCTGCAATTGTCGCACGGCCTCCGACCCTTGACCTTGCTGTCTTCCATAGCACTGATGGCACGGCGATGCTGAGATGTCACCAGAGCCGGTGTTGAGGCATTGCGTGGAGGTGTGATGTGGAAGTTGCTTGAAGAAATCCTTATCGGGAGATAAGGGCCGAGGGACGGATCAAAGACGGATAGACTAGTCCGGAAGCACGTGATATTATCCAACAGATGCCGTGGGATGAGTGCGAGTGGGTGGAAGAGTCAATGCTCTTACTCCTGCAACCTTAAAGTTGAAGAGCAATGACGATCATGACTTGCGGGCTGGTGCTCCGTTCGGGGGGACATTTACTTCGTACAGCTTCATCTCCACGGACTTCTGCCAGTGGGTATCTTAGCGATCGGCGCTTATGCCAGGGTGCTTGCGTACGACTTGATTTGACCATGTCGAAGTTTGGCTTCGAGCGTCCAGATGCCGGCAAGCAACTGATCTACGACTTTGACCTGGCGCCCCTTCTCAGGCCCCAATGCTGCCTCACAGGCCTCATGCACCCAGCTCTCCATGCCCGACAGGATGACGCCTCCTATGCAAATCACGCTGACGGAGCCATTTCGAACAAGCTTGTATGTTGCTTCCATCACTTTTGTCTTGGCCGCGGCCATGGAGTCGTCCAGACTGACTCCCGATGCCGCAACTCCTCCGAAACGCCCCCAGTCACCAGCGCCGTCTCTACCCTTGCTGTAAAGTAAATGCTTCACCCCCTCGGTCAGGAGCGATTCGAAGGGCTGGCCTGTGGTGAGGATGCCAAATTGGGTCTGTGCAGAAACCAAGGTCAGGGCTGCTGCGATGCTTGCGTCAAAGATTCCCACGACTGGCTTGCGACCGACATAGGACTGCAGTAGGCGAACGAGGGGATGGTCTGCATAGCAGGCTGCGAGGAAACCATCGTAGTCGTCGATCATGCCGAGTAGCAACGGCATGCAATGACTGGTGCTTTCGTACATGTGTGCCTGGGTCTTGATAATGGTCGGCCCCGTTGGGCATGTCCAGTACGACAGCGAGATATTGGGAAGGGTGAGCTTCGATAGCAGAGGCTTGAAGGTTTCGGTGACGGAGGCACTTGTGTTCGGATTGATCACTAAGATCCTCAGAGGCGCGGTCGCGATCATCTTGACTATGTATAGAGCTAAACAGGGTGAGCTCTGCTAGCAGGCGATGTAAAATACAGCAAGGAGATTTGCGATCCCAGACCGGACGAGACTAAAAGCGAGTGAGAAAGTGAGCGACGAAACATGGTACATATATGCGCAAAGAAAGGGCCGAGGTGTCCGGCCGACGGTAGCGAAAAGACCGGCGAGTATTATAGGCCGCGAAGTCGACTCGTGAGAGCGCGGATCGCCGACTTGTTGTGGTGGTGAGAGATTCGGGTCGAGCTCTCTTACCTTAGGTACCCTCCCCGTGCCTTTGCCCGCGGGCCTTGCAGAATCCCATGCACCACGCAGCGGGACCGCGATCCAAATCCCCTCCCCTGCCCGCCCACAAGCCCGCGATAAGAGTTGGGTCCGCCCGGGAACGTCCTTGGACTGTCGAATCGATGGCCATACGAGTACCGGGTCGAGGAGGCCAAGCAAGACCGCTGAACCTCCGCTGCGAAGACTGGCGTTTTTGGCTGCGAACGCCAGGTGTAGCTCTTGATGCCAGTAGAATCCACCTCACGATGCATGAGATAAGAACATTCAACAACAGCGATATAAGACAGAGGGAGGCCGCTCATTGTTGAAGCACGACACGCAGGAGGACCTCCAATTGAGTACAGTCTCCGACCTTCGCCTTGGGAAAGCTCTTTCTCTCTTCTTTCAGTCTCGGGATTTTGGTTCTAGTCGCTCTACAGGTTACAATGGACAAAACTCCAGTCACCGATGAGAAGGCTGCGGCCTCGCTCAGCTCTATGAACATTGCGGATGCTGATACTGTCGATGGCACCTCCGAAACCATTTACATCGACCCTGAAAAGGAAAAAGCCGTTCTGCGAAAGTTTGACAAGTTCCTGCTACCCCAGGCCTTCCTATTCATCCTGCTCAATTACCTGGATCGGTCAAACCTTGGTACGCTTTGATTGCCCGCATTCATGTATTACTTGTGCTGATCCCGATCAGGAAATGCTCGTGTCTTCGGCTTCGAGAAAGATGTTGGCTTGAAAGGGAATCAGTTCGGAAATATGGTCACCTTATTTTTCGTACCTTACATTCTCTTCGGCAAGTCTTTTCCGTTCAAATCTTTCGCCCTTCATATACTGACAAGCACAGAGGTGTTTTGGGTGACTGCAGTGAAGAAGTGGGGTCCTAATTATGTGATTACCTTGTATGGTGAAATATTTACCCCATCATCACCGGAAACAAGCTAATCGACTTCACAGTGCCCTCTTTGGATGGTGCTCAGCAACGATTGGAACAGGCTTCGTCCGAAATTACGGTCAAGCTCTTGCATGCCGTATGCTGCTTGGAGCCTTCGAGGCCGGTGTTGCCCCCTGCTTTGGCTTCATCTTCTCAACAATCTATGCTCGCGAATCCACCGCCAAGCGCATCGCCTTGATCAACCTCGCCAACGTCACTTCCGGTGCCTTTGGCGGCCTCTTCGCATGGGCAATCCAGCAACTGGGCACGAAGCGAGGTCTCCAAGCCTGGCGGTGGTTATTCATCATCGAAGGATCCGTCTCCTTGGCAGTCTGCGGAGGTTTACTCTGGACCTTCCCCAACAAACCAGAAACAGCCTGGTTCCTGAATGAAGACGAAAAAGCCCTGATGCGTCTCCGAAAGCAAAGAGACGCTTTCTTCAAAGGCAAAGACGAGTTCGAATGGAAATGGGTAAAAGCAGCCCTCACAGACCCATTCATCTACGTCGCCAGCATCGCCTTCTTCACCTCCTCCGTAGCCATCTTCGGTTTCGGAACGTTCCTGCCCACAATCCTAAAAGGCATGGGCTACAACTCCCTCCAATCAAACTACCTAACCATCCCCGTTTATACACTCGGCGCCATCGCCCTCGCAACCCAAGCATACTGGTCTGACCGCCTCAAGCAACGCGCCCTTTTCCTCCTCCTCTCCGCCATCCCCGTCACAGTGGCCTACCTCATCTGCGTCGGCACCGCCAACAAAACAGCGGGCTACATCGCCATGTTCATCCTTGTCTGCGGCGTCTATTCCGTCTCCTGCCTCATGATCACCTGGGTCGCTACCAACCTCGTCCCAGACTACAAGCGCTCCGTCGGCCTGCCCATTTTCTGCAGTATCGGCAATTGCAGCGGTTTGGTTTCGGGACAGCTGTATCCCGCGTCTCAGGGACCGAGGTATGTAATGGGAAATGGCATCTCGGCTGGTTTGGAAATCGTGGCTGTTTGCTTCGTTGGCGCTACCTGGTTCCTCCTTCGTCGCCGGAATCAGCAGAAGGAGAAGCTGATTGCGGAGGGTGCTACGTCGAATGGGTTGGAAGGGGATTTGGCCTTGGATTTCAAGTATATTTTATAACGAGGTCCAAGTATTCCTTTGCTACAGGTATTCTTGGGCCAGGGCTAAAAGTGGGACGGGACATTATCTGTATAGATCCCTAGCTGTATAATCTCAAGGCCCCAACGTCTGTTCAATCGTGTTTGTCTCCGGGGATCAACTCGTACGATGGATAGTCCCCGCTCGTTTCTAGTATAGTCACGGCCAAGTCCCTAGTCAATTAAAACCCTCGAGGGACACATCCGAAAGCCGATATCCCAGTCAACATCCACAGAAAAAAAAATCCGGGCGGCCCAAAGCCCCAAAGAGAATACGCATCAGCTTGCCATAACGGGCTGGAAGCAGAGGTGAAATTGGAAAAAAAAAAACGGAAAAGTCTGCTTGAATGTTGATTTGTGCCCGAGAATCTGGAAGAGAGTGTTTCGGACGGGCCTTCCAAGGTACTGGGTAACTTGTCATTGGTGGCGGTTTTAGATGTAGCGGTGTGGTGCTGCTTGTTGGATTACAACGTCTATTTGGAGCGATGCTTTTGTTTGATAACTTACAAACATGATTTTGTAGGTATATCTGCCGCCGTGAGATGATTTAAATATTGACAATGCCCAATTCAAAGTCTTCCTTTATCGACCTCGCTTCGTTCATCCTTCGCACTTCTGTACCAGTCAGCCAATTGACTCCTTTGATGCGTCGGGGACTCTTACTATAATAGATACTTCGCAGCATGGTTGACGTGGTCTTCTGCAAAGGTCGAGATGAAGAAGTAGCTATGGTCGTAATCCGGCTGCATCCTCAGTTCAATACCCTTCTCCAGCCCAACTTCCTTTGCAGCGGCGATGAAGTTCTCGGGCAGCAACTGTTTTTGTTTGTAAAAGTTATCTCCCGTACCCTGAAATTCAATCAAGTCAGTCCGTTTCCCTCAAAACAAGGAGGATATATATAGGTATGAGACATACGACATCAATGAGGATATTCAAATCGCCCTTCCACTTCTTAACCAACTCCGTCGCATCATGTTCGGCCCATTTTTGTTTCTGGTCCTCACCAAAGTATCCCTTGAACGCCTTCTCGCCCCACGGACACTGCGATGGATTGGCGATCGGAGCAAAAGCACTGACACTCTTATACATGCCGGGATTCTTCAGATACAGCGTCAGGGCACCGTGACCACCCATGCTATGCCCAGTGATTCCAACTCTTGACCCATCAAGCTCTTTATTGAAGTTCTTGAACAATGCCTTTGGTAGCTCCTCAGTAATGTAGCTGTACATTTTGTATCCTTTGGAATAAGGCTCTTTGGTAGCGTCTACGTAGAATCCAGCACCGCTTCCGAAGTCGTACGCATCATCTTCGCCCGCGACGTTGAGGCCTCTTGGAGATGTGTCCGGGTACACCACGGCGATGCCTTTCTTTGATGCCGCGTTCTGGAAGAATCCTTTTTCGGCGCAATTGTCGCCGGTGCATGTGAGACCGGACAGGTAGAAGAGGACGGGGACGGGCTTCTGCGATGCTTGAGGAGGTAGGTATAGGTTCAATGCCATTGATGTGCCGGTGGAGCTGCTGTCATGCTTTAGTTTGAGGAGCTTGCCGCCAAACGATGCGATGGTGGCTGTGGTTTCGAAGCTCATCTTGACAAGACGGTGTAGGAGTGCAATGGTTGCGATTTGCTGCGAGGAGAGAGACTAAATGTCAAGAAGTTAGGAGGGCGATTCCAAAGCCTCGGAGGTCCGGATGGATGATGTGTACGGGACGAAATGGTGGGGTGTAGGTGGGGCACCACGCAGTGATCGGGAGCTCTCGTGAGACAGGGTCAGTTTAAAATTTATCGGACGAGGATAAACACAGCAACAGAGGATTGATACAGGTACCAGAGAAATCTTTTCCCGCGCGTGTGCTCTGGCTCCAAGTCTGTCTGAGAATGACAGTTTCGTCCACGAAGCTTGCCTCTACCTGGCAGAGCCTGACAAAAATAATGCCCATCTTAGTCTTCGCTGATGCTGGAAGTAGTAATCGACAACCACTCGGCTATTTGGAATCATCTGGCCCTTCGTATTCTTTCCATGTCCTTCGGAAGTACGTGCGAAATCTGGCATATGTGTGTGTTGGAAGTCAGCATTGCAAAAGAGGTCAAATGGGACAAGTTCAGTCGTTCTTCACAAGTCCATTGTAAGAAGCTCTCGATCGATACCTCGTGGATCCTACTTAAACGTGTATGGCTGTCTTAGGCTTCTAGTGAGCCAGATGCCTGAGTATCAACTCCGTGTAAAACCTGAATTTTCATCGCTCATGGACGCCGTGAAATGCATGGATGGAAAGAACAAAAGACCGCAATGTGTATCATAGCAGCTCCTCGCAAGTCCAGTCCTCGTACCTGTCGTTCTGTGTTAGAGGTAAAAATGCCATTCAGAAGTGATGTCGGCCTCTTACCATCCATCTGGCATGTACCGACGGACCACCAAAGGAATCTTCTTCTCTCGGAGCTCCTTGAGCGCAATCTGCAGAGGATCCGTCTCCCCTTCGAGGTCCACAAGGACGGGTGCATTCATACTGCCGGGTATTAGCACTCCGTACATCTGGGCAACCATCTACCTCCGCGCACCTGATCTGTAACGCTCTGGTACCCAACACACGCGCGCGCTCGTATTTGGTCATATACGGAGTAGTGCTCCTCTTGTCGTTCGGGATTTTCTTCTTTTTGAGCTCGGCGACGGTATTCCTGATCTTATTCTTTGTGTCGCCGCTTTCCACTATATTTCCTTCCTTCGGAACATTATCGTCGCCAGTGTTTCCGACATCTTGGCCCTCTTCCTGGGCCTCAGCGGATTCGTCATAGTTGGTTGGCTCGTCGATCTCAAGGTCGTCTTCGTCAAGGAGAGGTTCGGCGCTGCAGAGAGTCAGTCCAGCGCATCACGAAAAAGCAGTGCAGGCTCACTTGTCGCCGTCGTAGTCGTCACCACCACCGTAGTCTGACATTGCGGATGGATGTTGAGGGCGAAGACGAGGGAGCCTGTGGGTGTCGTCGAGCGTGAATTGAATGCGCGAAGGCCTTCGAGACAAAAACATCGCCTTGATCCTTGCGGCCGCATTAGAACTAAGGCATTGGCCGAGCCCGTGCGCTGTGAAATTTTGTCAACTTTCGCCCAGTCCGACTACAACACTGCAATGCACATCAATGGCCCAGGCCTCGAGGAAGCGCAAAGCTGCCGAGCTTCTTGCATTGTCGTCGAAGAGAGTCCGTTGTGGTATGCTCCCTCCACGCCCAGCAATTGCCTTGATTCTAATAATCAACTCCAGACGACGCCGATGACGATTCCGAGGCCATACACCACTCCCAGTACGAATTCGAACCAGAAGAAGACGATGGAGACGAGGTGGCTGCGCCTGCAAAACGATTTCCCTTTCCCCACGCACGTCCTCCCTCGCCATCGCTCAGCCCAGACAAAAAGCGGTCCATCTCAAGGCCCCTCATCTACAGATGTACCTTCGAGAACTGCAATCGTGCTTTCAATAGACCATGTCGCTTAGAGGACCACCTTCGCTCTCACACTGGTGAAAGACCTTTCGTTTGCCCTTATCCCGGGTGCGACAAGACGTTCACTCGAGACTCTCATCTTGCCCGTCATGTAACGAGTGCCCATACCAATATTCGCAATTTTCCCTGTACATGGGAAGGTTGTGGAAAGGCATATGCTACTGGTCAGAAGATGCGGCAGCATTATGCTAGTCACGAGAAATACAAGGATTTCACATGCACTGGCTATGCTCCCTGCAAGGAAGTCTTCAGAAAGAAGACCACACTTCAAGCACACATCACAAGCGTCCATCTGGGAGCAAAGCCTTTTCCATGTGATTTTGTGGATCCATACACCGGGGAGACATGCAAAAAGGGATATAATACGCAGTCCAAGCTCAACGGCCACATCTCAAAAGAGCACACAGGGGCGAAGCACACATGCCCCATTTGCGACGACGCCACGACCACCGACAGTGGCATATCCATGTCCTATGATAGTCGGGGAGTTACACCAGCATCAACTACCGTGTCGATGCCTGCTCACACCTTTCTCACTCACAAGCTTCTCCAGATCCACATGGAAACGTGCCACCCACTTGCCTGTCCTCATTGCCACTCTCTCAAAGTGTCCAACCGCGACTTGGCTAGTCATATCGAGTTGCAACATCCTGAAGCATATGTTCCTCCACACAAGATCTCGGCTGGAGAGGAGCTCGTCGAACCCCAGACTTACCCGTGCACATACGAAGGGTGCAATCGTGTCTTTACCAAGGGTGGCAACCTCAAGGTTCACATTCGCTGTGTACACGAGAAGTCAACACCATTCGTTTGCAACACGACGGACCTCTCCAAATCCAAGCGTCTCATTGATGCGGCGGGAGAGAATATATCGTGGTCTCCCGAGCACCAAGGCTGTGACCAAGGCTTTGGCACCAAGGCCATGCTCGAAAACCATGTTCGTATGAGGCATCTAGCTCTCGGTTCGTGGGATTCTCACCTCAAGCGTCTCAAGGGTGTCACAACTCGAGGTCGCCGTGGGGGCAACCACAAGAAGAAGGAACCGACAGCGGCCTCTTTGCTCACTGGCGGCGCCTATCAAGAGGAAGGCCGCGATCTTCCTTGTCTGAAAGAAGGATGTCCTGAAAAATTCTTCCGAGACTATGACCTGCGCATGCACTGTGCCAACAAACATGGCATGGCGGAAGTCGAGATAGAGGAAAGCTTTCTCGAGAGAGAAGCTCAAGTAGGTGGACAGTTCTGGGTGAGCGAGGTTGGCAGAGAAGCTGGCTGGTACGACGACGATGAAGATGAAGACGAGGAAGATTACGGAGAGGATGAGCAAATGCTTGATCGTCAGCAGAATGAGATACCTGTCGATCCTGCTCTCGAAAGAAGGATAGAAGACCTTGCGAGATATGTGCAGAGAGGAACCGAGTACTAGATGCTCAAGTTGTCGGCCACTCCGAAGAGTCGATGCCTATCGCCCTCGGAATGCCACAGGCCTTGAGCACTTGATCTCTAGCTGGGGGTTCTGGACCTGTTCTCGGATGACTGCGACATGGCAATGTGGCGTGCATATGACTTACGATTAACGAGATGAATAGCACTATCGACCGTTTATTGAAGGGTCGAGACTCTGTTTTGATAGCGTAAGCAGGCAGTTGTTGCTGAGATACCCAGCACATTTACGATGTTATTCCTCCTTATTCTTACGCATAATGCTTTATCTAGTGTTAGTTTATTTCAGCCTTTTCTCTCTCCTATCCCTCCACCCACGATTTCTGCGGCTCAAGCGCTTATCCAGAACGAGAGAAATGAGGTTTTCCGGAAATTTGCTCACAGTAACGTGGGACTTCAAAACGATTCTTACTAGTCGTTGTCCATGAAGAACACGTGCGATGAGGAATAGGGGCGCTTACTGGAAATGGACCGTGGCTCACGCGCTAAAGCTGCAGAGTTTCAATGGCGTCGAGCTTGACCTCAGAGAAACAACAACAATGATTTCACGATCGTGACCCCCGGATTCACCATCTACCAGTTTCTGGCAGCGTCCAATTCTGACGCAGGACATCCATCTCTTCAATGAGATGAGAACAGGAATTGTCTGCTCTGCCGTTTTCCCATCGCCTTCCTGTATCTGGCGGGACGATACATTCTGATTATCTTTTCACCAATTCCGGGAAGACTCGTTGCGACAATCGCGACAATGGATGTCCTCGAAGAGTCCCCACGCCGAGACGGGTAAGGAGACTGCTAAGTTCACTGCGAGCTAACCGTCAGGCGTGCTGGGCCAAAAGCCGGTACCTGATGGTGTACGAAGCGTAGAGCACGCCAAACGAGTGTTCCTGCATGGTGGCTCCGTCTAAAATCTTCACATCTATGAAAAGAATAGGCATCTGCGCTAAACCGTGGTCACGTCCACACATCCACGATACCAGAGAGCACGTTTTCGAGTACTTTCAGCCGTCTTTAGATGGCTCAGCCTAGCTAATGCATAAGCATGTACTGTGGCGTAGGAGCGGACTGGTGAGGCTGGACATGTCGGCAGGTAAGGCTATCGTAGTGCCATCACCTGGGAAATGAATCTCATCAGCATAATCTGGAGAATCAGAGATTCCAAAGACATATAAGCATCGGATTGCGGTCTGCATCGTTTTTTCCCTGTCAATTTTTGAGCACTACCCCTACCAGCACGTACATCTGCTACAGTCATTCTTTTAGCTTTATCAAGCGTCCATTCACTTGCTCAGCATGAAGTGCTCCATTGTCTTTGCTGGCTTCGTCGCCACTGCTCTTGCTCAATTCAACTTCTCGAACTCTTCCTCGTCGTCCACCTCAATGTCAACCAGTAGCTCTAGCACCAGGATCAGTTCTAGCACTACCATCAGCTCTAGCACCAGAACCAGCTCCTCCAGCTCCGTCAGGCCTAGCTCCACCAGCTCCACCAGACTCAGCTCTAGTAGCTCTACCAGACTCAGCTCCTCCAGCTCCGTCAGGCCTAGCTCCAGCAGCTCCACAAGACTCAGCTCTATCAGCTCTACCAAGCCCGTTTCCAGCAGCTCCACAAGACTCAGCTCCACCAGCTCCGTCAAGCCCAGCTCCACCACCTGTACCACGTCTACCACCTCTGCCAAGATCTCCACGACCACAAAGCCAGCTCAATACACCGACTATGGATACGACTGGCCTGTCAGCAGCAAGAAGAGCAGCAGCTCCACCAAGAAGAGCAGCAGCTCCACCAAGAAGACGAGCAGCTCCACCACCTGTACCACGTCTACCAGCTCCACCAGGAAATCGTCCACGTCCACCAAGCCGGCAACCACCATCATCCCATATGGCTACTACGATTACCAGGTGCCCTCAAGCAGCAGCTCCAAGAAGACAAGCTCCAGCTCCTCGATCAAGAAATCCTCGTCGTCGTCTTCGACTATGAAGTCCAGCACTTCCACCAAGCCTGCAAGCTCCACCAGCACCAAGCCGGCAAGCTCCACCATCGTCAAGACCTCGACAGCGACTGTCACTTACACCACCCCCAAGGCACCGGTCACGATGGCTACCGCCACGCCTACCAAACCCCTTTCCAACACCTACAGCACCTCTCCTACTAAGAGCCCTGTTCAGTTCACTGGCGCTGCTGTTGCCAATCGCGTCGCTGGTATTGGTGCTGCTGCTATGGCTGGTCTGGCTATGTTTTTCTAGGCTCTCACCTTGTCCCCGACTGGATTCTGGTGTTGAGAATGTTTCCTTCGTGGCGTCGCATCGTATTGCGAGGGTTTCAGTTCGGGTATACCCCATCATGTCCGTCCAGTGAGGCGTTGACTTATTCTTTTATTGTTCGTCCAGTGAGGCGTTGACTTCGCTATCTTGTTGAGCGGGGGAGTGTGGGGTTCATGCTTCATGTGTGTATGTGTATACATCGGTTTGGGGCCTTCTTCTAGAGATGGTAGATTAATGTCATTATTTTTAATGTTTACGTGTCTTGCCTCTGTGTGCCTAGAGACTGTTGGGTGCCTTTGGTTGCATGGTTCGTACTCTCCAGGTTATCACCTAAATTGATGCCAAGTTGTGTGTGTTGGTCGAGGGAAAGGGCATCGTCGAGGGGTAGAAGATCTACACTGTGCTTCAATACATCGGGCATTCTTCAACTCCCGAGCTAAGAAGCTCAAAATTAGCCAAGCACGAGACAGCATAAACTTGACCGCAGATACACCTCTTAAGCATCTTGGACCCGTGGCCGTCCGCATTCTTCGTCCCATTCTCCCAGACCCCCTGCCATCTTCCGAATCGGACGACTTGACAACAGGCACCATTACAAAGCGCTCCACTATCGATCACTCCAAAGGCTGTTACCCTCCATGGCCTGCTAGTAGCTGTCCCTTCGTCGTGCTCTCAAGGACTCCTGGTCCTCCAGAAAACCCCACAAATGACTTCCTCACGGTAGCCTCCCTCCTTGAATCAAATATTCAACTATCAACACGTTAACAAAACCACCCACCTCGCCGAGGATGGACGCCGGCCAGGTACAAGACTTCCCAGGCTTGAAGAGACACATGGACTAATACCCGACTTTCAGGTTGACCAGCTCGAAAATGCGATCAATATTGCCTGGGACCCGCACAGCTCAGCCGATCTAAAAGCACAGGCTCTCAATTTCATCCACCAGCTGCGTGCCGATGCCACCGCATGGCAAGTTTGCCTTCCTCTCTTCACGAAAGAGCCTCCTCCACCAGATACCACACGTCACTTCTGTCTCGATGTTGTCAATTTCGCTATCCAGTCTCCCCAGGTGGACGCAAACACCCGAGCATATATAAAGGATAGTCTGTGGGCATACGTGCAGCAGAAATTTGGCGCTGGGCAACAGGCATCAGACTCGAACTTGATTCGAAACAAGCTCACCCAGACCCTGACGTATTTGTTCACGGCTTTGTACGCCAATGGTTGGGAATCTTTCTTCGATGACTTCCTCGCCCTTGCGGGCAGAGGGTCTCTTGGTCAAAGCAATGTCCCAGCTACAGCCCTCTATCTCCGTATCCTAGGCTCGGTCCATGACGAGATCGCCGACGTTGTCATGCCGCGAACAGAACAGGAAGCAAAACGCAATGCAGAATTGAAGGACCTGGTACGGACAAAAGATGCACCAAAGGTTTCTTTGTCGTGGCAGGAGATTCTCGCCAAATGGAGACAGATCGATCTCAACATCGTGGAGACGTGCTTGAAAGCTGTCAGTCGATGGGTGAGCTGGGTCGATATATCACTGGTGGTCAACCAAACCGTGCTTGAGGCACTGCTTGGAATGGCTGGCCAGCAAAATTTGCACGACCATGAAAGCACTCAAGTAAAAATTCGAGACGCTGCCATAGACACTTTCACCGAGACTGCGAGCAAGAAGATGAGGCCGGCGGAAAAGATTGAGCTGCTGACTTTCCTCAATCTGGGCACTGTCGTTGGGCAGCTAGTCAGCAGCCCTCCGCTCGCAGAATATCAGAACACGCCTCAGTATGATACAGATCTCGCCGAGACTGTCGCCAAGCTGGTCAATAATGTGATGCGCGACCTGGTCATCGTCCTGGACACAGACTCAGACGATCGGACTAGGCAGCAAGCAGATGAACTTGTGCAATCCTTTGTGCCATATGTTCTTCGCTTCTTCTCGGACGAGTACGATGAAGTTTGCTCAACAGTAATTGACTCGCTAACAGATTTACTCAATCTGTTTCGCAAAATTGTCAGAAAGAATGCCCTTCCAGCACATTATTCTATAATGCTGTCGCCAATTTTGAACGCCATCATTCGAAAAATGAAATACGACGAAACCGCAGACTGGGGCGAAGAGGGCGAAGAGACTGATGAGGCCGAGTTCTTCGAATTGCGCAAGCGCTTAAACATCCTGCAGCAAAACATTGCAGCAATCGACGAGCAGATGTACATGGATACCCTTACGCAATTTGTCGCTAGCACTTTGAACAAGCCGAGCGACGAACTTGCCAAGGTCGATTGGAGAGAGCTTGACCTCGCCTTGTACGAGATGTACCTCTTTGGAGACCTGGCTTCCAAGAATCGTGGACTGTACTCGAAAAAGGAGCCCTCTTCCGTGGCATCTGCGCGGCTGATCGAAATGATGACAAGAATGATAGAATCAAGTAGGTATCCGAACAACCGTTCAAGGCGGTAGACTAATGATTGATAGACGTTGAGACCTACCCGCACCCTGCTATTCAGCTTCAATTCATGGAACTCTGCGTTAGATACCTACCCTTTTTCGAGCAAAACCAAGGCTTCATCCCGAGAGCCTTGGAGATATTCGTCGGATTTTCTCACAGCCCCAAGCAAAAGGTGCGTGCTAGAGCTTGGTACTTGTTCCTTCGCTTCGCGAAAGGACTACGCGGACATCTCGGAGAGGTTTCGCAAACAATCATCCAAGCCATAGGCGATCTCCTAGTCATCAAGGCAACTCTACCAGAAGATAGAGACGACGATGACGATGACGATAACGCCAGTGACCCTGGCCGTGATCCTCTCTTCGATAGTCAGATTCACCTCTTCGAAGCTGTTGGTTGCATCTCTTCGGCAGGCTCCATTCCAGTACAGACCAAGATCTTGTATCTTCAATCAATCATGAACCCAGTCTTCGCAGATATGGAGATCAACATTACGGCGGCCAAGAATGGCGAAGACAGGGCGCTTTTGCAGATGCACCACGATATCAAGGCTCTGGGAACTCTCGCTCGCGGCTACACCGACTGGATGCCCGGTGTGAAAACTGTAGCTCCTCCACCCAACGAAGTTTCTAGCGAGTTCATGCGTGCCGCCGAGGCGATACTTGTCGCCCTAGAGTCTTTGAACACGTCGGGCATGATTCGAGAGGCTTCGCGCTTCTCTCTAGCGCGCCTCGTCGGCGGATGCGGCACCAGCATTTTCGTGCAATTACCTCGCTGGATCGACGGGCTCCTGAACAATGCTGTCTCAAACGAAGAAATGACCTACTTCTTGGGGCTATTAAGACAGGTCATTTTCGCCTTTAAGGGCGAGATCTTTAATGTGCTTGATGCCGTACTGACACCCCTACTGAGGAGAGTGTTTGAGAAGCTTTCGGAGACCCCCACAGGAACCGATGATGAAATTCAACTCAATCTGCTACGGAGGGAATATCTAAACTTTGTCCTTATCATCTTGATGCACGATCTTGGGGGTGTGTTTGTTAGTGCTAGTGAGTCAAGCTTCCTTTGGTCAAGGTACCTGGTATCGGGCATTAATCTGCTTACAGATAACCAATCTATCTTCGAGTCATTCATCGAAGCCGTCAGCCACTTTGCCCGCTCACCTGACGATCTCACGACTTCTCGACTTGCATTCTCCGTCCTCACCAAAATGACGTCGGTCTGGGGTGGCCCAGATGTATCACTCAACGGCACAACCACCAATTCTCCCCCTACAAGTCCTACAAGTCTTTCTCCATCTCCGCTTTTGCCAGGATTCGACCAATTCGCAATCACAAAATTCTCGCCGTTGAGTTGGGCCATTCCCTCGACGCCAGGGTTCAGGGTGCATGACCCCTCCAGCAGAGCGCTGGTTCATGACATAGCAGCGCTACAACAGGAGATATTTAAAAAAACGGGAAGCATGTATGTCCAAGCTCTTGGCCAAGAACTGAGGGGCATGGGAATGGGCGATGCAGATGTTGAGCTGTACCTCATGAAGCTGAGCGGAGATCCCAAGATCTTTAAAGACTTTCTTGTTAGCTTCCTGGGCAGAGGCGGATCTTGAGCTCGTGTTTGTCAACGTCGGAATGAAAGACATGCCAGCCATCATGGCTTGAAGCAAACGACTGCGACAATGAATATAGCGAAATCTTTGCATTTTTGGGGGCTTGGGGTGCACAATACCACGGGAGAAGATTAGTGCTTTTGATAGATTGCTTTTAAAATCTGAATGGTAGATCTATGCCAGTTGTTGGGCGAAGTGTGATTTGATATGTGAATATCTGGTTGATCGTTCGATTCCTGAACAACGCCTGGTCTGTTTTTAAGGTTGCTAGAATTTCTGCCAAACTTAACAGCTAGTTCTCGAAGTTTTCTTCCGGATCTTTAGAATAGTGAAAATATCATTTTCGAGCTAGTAGTGTTCGTCTTATCTGATCGTGAAAGAAGCGATTCCCAGTGGTTATTCGTGCAACGAGATCACGTGCGATGATTTCTCTAACATTGTCTCGGCCGTCCATCCAAACTTGTTACCTTAACATTTCACTCTCCCACTTATAGAAGTTCAACCCGAGCTGCTCAGAAACATTTCATTGACACTACCTTAACAACACTCCAAGGCCGGTTGTATTCAAAGGACGACCTCGGACGTCAGGTCTCCTCTCTATCGACTCGCCCATCGGGTGCGCCGCATTCATTGTCAACTGACTGAATATAGAATGGCATCGCGTACCCGCAAACGTGAGGCAACTGAGAGCGCTGAGGATGACAGTTCAACAATTCTGTCGAGCATTGCGAGAGAAATCGCAGAAGAGGCGTTCGGCTCCGGCGAGCAGTCAACCGCTTCGGCGACCACAGCACCTGGATATGCAGGCCCTCCGTTGAAAAAGGCCAGGAAAATTGGGAGCGGCGACGGTCAAGAGTACAACCTAACCTCCAATGAACAATCAACAGTCCCAGCTGCGATGATGGCCAAATCTACGAGCCCACCGTCACCCAAGTCGTTCATGGACCTGCCAAGGGAACTTCGAGACCAAATATATCGCGAAATTCTGACACACCCTGGCCCGGTCGAGATTCAACAGCCGAAATTCCACTTGGCTGTTCGCGCCGTGCCGGCATTGTCTGTGGCTATCCTGAGAACGACCAAGAAGATCTACGAGGAAGCGCTGAGCATCATGTTTTCCGACAATTACTTTGTACTCGACCTAAACATGATCACGGCAATCGATTGGCTTGGATCGCTGCCTACAGCCAGGCTCTCCAACTTCGTGACTGAGATTGGGCTGTCGAAAGCGATCATGACAGGCTACCTACGACTTGAACTAGGACTCTTCGACTCCAGCAAATTACGTCAAGATTTCATCAGGAAGCTCGTCTACGAGCTGAACATCAAGACCATCAACATCGAGGTGCCTGATCAGTACAAACCCGACCCTGGTGCCGCAGCCGCCGCAGCAGCCAATCCAGGTGGCAATCCGCTGCTCGCTTTCCGCTCGAGATCCGACTATTCTTGGTCGTTCACCAAAGAGCTCCTCGATGTACTGCTTGATCGTGGATTTACAACCTTGCGGCTCAACTACGCATCACCTCACCCATCCAAGGAACCCCACGATCTGGTCAGACTCTACGCTCTTGCACGCGTGCTCTACAAAGATGACGAGTTCGACGTTGAGACTGCCGTCAAGCGTACCGAGATGGCACGGGAGGCCGGAAGACGACCAGAGTTCGAGGACAGAGCCGCTGTTGAGAAATATGTTCGTGCTCATCGACGCATGAGAGACGTGGCTGCCAAGTACGACACTTTGCAGCGCCCTTGGGAGAAGAATGGGACGGTGGTTATTGTGAGGGCTTGGAATGACGTCGTTGGCGGCGAGAAGAATAGTGAAGGCTTGTTCGAGATGAGGAAGCTGGTCAAAGAGGCTTCTGAGAATCTGCCGCGGGAAGGATGGTTCGATTGAGTGCGATCGAACAGGATTTGGGGGTTGGATGGATCCCGATCATTCAAAGTATTGAGATTGATACATGGCATTCGGCATCGGTTGCATAGCATGGTAGGCGTTCACGAAATGAGGCGTTACAGAATGGAGTCGGGGTTTTGTGTTCTCGATATCGGTCGGCCTTGTCAACATTTACAGCGAACATCGACGGGAGGTGAACGGGCGATCCACCCCCGTCTTCATACTACTAGTAGTGCTTAACCACTAGAGCCATCTCATCTCTGATCCCAAATTCCCGCCAACCATGGGCTGTGTGTGATTTTGAAAAAAAAAAAAAGGGAATTAAAAGATCTGATGATTTTCGGCATTCACCGCGTCGATTGCGAACACACAACTTTATTTGTAACTCTGTCTGTAGACGGGAAATGTGAAGGAAACACTTCATCACGAAATTCTTGCCTGAGATCCTTAGAGGAGCAAGTTTCTAGGAAGGATTCCATGGCTAATCCTGAAGGATCAATCTGTCTGTCGATGGAAGGACATCTCAATTTTCCACTCGTTTTCCAAATTCGTGTGTGCATAGTTGAAATTCCTTGATTAGCTCGAGCATGCGTCGCTCTATAGTGCGTGTGACATGTATGCTGCTGGATTGAAGAAGGATGTTCAGTTCCCATTTGCGATTTCCACGGAAGTGGTACGGTACGAACCATTGTAGAATGAGGAAAGCCTCGCTGAATCGGGAATTCCAACGAGCTCACGCACGTACATTTCTTGGCTTGGTTGCTTGGTGTAACCAGTTATAAGGGTTACCTACGCACACACAGCCCAGACCGTATGCTATTTGTATACCCAGTCTAGTACCAATCATTGCAATAATTAACGCTCAAGATTCGCATTATCCATTTCCATTACCATTCCCATTTCCGAAAACGATGTTCGCTCGCTTTTTAAGGTTTATACATTCAATGCCGAATTCATTATTACCCTTCTCTTCCCACGAGGTATACATCCAACTCTTCTTACAACAAGGCAACGACAGCCAACCCAGCACCGAACAATGCGCCTTGAAGACTGACACCAGCAGTTGGCTCCACGCCAGCCGCGCTCGACGCAGAGGAGGCGGCGGATGAAGCTCTTGATGCGGCAGAGGAGGCGACAGAGGATGCTCTTGATGCGGCTGAGGAGGCGACACTGGCAGCGCCAGACGTGGCTGTGTTGAAGGCGCCTCCAGCGCCTGATGTAACGGTCGAGGCGACGCCTGTGGCTACCGATGCGGCTCCGGATGTAACCTGAGATTTGTATTAGTTCTCTGTGACACGGGAGAGTAAGGTAAGGAGAGAGATATAACGTACAGTTGAGAATACGCCTCCAGCTCCACTGGTAATGGTTGTAGCGACACCACCGGCACCAGACGTGACCTAGATAGGAAACAAAGTCAGTGTGTGATCTAGGAAGATATGTACTTGTGGAGGAAGGAACTTACGATGGTGGCAACGGAGGTAGCCACGCTTTGGGCCCCTGATGCAAGACTAGTCGCTACGGAGGCAATGTCTGATGTTGCTGCGCCAAAGACTGAGGAGGCACCGGATGTAATGACGGAAACGAGGGAATCCAACTGGGGTTCTGGGTCTGCGACAGCAACGACGGCTGAGGCTGCCATCAATGGCACGAGGACGTTGGAGAAGCGCATCTTGAATGGGGTCTAAAAGGATAACTTTGGGTTATTGTATGTAGTAGGTAAAAGCTGAAGCCGAAGACAAGGTCGAATTATGCGTGAGATGAGATTGGAGCTGAAGGAAGAGTCGACCCTAGATAATCAGATGGAATAGATACGGTTAATGCAGGAACAAAAGCCACAAAGAAGGGAAAGGCTCATATATATGTCCCGAAGCTCCAAAATCTTGCTAGTTAGTTAGCCCCTTAGCAACCACGACGGCATCGACATCATCTTGGAAAAAAAGAGTCCATGCGCTTGCACAGGCACAGCCGCGCAGTCCGGCGTAAGCAAGATTGATCCACCTTTCTCGATCGGGGGGGGGGGGGGGTACGCGGGAAGGGGGGCGTAGCTGTTCGAGTTTGCAGGATGATGCCATCTCATATGTATGTACTCTGTGAGATGGATGTTGGCAATCTGTATGCTGTTGGTAAGAATAGATTTAGTGTGAGCAGCGGAGCCTCGACGCGCGGGAATTTGGAAAGCATGCGTGGCTGTTACTGTGCGAGGCAAAGGTGCCAAGCTCTCCTGACTCGCGTCCGTAGAGCACTGCGCATGACATCGGTGGCTGAAGCCAGCCTTGTTTGTTTGTTTGCTTCGAGCTCCCACCTCGGGTATGATCCGTTCTTCGTTCCAATCACGGAAAAATTGCATAAAGGGGCCTTGGAATGGAGCTTCCACTGCTACCACTCCGTTTGCTTGACTTGAGCTTTAGATGAACAGAGGCAATTCTTGACTGTAGAAGAAGTCGAAAGCATGCTGTTCATGGAGATAAACCCCGGCAACTCCATCTGTATGATATCACGGGAGCTTGGACTGCTATGGTACGGTGCGCAGCGTTGGTGGCACGGCAGTTGATGTACATCTCAAAATCTCTCAATTGCAATCACTCTTGTGAAGGCGTGGTATCTTATCAAGAAACAATGCTTCAAACAATCAAACTCCCCAAAGCTCTCGTAAGACATGATCTTTGACGTTTCATGCATTCAGCATCCCAAACACCAACGCCAAGCCCTAGACACCACGGAACTATGGGACAGCGTGTTAGCGACTATGACTTTCTGATTCGGAAAGAGGTTCTTGGTTCAGGAGCAATATCGATCAATTTCTGGAACTTTGAATAACAATTTGACCAGAAATATATCGACATCGATCCTGAATCAAAGACGATGAACCGCATTAAGGTGTAATCAGGACTTACCATCCGCACAATGAGGAACCAGACGGCTCCAATGAATCGGAACAATGACAAACCGGCCACACTCCATAGCACCACAGAAAGGTAAATCTTGGCTTTCAACGCAGCCTGTACGTCCTGCTTATCCGAAGGCACCGTAACTTGCAGACCGCCAGTCTGCAGCACTGTCGCACACAAGGCAAGATTGCAGAACATCCACGCGAGCACAACAACCGATCTGAATCCCTTGTAGTAGTCTTCCTGCTTATCCTCGGCGCTAGGTGTCTTCGCGGGTGGCTTGAATTTCGAGGCGAAAATGGCAAGTTCCTTCTCGTACTGCGTGTTCAGATCCGCATCCTCAGAAGGCAGGTCCACGGTCATTTTACCATCCTTACCCACAGTGGCTGTCCCGAGCTTTTCCGGTTTGGTATCACCCTTGGTCCCCCACGTGATATCGTGGGTGTTGCAGAAAGCATAGACGTTCAAGATGTTGATGTACGTCGGCGTGAGGAGGATGTATTGGACAAAACTCGTGAACATGTGCCATGGGTCGAAGAACAAGAAAGATATAACAAACCAGAGCACGTACGTACTGGCCATGCTGACAATTAGAGTCGAGAAAATGGTGTTGGAGATCAAGTCGGTGAACTTGAAGCCATTCTTCGTCTCGTCCTGCACTGAACGAACTGTGATGTAGACAGAAGCGAACATCAAGTATGCCATGATCAGTACCCAGAAATAAACCATGGTCATGTATAGTCTATTACTTCCCTGAGGTCGATTGCCAAGCGCCAGGACGAAACAAGTGATGAGCGTTGAAAGATATCCCCATTCGAAGATAATGGACAAGATCCGACCCGGCAAACCAAGCAATGTGTTGGAGCCGAGAGAATTGGTCAGAATTCGGAAGACCAAGAAGAAGTTACCCAAAGCGAACCAAGCGAAGATCATGTTGATGGTCTGGTACACAAACTCGATGTGAAACATGATCTTCCGGATGAATGAGTGGTCACTGCGGAAAATTTGATACGAGTGGGCCAGAGCGTAAACAGCAGCGAAGAAGGATCCGTTAAGCCAGCGTCGCCGCTGAAGAATGAAGTCTGACATCTCCTCCGGAACATCAGTCTCTCCTGTCGAGCCTTTGACGTATTGCAAAATCCAGGCGCAGTTCCGCTTGGAGACGAGTTCGAAGCAAAGAATTCGGTCTTCGGCGAGGTACATGTTGGCAGTGAAAATACCAGCGTTGGCGCCGTGCATCTTCTCACCAGCAAAATATTTTTCGAGAGGTCCGCTTCCAGTTTTGTCGTTCTGGAGCGCAATGAATCGGTAAGCTGAGAAAGCACCTGGCAAGACAGAAATGAAGCCAAACGCGCTCTCCAGGGGCTTGTCCAAGATGTTGCTCATTTTGTACTCGAAGTTCTGAGTCGCAACAAGAGGATTCCATAGCTTTTTGCCATGTTCGAGAAGGGCTTTGATTTCACCACAAGCGCCTGCACACATGGGCTCCACATCGAAAGCTTTCCAGAGTTTGTAGATTGAGTCTTTTCCCGGGCGGGTTCCAGCGTCGATAAGGACGCAAATATTTGGGTTCAAAACCTCGCCAAAAGCCTGGAAAAACCATCTGTGGGAGTTGATTTTCTTCTGGTTCTTTTCCTTAAGGCAGAACAGCATTTGAACGGGCGTGGTTCCACGTTTCACGCTGACCACTCCCTTTTTGAGGTCGAGGGTCATCTGACTGGTGTACTCGTAGATATGGGCCGTGACTTCTTTCTTGTTGACGTATTGTTTAGCGATACCGTCCTGGTACACGCCCATCGCAGCCAACAACGCTCTAGTCCGTGGATGGATCTTAGCACGGCCATCGCTGACCACGCAGACGACAATCTTCTTCCATGCATCTTTTCCCCAGGTCTTGCTGCTCGCCCGCGAATTCATGTATTCAATGTTCTTGATCACACCGATCATCGTCCGCGCAAACAGCTCATCCTCTTCGTTGTACATGGTGACCACGATAAAAAGCTCAGTATGCCGTGGTTTTGCAAAAAGTTTTTGTCGTAGTGTGAAACGTTCGCCTGCAAAGTCGCTTGGATCGCAAGTCGCTGCCGAATACCGCATGTGCGTGAACTCATCGCGCTCTGGGGGCTCCGCATGGGGAACTTGGTTAAGTAACCTAGATGCACTCGAGTTAGCCAGTCAACTCTTGGTTCGCTTTGGAACTTTGCAGAAGCGATCAATTTCAACAATTTCCTGGCAAGATCCGAGATTTCATTTGCCAGAAACTCGTCTCTCGTAGATTGAATGACGCCAGTCTCAATGCGTACCTGGGTGGGATCGGGCAATCAAGAACCAAATTGCCATTGAACAGTTGCACCTCTTTCACGGTCTTCCAACGTCTAATAGGCGCAGGATTCGGAGCAGGGCTTGGCGAAGGTAAAGGATTTGGCTCGTCGTGATATTGATGTGGATCCGGTCCGAACGAGGTTTGAGGGTGTAGCATGGGCGTGCTGTCTGCCTCATCTTGCCAGTAATGCTGGCCACCTTCGTGCTGCGGAGAGGGATTGTATGGCGCATTGAAATAGCCTTCTTGATGTGCATGGGGGTCGACACTGTAATCTTGGTGATGAGGAGGGTAGGTATGGTCGTATTCGTCATTGTGTCCGTAGGAATTGCCCACGTTCTCGACCGAGTACTGCGCATGTTAGCCTGATTTACGGGGCACGACGGATTGAAAGTGCGATGGCCGTCTAATACCAGAGGGACCAAAGCTTGCAGCTGGCTTGGGAATTTATCAACTTAGAATCGATCGCGACAAATTTCTGGCGACCTCCCCGAATTATGTTGCCAGAAACTTATCGATATTGATCTGCAGATGAAGGTGTGTTTCGACTTGAGGCTATTGTCGAGGGGAAATGAGTCGAGGGCTGATTTGGAGCCACCAGCGTATGCGACGTACTGTAGGCTGTCCTTGAAGTCTGTCGCTGGGTGTTCCGGGGCCATGTCCTGGATGATGACCTGGGCCCATAGGAATCTCCAACGGCGAGTGTCCTCCTCCATGATACGGTCTATCTTCCAATTGTACGCCCTCGGTTCTGTAACCGCCAGGCCCGCGCCCTCCTCTTCCTGACGGGTTCATGGTTTCCTGATATCGATTGGAATTGTAGTACTCGTCGTCCTCGTTTGGCGAGGCAGCGTGTGACGACCCTACAGATAATAGACTGTTAGGAGGACTGTAGTGATTGATTGGTGGGGCGTGAGGTGAGGTCAAGAGAGCAGTAGTGCGACGCTTATGGTAATTGGGAGATTGTGTTTTGAGGTGTATGCTAGATCGAGGGAAGCTTTCGAATCATTCATGACCGCAAACATCTGTTCAGGACTTGGTGCTTCCCTGTCCAAACCTGATGCGCTACAGGCCATGAAACCGTGGGTACAAGAAAGCGTGTGACCGGGACGAGCGAAGTGGAATCTACATACCGAGGCGGTTGTACTGCGCCATGATGATTGACTGTTTTCAATCCGTTGCAATAATGACCGAAAGGCCCTATCCTGCCAATGTGTGGACTCTAGGATCCAATGTTCGTCCTTAATACCACGAGGAGTGTTTCGAATTAGTTGAGGCAAGAGCGGATGAGCGGCGCAGCAGCGAACGATCCGTTGTTTGGTGACCCAGAGTGGAAGATAGTAGAGGTATATCGTACAGAGGAGTAGGAGTCGGCCAGGAAGATGAAGTTGAGCTGTGTGTAAGACTTTTGCTCAGCCGCGACATGCAGGTGAGGGACGGACGGGAGTTCGTACTACGCGTTGACTAGGGAACTAATGCTTAGACCGAGCAGGCGCTGCGCGGAAATAACAGGCACACGACTGGGAGGCTATTTCTGTACTTATGATACTGGATTGTTACATACTGCCAATCGGCTATTCTGGAGCGTATACGTTCTTAATGTATAATTTCTTCCTTGGCGGAATCTGTACATTCATTTTCAACGCCTCCAGCCTTTGTACCGGAAGTTCATGACTTGAGATACATCCCTCTCCTCTCTCGATTCTAGCGGGAAAAGGCACACTGCTTCTCCCTCCAGTCCAAGAACACTGCCTTGTGATCAACTGATGCTCAGCTTGACAGCCTTGCGAGGGGCGAGGCCAGTTGCGCGTCCTTGCACTGCCACATCAAAGCGCGGAGAGGGGACCTGCCGCGTCTCCTGCGTGCATCACTCCGTCCGTGAGAAACCTCCAATCGCCAACGAGAAACATCGATAACCGTACTCTCTAAGCCCGAAAGTGCCAGCAGCCATCGAATCCGGTCTCCTTGAACTTCACACGCGCGTTTCAGATCAAGCCTCGCTCGTGCTGGAAACTCTTCTCTGTGGTTGTTAAAGCCCTAGCAAACGTCATTGCCTTCCTTTCCAGCGGAACAATGGCAGCCAACGACAGGTTTGACAAAGAGGCTGCTGAGTGGGATAACAATCCTTTCACCGTCAAAAGCAGTCAATTTGCCTTGGGCGCACTGCTTGAGAATCTTCCGCAGCTGCAAGCTGCTGGCACAGAACCAGGAGAGAACAGTGAGTGCAGGCCATTTCTTTTCCCACGGTCCTTGTCTAGGTAGGTATTGGAAGCTATTGACGCTGGTTTTGGAACGAATGACATCTGTACGTCAATGCATTGTTTCCTGACGTACACACTGTACGTCGTTTCTTTATCCTAGATGACGTGCACGACAAAGCTGTTTCTTTCAGAACTTCGAGGCACATGAACCTTCTGATGAGTCTTGAAAACGACGTCGAATCTGTTCAAGTCGGTCGTGAATCGATCTTCCAGCATGTTATCGTGAGGTCCCATGTAAGCAAGCTCGAGAGTATCTCAGTCCGCCGTTTCTTTACAGCAATCGCTCTGAGTATCGGCTTATTTATTATTCTCAGATCTCGATGTCCTTGAAATTGGCTGTGGAACTGGCCTTCTCTCGCTGCTCATTGCGCCGTATTTGAGATCCTTGACCGCGGTCGACACGGCAGAAGGCATGATCAAAGCCTTGCAAACCAAACTTGCAGCACAAAATGGTGTTAGCAATATCAATCCGGTTTGCGTAATGCTTGACGATCCCGATGACCCTAAGATTCAGAACATCAACTCCGCGGGACAGCCAAAACGCTTCGATCTGGTCATCTCGCATCTGGTTCTGCATCATATTCCTTCCCTGCCGGACATCTTAAAGACGATGTGGGGAACTTTGAAAACGAATGGGCGTATTGCTTTGACAGATTTCGAGAACTTTGGTCCGCAGGCGATCCAATTTCATCCCCAACATAAATTGGAGGGAGTTGAAAGGCATGGTATCACCAAGCAAGAGATGGAAGCATTGCTGAAGGAGGCAAGATTCGTCGATGTACAGGTTAAGGAAGCGTGGAGGATGCCTAAGGATGTTGAGAGTGGAGGCTCAATAGACTTCCCCTTCTTGATCTGTATGGGATCGAAGGCTGGTTAATCTGTTAGGCAACGGCACGTCTGTGAACTGACCGCCCACTTGTGCAGTTGGACATTGTTCTCAGGCCCCGTGATGATTGTAAGCTTAAAGATTGAGCTCTTTGAGTCATCGTGAAGGAGCGGAGAGATAACTGGCTGCAAAATATGATCAGTCTTCGTGCTCATCTGCCTTCGGCGGGGTTATACAAAACTATGTTTGGAAATTGGTAATATTTGGAGCCGCTCAGGCATCAGGTGTGATGGTGGAAAGCAAGGTTCTATTGAGCATGGCCACAAGACACCCGGACGATGATGCTCGAGATGGGGTCAGAGACGGGATGCTGAGTGACCCGGCGGACTTTCAATCGACAACAACACAGTAGAGTGGTGGACCAAGCTCGGCGAACTAACTTTAAAAAGAATGTTGCAAGACTGTCAACTCCTTCACCTTCACAAACATATTTCCTTCACCCGTCTCAATTGGTAAACATCCACCTCTTCCAACTCCTCTGACACCAGCTCACCTCTGGACTTCATCACTGACCCATTACAAAGCTCAGATTGACGCGTCGAACTCGCGCTTCTCGAAACGAAACCAAGGTAGTCCGTCACTCTCTAATCTCCACACCTTCCACTCATCTCCATCCAACCAACGATAATCCCTCATCACCTCATCCCACCTCAACTCGAGAAACTTCGACACTGACACACCCCAGACACCAAGCAACAATCTCAAAATGAGCTGGGACAACACTGGAGCTGAGGGTAAGCCACAGTTCCTCGATACTGGCTTGATGCGTTACTAATTGCTCCAGCCTCCAACTGGGACAACACTGGAGCTGAGGGTAAGCCACACCTCCTCGATACATGGCTTGATGCGTTACTAATTGCTTCAGTCTTCAACTGGGATACCACCAATGGCGGTGCAGGAGGCTTCACAGCTGATGCCGGCGGTTTTACTGCCGATGGCAATGGCTTTACCGGAGATGGTGCATTCAGCGGAGGTGATGGAGGCGACGACGGTGACCGCGGTGCTGGCGGCGTTGATACCTGTCGCAAGTAAGTCAGAATTTTCCCATTCACGATGCTGCTAACACTCACTCTAGCTGCCAGCAGACCGGTCATTTCTCTCGAGATTGCCCTGAGCCCAGACAGAACACGGGCGAGTGCTACAATTGCGGTCAGTCGGGGTAAGCTTTTTCATATCACCCATTTCAAGGAACCAAACACCATCGAACCTCGAAGGCCTTGTCAGGCCATCAAGCCCGTAATAGCGGCGTGTTCGATGAGACAGTAGACTCTTACTGGTTGCGATCTATTGCTAACCAATTACAGCCATAACAAGGCCGACTGCACCAACGAGCGCGTCGAGCGTCCATTCACTGGAACCTGCCGCCACTGCGAAAAGGAAGGACACCGTGCGGCCGAGTGCCCGGACAAGCCTGCCGATATCTGCCGACTCTGCGGTCAAGAGGGTCACAAAGCCATCACTTGTGAGGAGCTTCGCACCGATATGTTCAGGGACGCCACAGAGATGTCTGCCGACGAGGCTTGGACAAAGATGAAGGAGGCTGATGCTGCCAAAGATCTCGACGATTTTAAGGATGTAAGACTTTCTATCGCCCCTCTCACTCCATTTGCTGCATGCTAATCGCCGCATCTAGGCTTTCTTCGCTTATGCCAAGGCCGTCTTCATCAAGCACGCTCAGGGCGAGGGCGATGCAATTGACCTGGCCGATATTCAGCAAGGCTTCCGCTCGGAAGACATGAACATGCACTTCATTGCAAAGGTACCTCTCCTGCCGGGCAAAAGGTTTACAAAGTTGACTCTTGAATAGGAGGAAGAAACCAGTGATGTCTTCACACTCATCAGCCCTGCCGGCGTTATCAATCAAAAGTATAAGTTGTCTTTCAACTGGGGTCCTGAACCCAAGCGCAAATTCTTCGCCGCCGGCTGGCCAGGTACACCCGAAGAGAATCTCGAGCGTCTTAATGAGGGAGCGGGCATACCATTCGATTCCGGCATTCCCAAGTGCGGCAACTGTGGTGTGCTTGGCCATATCAAGAAGCACTGCAAAGAGGAACCTGCCGAGGTCATCGAAGGTCCCAAAATCCAGTGCGTCATTTGCAACGAGACTGGTCATCGCGCCCGCGATTGCATCCAAGAGCGCGTCGATCATTTCGCGTGCCGCAACTGCAAGAAGTCCGGCCATACTTCCAAGGAATGCCTTGAACCTCGCTCTGCTGAAGGCGTTGAGTGTAAGACCTGCAATGAGGTCGGTCACTTCTCCAGGGACTGCCCTACCCGTGGTGGGCCAATGACCTGCCGCAACTGTGGAGAGGCGGGCCACAAGGCTCTTGAATGCGACAAGCCCCGGGTCATGAAGTGCCGCAACTGCGAACAGAACGGTCACTCCGCCAAAGAGTGCACGGAGCCTAAGAATATGGCGAATATGCAGTGCCGGAACTGCGATGAGATGGGACATGCATCCAGAGATTGTCCAAAGCCTCGTGACTACTCCAAGGTCCAATGTCGCAACTGTGGTGAAAGTAAGCTTATCTTGTTCTCGCAATATATTGTCATCTACTAACTTCATCTCAGTGGGGCACGGCGCTGCGCGTTGCAAGAACGCTGCAGCAGCTCCTCCTGCGATGGATGATGCCGGAGCTGGCGGCAACTTCGGCGGTACTGTTGACTTCGGTGGTGCTGACGCTGTTCCAGTCGAAGCTGCAGCCGGCGGCTGGGGTAGTGCTGCGATCGAAGCTTCGGGCGGATGGTAAATCGTTCCTTCTTCGCACGTCGTTTCATCTCTTCGATGAAGCATGTCACCTTGGCGCCCCGATGTCAGCGATACAGAAGAATTGAGTGGCTTTACTTTCACCTTTCCGTCTAGCTTTCTCCCTGGCGATCGTAGACTGGAAAAATACAAAACATACTTGGGAGAATCAAGATGATCTGAAGGAAACGATGGTTGCAAATTTGAGTAGGGAGAAAAGCTTCCGTTCATGGGATACCAACCTCAATGTTTATGGATGTTGTCGTTTGGCTTCGGCTCTAAACTTGTTTCCTGCTTTCTTGTTGGTTTCTTCCGAATTCACCTAAAGTAGCAGCCGTCGAATCCAAGGCTGGCGGCCCGGCTAGCAGCATAAAAGGCAGCGATCTTTCAAATGGCCGCTTACACAAATCATAATCAGATGCGACGGAGACAGGCTATCGTGATTCTTAGCGGCGGAAAGCTCTATGATCTGCCGAGAAATCTACAATTATAGGCTCGATCTTAGAGCGCCGCTTTGATATTGGTACGTATGACTTTTCCGATGTCACATCACCCTTCGCTAAACGTTTCGCATGCCAGCAGAACCACACCACAATGCTGTGATTATGCTACCTCTGCAGATATCCAGCACGAAAAAAGCAGAAGAGCGAATAGTGAAGAGTAAAAGAAATTCAACTCAGCTATTCAACTGTGAGCCTGATAAGAATGAGCTGTTCTGATTTTATTCTTCGTGATCACAACCCTTTCTTGTCCAGCAGGTCACAAGCTGATCATGCCAACTGGAAACTCCTCTACCCTGATCTCTGTCCACCAAAGGGACCATTCGTTGATCATTTGTTGTTAACCTTGAAGTTTTCGTGGACTCAGAATTTGCAGGATGTGCTTTCTGTAGGGGTGCTGGGGTGCTTGTTGGTGCATTTCGTGCAAGAATCAAGTCGGATGGCTGGGGAGATGGTAAGCGGAGAGGTCTTGGTACGTGTCCTTCATCGTTCGCTGCGTGAAAGAGTAAGGCTGAAGAACCTTGTGCTGAAATCAGCACGTACGCAGGCTTCACGCTACTGCTCGTGTCATTCCACGATCTCACGGCGGAATCAATGGTAAGATGGTACAATCGCCTCATATGCCTTGCCATCGAACTCGGACTCGTTTCGCGGTGGATCGCAACATGGTTAGCCATCATGCTTCAGCACCTCAACACTAATATCACAGACCATCTGCTCTCCAAACAAATCATGGGTGCGACGATCGTGGCGGCCTTTTAAGCGCAAGTTCTCCTCCAGAGTGAATACGTAAACTCGTATGTGCTATAAGTTTGAGGTCCCCAAGCAGCAGCAGCTTAAGGATCGGCTCTTGAACCCGAGATTGTGACTCAAAAAAAAGCTGGTCTCTTCATCTTTGTCTCCTATTCCAAGGTTCTTCCACGGAGACAGACCTCAGTACGAGGCAAGCACCGGGTTCTGGAGAACAGCTGGAAGGAGCTACCATTGAAAGAACATGGGAAGAAGCGGAAATTTTGCTCAGTCGGGTCGGGCAAATTCATGGTTAGCTTGGCTTGAGGAACCACATTTTCCTCAAATCTAAACTGGGTTGCTTTAGGACCAATAACGATACAATTCTGGCAACGTGAGAAGACAATGTCGCTAGAAACATATCGCTATCGATCTTGAGTTGAGGATGATAAATCGGTTTGAATCTACCTCGTGGCCAGTAACAGTAAGTCTGCGCTTCGAGTCGTGTGAACAATATCCCAAGACTTTCCATTTTGGTTTCTTGGTTCGTCAATCGCGCTCACTGTCATTCACGGATCATCCTACACAATTTAAGACTCGGCACCACTGGACTGACCAAGAAAGATAGTATGCGTTGGAATACTACAGCTGTCGACTTTCTCCAATAATGTTGGATTCGTCTAACGCTTTCTCCGCGGATCGTAGCACTGTGTCAAACTGCGAGTCACCTGAGTCGTCATACGAGCAATTATTTATCACCGGCAGGAATATCTCGCATACCTAGGACTCGGTAGTACCTTCGAACTATGAATGTGGTTCAACCATTCAACATCGACCCCTTTACCTAGTCCGCTTATGAATGCCTCCGCGGGGCCACAAAACATTAAGATAAAGCTACCAATCAACGCATCACAGCTACTGATTATATGCTCCTGGAAAGTTCGGTCTGTGGCCTGGGAACTTCAAACAATCTCAAAAAGTCGCCGTTCTTGAATTGCCATTGGGACTGGCCGCACTTTTGGATCGCTGTGTACCTTGGAAATGCGTAGACGCTGACTCTTTGAACGATGGTTCCCGGGAACAGCTTAACTTGAAGCCCTGAGGGCCGTTTAAAACTTTACCAGATAAAGGAGGTGGACCCCCCGGAATAGAATATTCTATCGATGACTTCAGCCTTCCGCTCCAAAGTATGGTACGATGAAAAAAAAAAAATCATGTCCATATAATCCCGTCCGCCCCCCGATTCTTTCGAACTTCGTACAATGTTATTTCGCCTTGGTCTCACCACGCGAAATACAGATTGTACACCACCCGTCAAACACACACACAATTCTCACACCACAATGCGACTCTTCAAGAAAAAAGCGACTGTTCCCGAGCACCCCCTCAACGCAATAATGGCCAAGCTCCCTCACAAGAAAGCGCCAACCGCCAACAAAAACCCAATCGAAACCGACGCCGCCAATGCGCCACGACGCAGCTGCGACGAAAAACTCCTCTTCACGGGCGCGTCACCGATACGCCCGGGAGCAATCTGGCGCGACGACCTCGAGCGCTGTCAACGACAAGCAGCACCCTTTCCCTCCGCACAGGTAAACAGAAAGCCTCTCCAGCTAGCTCCGTGGGCGGACCTTCGTCAACCCACCCGCGTCGAGCCAGAGCTGGTTGAGGGGGACCAGGAGGACGACTACGACTGCTGCGCCGAGATGCCGGGGGCTTTTCCCTCCACGCCATGATTGCTTCAACGATTTTTTCCCGGATTTTCGACTGGATGGGCTCGACAAGGACAGTGTGGTGGAGATGGGGGACGACCTATTGAAGTGTCGCTAAACTGAATCTTGGGGCTTGCGGGTGTGGATCCCTAGGTATGACTATTCCACCACCATCACCACCACACCACCATCTTTCCTTCTTTATTTCAAGACGAATACTAACATAAGCATGCTACAGCTTTGCTTTCAATCCTCTTCAAAGCTACCCAAGGACCAACCCACGTCCACCGGCCAGACGATTAAAATGCGAGCCAGGTGAACTGACAGAGTTTCGACCTTCGCGATGGTGTTCACTGAGCACTCTTGTCCCCTCCATCGGGACAGAGTGGCTGAAAGAAACTCTACTCTTTTTTCATTGATGGTTCTTCTCCCCAGAGAGGACATTGAGGAAGAAAGATTCCGATGGCTTTCTAGAGGGTCGAGGGTATGTCGTTAATCTGGTTCCGAGGCATGTTTCTTTAGTTAATTAGAGCGGGGGATGTGGGGTAGGATGGTATTTTCTTCTCCAACCCTGGAGCTGCAAGTGCTGGGAAGAATTGTTTTATCGCAGTGATTGAAGGATCCTATCCGCACTCGAGCAATCGGATCCTCATTCCAAAGCATACAACTGAGCGCGGATGCTATTTTCGTAATCTCGATAAGTATTGTACTTCTCGTAAATGTTCGACATAGTTGACCGTGCGCTGCACGTCGACGCTAGTCATTTGTTAGCGAGTCCATGTTCCCCACGTCCTATGTAATCCAGGTCGCGGGTCGGAGATGTAATCCAGCTTAACGCATCTAAATGACGTCGAAAACTCGCCCACCTGTGAAATGAAGCCGTAGGACTACCTATTTAGGCTAATCGTTCGTCTAATCCGTGACGACTACAAACTCATGTGGGTGATGTGATGAATCATATAATCTCTCCCACCCACATCCTGAATTGCATTATAGAGTCTCTGAACTATCACGCTACTATACAATTAGCCTAATTAGGCAGTTCCACGGCTTCATTCACGTTTCGGCAAATCTTCGAGGTCATTTAGCCGCGTTGAGGTGGATTATATAGGACGTGGGAGGTAGTATATGAACTCGCCAATAAATGACTAGCGTCGCCGTGCAGCGCACGGCCAACTATGTCGAACATATGAGGGGTACAATAATACTATTATAAGATCCACGTGTCTTCATCGTGGTGATTAAGGGACCCTTTTCTCGCCCGAGAAGTCGGGTCCTCATTTCCAAACCATCCAACTGAACGCGGATGGAATCTTCGGTAATCTCGATAATACCTTCACATTCACCACGTGTCGTTTGTCGTGGTGATTAAGGGTCCCTCTTCTCGCCCGAGAAGTCGGGTCCTCATCCTAAAGCATCTTTTAATTCCTTGTCTCGACAATGCTTTTACAACATTCACGTGGCTGTGGCTCCGTAAATGCAAAGAACCAAAAACTCAAGAAAATATCGTAGCCTACAGAGAATTTCAATGTGAAACCCAGTTAAGTGGTGTTTTTATACATTCCATGCTGTTTGGGCTCGAAAGCGCGAAAGAGCAAGGGTCCAGAGTTGAGTGAGGACGATTTTGAATTATGAATGGTTTCTGTGACATCCCTGAAGTCGAGGTGTGCTAGCGTTTGGGACTAGGTGAGTAGCAACTCGTCGTAGATTACGATGGATTCAAATGCCGGTTTGGATTGTACGATGCTGGGAATATGACTGGATCATCGTGGCCTGCTAATGTTGCGATGAAATCGCCTCTGCAGGTGAGACAGAAAGGGTAGGCGATGGCATGTGATCCCACGGGTGGCCAGGCTAATATTGAGCGTGCAGGAAAGCGACACATTTGTCGCCCGGAATTTCCGAATGGGATGCACATACCTCAGCAAGTCCATACCACCATTTCTAGCAAAAGTCGCTGGGATCCTTGGATGGATACTTGCCTGGCGTTTGCTTCCAGTTGACGCAATACGGCAGCCGAGTGGTGTTTTGACGGCTATATCTGCAAGGTCCATGTCTTCGCCGGATCTGAGAGCTAGAAGAGTGGAATCATATCGTGGAACGAAAAGGATTTAGAGTGCAACAACCGGAATCTCATCTACGTGCTCAACGTCCTTGATGATTTGAATATATGGGAAAGCACACTTAATTTGCAGAGTAGAAAGGAGAGTGGTTTTACGTTGCATCGTGTAGTTCGTTAAAACCTTGGGCTGCCGCGTGCTTAGTATTGTAGGCGTAAAAAAAGAGTGAAATCTGCTTTTCAACGTTAGTTAATTGCCCGCAATGCGCCTGCAACGGCCTTTGTTGCGCTCAGGGGTCGTGTAATTAGCCCGTAGCGAACTCCGCCAATGAACCTACATGCCGCCTATAGGTACACACCTAAACCCCCCCCCCCTGAACCGTCTATGCTAAGACTCGGTCTTCATTGCGACGCTGCGAAGGCCGTTGCGGCCTTGCGGGCGCATTGCGGGCAATTAACTGACGTTGAAAAGCAGATTTCACTCTTTTTTTACGCCTACAATATCCATAGTTGAAGAGATACCTCGTGTCCCCAATAGACATCAAGCTTCAAACTCGACCGAACTCGTGTCAGTCTTTCCACCTGAGGCTGGCCCCAATCTTGGTGCTGTGTCGTTCTTTTCGATTAGCCAATCGTGCTCCTGCCGAGGGTCAGCATATTGTTTGAATGCTCATAAGAGATTCACTAACAGGTCAGGGTCTTTGGGTCATAAGTCGCCTCGTCAATCTTGAAAAAGTCGACACCTTGTGGTTTGGTATCATAAGTCGGAAGTTGGAGGCCGAGGTCAGTAGGGAACGCATAATAGTTAGAGTAGCGATCGTGTGCGCGACTTCCGGTGCGAGAACCGAAGACCAAGAACCAACGAAGTGGCTGCGTGCGGACGATGTTGCATCTGTATACGCAATAGAGACGGAAATACGTGAGCGTTGACAGGTCCTATAATCCACATGGGGGAGTACAAGACCCTGTACTAGATTCAGATTGAGTCATGTTTGGCTGTATTTAGTCCTATCACAATGAACTTCAGCCCTCGGAGGTAGCAATTGTAACGATTGCGAGGAAGAGCACAGTCTATCAGGGAGATGAGTACGTGCACTTCACTATACTGGAAAGTTAAAAACCATGATTGGTGATGGAGTGGTGCAGAACGTGTGAGGTTGACCAATGGAGTTTTCCGAGTCAGTAGTAGAATGAGGCGGGGTGGGCTGATGGGCTGAATCAGCCATGTCGCGTTCAACTCAAGACGCGTCTGTACTGTATAAATTCTTCTGCTCTTCAATCGATCTCAGTATAGATCTTTTGCCGGTGCGGCCATCACCACAATCCCTCCGTCAGCATTCTCATCACTTTTGATTTTCTCTGCATCGATATCTTCGTATTCAGACGGCTTTCTTGGCTTTGTCGTTTTCGTTTGTCGACCTTATTTGTCTATTCATCAATTTGAAAAAATGATATCACAGATAGATGTGATAACGCGGCCTCCAACATACTTGATCTCAAGGTCTTCTATGTACTGACTTCTCGATCCTACACATCTAAGTCATCCATCAATGTCTCGACAGACCGGTGCCCCGCCTCTCAGAAATATCATGCTGAAATCTGTCTTCCCTCCTTCATAGCCTGCACAACCACACTCGTCACAAATCAGCAAGATGAAATACTCTCTCGCAGCCATAGCTGCACTCCTCAGGTCTAGCTCACCCACAAGAACCCCACATTTCCACCCCAGCTAACAATCACCAGCATCCAATCCCACGCCCTCCCCAACGCGGTCCCCGCAAATTCGCCATCCAAAAAACAGCAGGCCTAGGCACCGGCCTCCAATCCCTCCATCTCTCCAGAGACTAAAGAGGCGGCCCAGTACCAACCCTCGGCCAAGCAGCCCCCTGCACAATAACCACACGCTCCTACCTCTCCTGCAACGGCCGCACCATGGGCGCCTCCTCCAGCCGCACCCACTCAGAAAGCGGAATCTCCGAAATCGCGCCCACTGTTGCGACAGGCGATCCGGGCGCGATTGGTGATCGCTATAGTGTGGACGACAGTTACATGCTTCATTGGCGGAGTACGAGGTTTCCGGCCAAGGTGATGAAGAGCAAGAGTGAGGGAGGGCNAAGGTTCTGTTGATGCAGTTGTTGGGGTTTGATGTAAAGAGTGGGAATGCGACGGGGTTCGAGAAGGTGGTTATGGGTGTCGCTAAGGTCGTGCCGTTGTTTTGAGTAGAGGGCACATCTCGGTCGGGGTATGTCCTGTGAATTCCAACTCAGATCTGGGAGGTCGCTTGCTGCTTGTGATGGTGATGGTTCAGTGTGGGATCTGATCCTTCTGGCACCAATTGATGCTGGAGGATATAAACGTGGCCGTATGAGCAAGATGATTATATGGAGCTTTGTGCTTCGAGTCTGGCCTATAGAGTAACCTTATCTCACAAGCTTTGGAAGATAGATTGTTCCGAAATGTAGCAGCACTCTACTAGACAATAAAGAATAGGTGCTTTCCACGCTTATTGCGCAATCTTCACGAGGAGCCTCGCTATTCATTGCCTGGCTGTTGCAGTTGCGATAACTATCCGGAAATCTGTTTAATATGCAGGACTCATATCGTCTCAACAAGGGGTGACGTGAAGCGCATGAGTAGAATTAGTGCTTTCAAAGCCCTGAAGATCAACGTGCATAGCACACGTGAATGTGCATCGAAGGTAGTGGATTTAAGCAATCTGGGGCCGCAGTATCGGGCTGTCACGAGTCAGGCTTTGAATCTGTGTGAATATTGCTGGCAATTAAGTTTGCTGCGGCGACTGATGGTGGATAACGTCTGCTCGACATTAGAGATGAGGAGAATGCTTCTTCCTGCTTCTTCCTGCAAAGTGAAAAAGAAAAAGTGGCTCCAAATTCTCCGCGAGCCGATAACAAGAATAATGCCTTGGACATGGACGAAGTCTAGGGCCTGGAAACTGCACTGAGGGTCTCAAGAGGATGTGGAGTCGCAGTTCTCGTAGATTATCTTGCTATGGGGTAGCGAGCGGAATTACCCGCCCTCGCCTTATAGAACGCCCCAGCGCCCGCAATCCTGTGTATGCACAGTAAAGCAACCGACATGGGTCGACAGGTGACCTAATAATGGAACTTGATCCCATTGCCAGGTTTAGCGTGCCCGTGGACGCTACTAGCACCTTATCGCAAGGGACGAATTTCAATTGCAAGGACATTTATTTGAGAAGCGGAAAGCCTTACCGGCGTTGTCGGAGGACAGCTCCGAAAGTCCGCTTAGTGTAGGTACAGTGGTCATTAGGCTGACGAATGCTTGGCTCAAATGGCTGAGTATTTCAAAGAGCTGAAATGGAGTGGAGGATCTACTTAGATTAGCTCTTCTCAAGCAAAGCTGAGACGGTTGAGAAGGTAACGAGCAGAATATCCATCTTGCTCTCAGTTATGGCCAGGGGGAAGTGTCGAAGAGTTGCATCGAATAAGATCACACTGCCTGCTATTGGTCGAGACTTGCTGGCAGCTAAGAGGGATTCTCTCGGCAGCCTTAGAACTAGCAATCACTGCAGTGCTTGACATGACCTCGTGCTGAACAATGCACCAAATCATTTGTCGTCATACTCACCGTCACTCGGTGGTGATCATATGCATCTCAATTCAAATGTGAACTTGAAAAGTTTCCTTGTGGCAATGAATTTGTGTCCTGCGTCAATTCATTACGAACCTAGTTCGACCTTGAAGATCACTGCAATGCTGCGTTTCCAGCCGGGCACTTGGCTGGACGGTCAGGGATTCATTGTCGCGACGGGGGAGGCAGAACCCAAAGACTCGTGAAAGTAGCCCGATCTGGTATGATCTGGTCTAGCGACAATCTTACTATGAGTACTACTGTGTATGTAGCACGGGAGTGGGCAAGGATCTAGGCCTCAAGGGTCCGAGTCTCCTACCGGCATGACCGACGACTGTTCCGACTAGCTGATATACTGTAAAGCCTAGATGCGCTCAAGCCCGCGTCCGGGAGAGAAGTAGTACTGTGGTATAAGAGCTGTAGCGATGATGATTTAGCGAAATTGAAGCTTTGCATGTGCCAGAACTGACTCCTTGCAAAACTCTAATTTCAGAGTGACCAAAGAGGCGGGACGAGGGACGAGGGACGAGAGACGAGGGACGAGAGAAAAAGGGTCGTCGCGGTGTCGATCGTTGGGAATATACTCCGCAGTACTTCCATGGCTAGCGATGCAAAGATTGAATAGCGTTGGGTCTTGTCGATTCTTAGACGGGAAGAGTTGATGCAGGTGGAATTGTGCCTGATGCGTAGGATCTATCGATGCAATAAGAAGAGTCACAGCAGCGCCTTCATTGGCCATAGCTATACTTGGAGTTCGCAGCCAGGCCACGCGCGGACTCGCTGGCGTCACTGTGGGCAAGCCACGATGTCGCAAAGATTTACTGGGGTAACTCTGGTAACGTGGGGGCTGTCAGTCCGGCCCACTGGCCAAAGCTGCACCATGAGCAAATCCAGGAATCCAGGTAGGGAGACGGAGGCCTTACTTCGGCCCTCCCCCCTGACGAGAATCAAGTGTGCGCAGGAGGCGCGGCGAAATGACCCGATGAATTATCGTGAAGACTCTACACGAGGGTTAGGTGTATACTGGATGCTCTCTACCGTGTGCTGCGTGCTGGACGCGGTATACTGGATGGGGCATACTGGATGCGGTATACTGGATACGGTCTTGGTGGCGGGCATGCGACGTACGGCCGATACTACTTGATGTAGTTGGAAGTCCCATACACACGTGTCGAGCAGCTCTTCTCAGCCTTCTCAGCACAGAGTTGAAGCTGGCGGCCCAGGAAGACACGGCTGGTCGCGCATACTGGTACTGTCCCGGTACTGTCCCGGTACGAGAACGAGAACAGCTACTGTATGGCAGCGCAGGCGTCAACGACGGCCCATAAAAGCAATACTGCCCCATCGCTTCCCAAAGGTCGTCTGTTCTGCAGGACACTACTGCTAGCCGCGTACAGTGCGTCTGGTGGACCTCCATTACGCCCACCATAAATCCTCTTCCCTCTGCCCCACAGGCTGGCCACAGTCCACAGGAAATGATTGCTGCACTGCCGCCCTTGTCGCATCTTCACCATCTCCATCCCCATCCCCGGATACTGCGACTCTTGCAGCTGCCAGTCGTCCTCGTTGCCCTCTTAGGTTTATGCCGCGCTGCAGTTCGGAGGTAGTAGTGGCCGACTCTGCACCCCAGCCGCGCTCTCGGCCAAACCCCCACTGTCCACCTTCGGCCAATCGTCCTCGTCCTCGTCCTCTTCGTTCCTAGCGCGCGTAGATTTTGCTTAAGTTCCCTTCCCCAGCTTCTCTTCCTCGACCCTCTCACGACGTCTCGAAGTCTCAAGCGGAAGGCCTACGAATCCTACGTCGAGGCAGAGGCACCCGCTGCCTATCATGGCGACCAACGCAGGAGCGCCATCGTGGTCGCAGTCAGCGCCTTACACCGCTTTGACATCCATGGGGCCCCAAGATTTTTCGCATCTCGCCGACTTGGACGTCAACTTCGACTTCGACTTCCTCAATGACTTCGACCCGTCGAACAGCGGCAACGACGCCAGCGGGAAACTGGCCGGGAATATCGATCCAAATCTGTTCTCGACAACAGCCCAGCAACAACATGCTGTCCAGGCCACACACCTCTCTTCTGCCCCGCATACCATGGCTCAAGCCTCGCCAATCTTCGATATGGGAATGCATTACAGCGTGCAGAACGGTCAGCCGTTCAGCAACATGCAGGCTGGGCAGAATGACCTGGGGCTCCAACAGATGGTCCCTCCAACGCCGAACAGCGTCGAGATGCACGCAAATGCTGCCCAGTACATGCAGCAAATGGACGCTCAATCGCGTGCCATGATGGAGCACTACCAGCTGTCCAAATCGGATCCCGTGAGTATGGCTCAAAATCATAATCATCTCAACAACTCATACTCGCAGATGGCCAACTTCACGCCACTAGGAACTCCTGCTGTGACTCCACACGAGTTCATGAACAACGATTACACCGTCCCCGGTGCCTACTTCAGCCCCCTGACTTCACCTCTGCTGGATGCTCAGCACAGCAATGGTCACCATACGTCGGCAAGCTCGGTCGCAACAGCGTCTCCCATCGATCACGACGTGGATATGGTTGGGGATTCGGCACCTCAGGCAGAATTCGCGAACAAAAAACTCGTTAAAAAGGCATCTCGCCCTTCGCGTTTGAACGGCAATCGCAAGGTTGCGCAGTCGCCCATTCAAAAGCCGCAGCGTAAGAAGACTGCCGTTTCCGCCATCCAGACGAGGGAAATGAATGAACTGTTGGAGGCAACCCAGCACTCTCATCTTTCTCCAACCTCTCCGAGAAACTCTCGCATACCTCATAGTTATAATACCAGCTCAGAGTCGATCTCTCCAGAGCCCTTGGCTGAGATTATGGGCCCGCCGCCAAAGCCAGCGTCAACAAAGCCGAGCCCGGCCATTCTCGGCAAATCGCCTAATTTCGGAGCTAGGGATCAAATGAGTAGTCCCGCAACTCCGGCGTCGTTGATGCGTTTGCAGCCGAACGGAGAGTTTACAGGTGCTATCACAGCACCCTCTCCAGCGGGTGAGACTGGAAATGACGTTCCAATGCTAGAGGAACTTGCCCTACCAGAGGCCGTGATTTCTGCTCCGAAGAGACCCAGTGTCTCGCGTATCGATACAGGAAATACGAGTGGCGATGCCACTCCACGCATGGAGCCTCGGAGAAGAACAAAGTCTGGCGTCAATACACCGATCGTGCCATCCTCTAGACCGGCAACGACAAGACCTACGCCCATCAACAGTGCCATGACTTCGCCTTCCAACGGAGTAGCTAGCCCTGTCACCTCCAGGCCTGGTCCGAAGAGCAGAGTCACAAAGAAGCGATGTAGCATGTCCACTAATGTTCAGTTGAGCCCTGCCATCCGGCCGAAGATCTCGATTTCGCCAAACATCCAGCCTTTGCTTCCAGGAGGCGGCCCAGGAGCCCTGAACGACCAGGAGCGAACCACTTTCCTAGCTTCCCGCTCGAACTACCAGAATCTGATCGAGGGTACAAATATTCCCGGTGTTTCGTATCCGTCGGATTTGCCGACTCAGCTCACGAGCAAGCGTACTAGCCACAAAATTGCTGAGCAAGGTCGGCGCCAACGAATCAACATTGCTCTCCAGAAGATGCAACAGTTGTTGCCAAAGTCTTTGCCCGGAGAGAAGAAGGGCGAGAATGACGACGAAGATGAAGAAGATGAGGACGATGATAATGGGAAGCGCAAAGGCAGCGGTGGTGGGAAAGGTTGTGGCAACTCCAAGGCGGCGACCGTGGAAAGCGCGATTGTCTACATCGAGCAGCTCCAACACCAAAAGAAGCTGTGGGACGAGGGCAATGATGCTCGAGAACGCAAATGGGTTTCGGAGCTGGAATCCGACCGAAAAGAGCTTGCCGAGCTGAAGCAAAAAGTCAAAGAGCTGGAGGAGAAGCTAGCTGCCGCTGCCACCAAAGAGGTTGTGCCTGGAGCCACCAACGATTGGAATGACTGAACGGAGTATGAGTGGAGGGAAGCAGTCGAATGCGTCTTTCCAGAATCACCATTTTTGAACATTGCGCTCCTCAATGTGGGGAACTGTCGTATGTCACACGAGTATCGTTGCCGAGCATCGTCGGATCGTATCGCCAACGGTTGTATTCACTTCACGGTGGACCTGAAGGACGACGAGTGCGACCAGCCAAAACATGTATACGATTGCATGCGATGGCTCACCAGAAATGAAAGCTATGCCGATGTGTGAGATGTGAAAGCTTGGGGCGTGGTCGAGTTCGGATGATCATACTACGAATCGAAATGTACATTGGATTTCCTTGTGTCCAGATGATACCCTGCTGGAACGGAGTTGAAGGACTGGTCTTGGTGGGAGTGGGAATGGGTTTGAGGGCGGCTCAATGATTTTTCTACAGGCTATGCGTCAAGTGCTGATGCCATCCAGTATCCATACTGATCAGTATGGCGCCCCTGTCACTTCTCTTCTTCAGGAGTATATTGGCCTCTGCAATATGGCTATTTACATTCTTGCTCGCCAAAGGGTTAGGCTTGAGCTTTTCTTAATACTTGCAGCTTGTTAATGGAGATACTGTGGTATGCACAACCTATTTTTTTCACCTGAAGTTCTGGCTCCTGTTCTCGGGTCGACGATTGGTATCACATGTTTTGTGCCCTCTTCGGCTTGGCTCTACAAAGTGTGGCTTTCAAATACCCCTGTTACCCGTCTTCTCATCTACTTGGCTCCGCTTTCAAGTCTTCACCTCTTCGCGCACACTGCTCTTCTGCTTGAAATATCACTCGGGATCGACAGTCGATCCACCACTGCACCTGCATGCTTTTGCGGCGTCCAGTGAGTACAGGGCTTCACGAGAGCACTTCATCAATTCCACGCCTGCTAATCCATGACCAACCTGCGCAACTGATGGATGGGGTTTTCAAGTTTGGATCATGATGCCATTTTGCTACACAAGGTAAACTTGAGGTCGCTTCGATTTCGAAACAGACGGGAAGAAGGCTAATTGATGTCCAGCTCTACTATATGACGGCAGGTGGTCTTTCAGTATCAGATACGTGCATGGTGGTACTGTTGGTTGAAAACACGCCAAACCAGCAACGCAGCATCTGGTTCTTGGTTGGTCAGCCGGGTCTGGGTCCTATCCTCCGCCTCCTCCGCCTCCTCCTCCTCCCCTACGAGGGTGAGATTGTGGGTGGTTTTGTAATGTTGTAATCAGGGCGATTGCGAGGTGTGCTTCTGAAGCGCAGACTTACTTCGAGTTGGTTTGTAGATTTCTTCGTGGTCTGGTCTTTGAAGACTCGGAATCTTGTTCGACCTGGACATTCTGAACTGTTAGCACACATGCTTTTGTTGGATTTCTCCTTTCGTGTCTGTACTGCCGTGGAATGGGGGCCCCTGCGAGAAATTAGGGGCCTAAAGAAGCACCCCACTGACTCGCGCTCTTCTGCCCTAATGCCCTCTTACACATCCATCAACGTCCATCCATTCTCGATGGAGATCTCATCAACTTCTTAAATCAATACTTGGAGTCATGGCTCGAGATCCAATATCCATGCTCTGGACTCGCAGCCAACGATGCTTGCCCCGACTAGATCTCCACGCAGATCCAAAAGACAAAAACGACAGCAGGCGAACGCGAACACGATGAGCGTTTCGAATGGCGAACACTTCAGCAATCCGCCTATCTGGAAGACCAAAGCGAATGAAGCTTCAGAGTATCGAGATAGCTCACTAAACGAGATTGTACCGCCATTACCTGACATCAACATCGACTCAAACTACAGCTTGCGTAACCCCACTATAGCCAGCCTCTTCGCCGACACGCCGAATGAACCTTTGAATAGATTAACTCCAGAAAAGATTGTACAGTCTATTGCGGAGGGGAAACTTGACTCTGTCACAGTAATAAACGTATTACTTCGACGAGCCGGAATAGCTGCCAAGCTAGTAAGTGTACAATATCCGCGGCAACCGCTTTGGCTAACTTGAAATGCAGACGAATTGCGCGACCGAGCTTCTCTCATCGCGTGCTGTGGAACGTGCCCAAGAATTAGATGAACATCTTGCTCTCAATCCTGGCAAGCCAGTAGGCCCACTTCACGGCTTGCCCATCAGCGTCAAGGGTTCAATCGCCTTGAAAGGTCTCCGTATGCATTCTGGTTGGGTTTCCTGGTGGGATACCGAGCCTCCAGATGCGGATGCTTTGATCATTGAGATTCTGGAAAATGCAGGCGCTGTGTTTCATATCAGGACTACTGTTCCTCAAGGAATGATGCAATTGGAGACGCAGAGCAATCTCTTTGGTGTCACGACTAATCCTTACCGCGGCGATCTTAGTGCTGGGGGAAGTAGTGGCGGTGAGGCTGCCTTGGTTGCGCTGGGAGGGAGTGTGTTGGGCGTTGGGTCTGATATTGGCGGTATGCATGCACCTTGTAGTCACAATGCCTTTCTCCCGTGATCTTGATCAGTGGACATTGACACCTTCGAGGCAGTATTCGCGTCCCTGCAGCAGCATGTGGTGTATACGGATTCAAGCCAACAGCGTTCCGAGTACCTGCAAATGGTTGGAGTTGCATCTCACCAAGCGCAGACACAATTCCTACCGTCATTGGTCCAATCAGTGTCTCACTTGGAGGCATAGATTTATTCATGTCAACGGTACTGAAGGCCAAACCTTGGATCAAAGACCCTTCCCTAAGTGCCATTCCGTGGCGGTCGAACGCGTTTCCAGACCCAAGTCGGGAAGGGCCATTATGTATCGGCGTGATGTGGCACGACGATCAATGCCTACCTCACCCGCCTATTATTCGGGCGATGTGCGAAGTCATAGCAACCGTCAAAGCCGATCCTGACCTATCGAAGCGCATCCGTTTTGTCGACTTTCCACCTTACAAACACGACTATGCCTGGGACCTGTTATCCAAGCTGTATTTCTCTGACGGAGGCGAGTCTGACAGACGCGCGGCCGCTGAGTCTGGGGAGCCACTGAGTCCTTTGCTTTCATGGCTGATAAGTCAACCTAGCGTCAAGAGACTTAGTCGTGGTCAACTTGAGTTGGCTCTTGAGGACAAAGAAGCTTTTCGCGAGGAGTACGCGCATCACTGGAATGCTGTTGGTGTGGATGAGGAGGAAGAGGGAAGAAAGAAAAATGGCACACTGGCAACTTTCACACCTTACGGTTATGAAGTGGATATACTGATGTCTCCTGTGGCCCCGTATGTTGCGTCGCCTCATGGAAAAGCAAAGTACTGGTCGTACACATCGCTATGGAATTTGTTAGACTACCCAGCGCTCTCTGTGCCAACGCCGACCATTGCCGACGAGGTGTTGGATGCAAAGCCTGATCGAAAGTCATTCATGAGTGCTGTCGATGAAGAAATGTGGAACTGGTGTAAGCATTTTATCCATTCTTTCAATATGTGCAGTCTAGCACCGCTGATAGCACTTCTCAACAGATGACTCCACACTTTGTGACAAAATGCCCGTCTCCCTACAGCTCGTCGGCCGCCGCCATCACGACGAAAAGGTCATTGCCATAGCCAAATTCTTGGAACAAAACCAGATCATCGGGTCACCTACATGAGGTACTCCAAACTCCCCTTTGTTGAAATCCTTCTCCAATCCCGGTGTTTGTCACGATTTAGACCCGCGATTCTCCGCTTTCAACAATGCATTGCGCGATCAACCGAATGGAGTCTCACAAACTAACGACAAGGCAAACGAGATTGAATCAAGTCTCCACCATAAAGTAGTCTGCTTTATTCATCGACTTTACGCCTCCATCAGCCATTCCTAATCGGCCAAAACCATCATCAAGCATTTACCTCATCTTTCGAATCAGGAAACATCATGTTCCCTTTCACCAAACCTCTAAGCCCAAACTTCTCGCATTTGTTCCTGGCTGCCTATATTTGCGCTTATGCCACTGTCGAGCCGATCCTAGAAAGCTTGGAGAAGATGAATCCGTGTGGTTGGTCGAGTGTTCGTGGTAGACAAGGCACGAAAAAGAGATCGGAAATTTCTGACAGGGAGGTCGGAAGGTTAGCACCGGGCTCGGATGTCAAGTTCGAAGAGGTGGAAGGTGGGGTTTTGTTGGTCGATATGTATCGTGGAGAGTTGCGGTGATGGTTGTGATGTGGCACGAGTTTTCTGATGATATCTGTGTCTTTGTGGTAGATGTTGATGCGAGAATTCTTGATCGAATGTCGGATCGCTTCCTCAGACCCGTCTTCAATGGCATTCGAGAGAAATTTTCATGGTTCTCTAGGTTGAACTGCCAAGCCCAAGTCTTGCACCGGATATCACAGCCAGATATCGCACTTCTTCCGGGCTTGTGGTCTTCAGGGACTCCTCTGGATTTGCGGGCTGGACGTGTCGTGGAGATATCCGTTTTCTCACTCACACCAAGCAGGTGACAAGGAGTGTGAAGGGTGAAGCCGAAACATTAATCCATGTCGCTCGCTAAATTATTCTTGTTCTTGTTGGTGGTGGCTTGAGCCAAGGAGTCGCGGCCAACCTCTCATTCGATATGCACTCCGATAAAAATATCGGCTGGCGGGAGGACGAGCATGCAGCTGCATATTGGATGGGAGATGCTGCCTGAAGGAGAGGCGCAGCGCAAGTTTCGCTGTCCATTAGATACTCGCATTGAACAAACACTTCAGCTGCAGAGAAAGAGAGATTCTACAATTCGTGATGTTGGTCAGGACCCTTTGGAAGATCGCCCTTTTGTTTGGGCACCACTCGCTAGCTGACCACAAGCTTTGTAAGTGCCCCCCCCCCCCTGGGAACAACGCCCCGCCGCCCTGTAACAGTGGACCCCGCGTAATATAGATCAGATCGCTGATGTTGTTTCCACCAGATGCACGATATACAAACTCCTCTACAACCTCCACCACCGCCTCTTCCACCTCTATCACATCGTCGTCGTCGGATTCAGGGACATGTACGCCAGCATGTCAAGCTATCCAAGAATCCACGGGCTTCTTCTGGGCGAAGCAGCAAGTCACGGAGACCATACTGGCAGCGAAAATAGTCCTGGTCTTCAACAAGGCGACGAATAAGACAAGGACGGAGACTTCGTACTATCCTCTGCCTGCTGGACATACACTGCCGCCAACAAATGCAGCTGGCGCGCATGTAACCACGGTATACGTGGACACATTCGCCGGCGACCCAAAGAAGGAAATCGTGCTGTATGCTCCAACCGTTTGATCTTCATGTGGATAATGCATGGTCATCTCTGTTTTCTTTCTCGCACGATATCAGACAAGTCTATTGACGAGGTGTGCGAGGGGAACGAATAGATTTGATACACCATTGTCGAGGCAGACCTTTGCTAACGAGAATCGGCAGAGCATATCCGACAAATCTTGGTGTCCAAAACCCATTTTACTCATGGCAAGGCACCCTTCCGACAATTGACGCTATGGGCAAGCCAGTCTGCTCAACGGTCAATTCGCCAAGTCATGTAACTATTCCGTACCAAGCAACTCTTGCTCCCACATTCAAGCCCGGCGCTATAGACAAAGAAGACCAGTTTGGGTATCTTTACTCCCTCGATAGCCCAGTCTGTTTCCTTCCTGCCAATTCTATGATCAACCCGGATGATGCCGCACCGAGGCTGTGTCAAGGCAATGGGGTGTGTGGTGCAAGTGCTCTACAGACTGCGTTGTTCTTGACGGAAACATCATCGTCTGTCGAAAGCGTTCCAGAGGCTGCGACCAAAGAAGCACCCACGCCTACACCAAGCCCTCCGAATCCGATCCCATCCCCAAATACTCCAGCGCCTAAGCCGAACACTCCAGATCCAGCTCCGAGTACGGCTGCACAATCTCCAAATACGCCGGTGCCTATTCCAGCACAGAATACGCCTGCACAAGTTCCAAATACACCAGTGCCTATTCCAGCACAGAACACGCCAGTCACTCAGCAAAACTCGTCCCCAGATGCTGCGGCAAATATCGTTGCTTTGCTGAACCCTGGATCACAACCAACCCCTGTACAAGCCGGGTCAACTCAGCCTATCATACCACAACCGACCGACGGAACTGGAGGAGCTCCTGCTCAGCCTGCTCCCTCTGCTATAGCACAAAGTCCAAGCTCTCCATCTCCTTCTCCTGCAGCATTGATTGTCGTTGGCTCAAGCACCATTGTCGCGAATGCCGACTCCGTGTTTGTGGTAGGCGGACAAAGTCTGTCTGCGGGTGGTGCAGTTACTGTTGGTGGTACATCTATCATACTCGGCTCTGATGGACAGGTTGCCGTGGTTGGTGGAGTAACCCAGCAGGTCCAGACCGTGCCGGTAGTTCAGACTAATCCTACACAGCCAGCTCCAGTCGTCAGCCTAAATGGTCAAGCCATTACAGCCGACTCCAACTCAGCTTTTGTTGTTGCAGGTCAGACAGTCGCTCCGGGAAGTGCAATCGTGGTTGCAGGGACAACGATTTCGGTCCTGCCATCGGGCGGCGGTGTCATTGTTGATGGGGCGACTCAAAAATTCCAGGCTGGACCTCAACCCACGCCATCTCCAGTCCTTGAGTTCAACGGTCAAACTTATGCAGCGAATCCGCACTCAGCGTATTTCATCGCCGGTCAGACTCTGTCAGCTGGCAAGACAATTGTCGTCTCTGGAACAACTATTGCCTTAGCTTCATCAGGTGGGGTAGCAGTCATCAACGGAGTGACACAAACTATGGCATTCTCAACCACTGCATCCTCGCCCGTGGCTGTAATCGGTGGCCAAACCTTTACCGTGAACATACAATCGAGCTATATCATCTCGGGCCAGACTCTCGCACCGGGACATCCCATCACGATCGGAACAGGAACCAGCGCGACTACTCTCAGTCTGGCTACGGATACTGAGGGCCATCCTGTCGTCGTTGTGAATGGAAAAACCTCTACACTTGGCGCTGGGGTTACATCGACTGGCACAGCCAATGATGCTACCACGAGCAATATTTCTAGTACCACCACTAACGGTGTCGGCGATTTTATTGCCAGCGGCATTGGGTTCAGCTCCGCTGGGACTCCAGGATCTACGGGCACGGCAACGACGACGGCTGGTGCTGTGGAGATGAGGATTGATTTGGCTGCTGTCGTCCTCGGCTCTCTGTTAGGCATTTTTGGCGTAATGATGTGAACGTAGAATTTTCGCTGTCAAATTGGGTTGGAGGGGAATATCATGATGGTCGTCATTGATGGCTCTGGAAAGCAAGGGTAATGAGTAGACGTAGCAACGAAATTTTCTTTTGCTTCCATCGGTCGCCTAGCAAGTCTGATCACCTCATTGAGGAATTGAAGAGAAGCCACGGTGCTCCTTCTAATTTCGTTTGACCGGCCTGAGCACACCCTCCGCCGCTTTCTCGCACCTTAGCATCCAAGGATAGAAACAGAGCTTGAAAGAAGGTGTCGACGACGATACCTAAAAATGAACATTGATCGGTGTGATGGATCTGTTGGCCACGAGAGGCGGGCTTGAAGATCTGTCCGTCCCTTGCCTGCGATCACGATACTGTACCTAACCGTTGGCCCGCGTTTTGAGATATGAATAGACGCTCTTCGTCAGATTTGCATCAGGGTACCTGTCTCCACCGAGCGGCTCAGTGAGATATTCTAGGATAACGTCGGCTAATACCACTGCTTGCTCGTCCCAAGAGGTTGCTTGCCTAAGGACTGCCACGAGGGCAGTAGCACAGATCTCCGCATGCTCAAGGCCCGGTCAGCGTTGGGATGTCAATTGGACGAGGCCAACCAAGAAAGGCTTGAACTCCATAGCCGGACGTGATTCCGGAGTACGCAGAAGTGATGTGTGAGCGCTTGATGGCCAGGGAAAATAGTTCTAAGCGGGGGGTCCCCGCGGCAGAATAGCGGGCCCGGCTAACCCGAGACTCTAAATTTTATGCTTCAGGCCAACTTCATCGCCAGGCCTGTTCTGATCGCTTCACCATGCCTTCTCCTCAACACCGCACCTAAATCTCCTGCGGCTCGCTCGGTTCTCTTTGCGCCATCTTGCGAGAATGTCAATCTTGATGGACAGACGTAATTGCAGCATTACGGCAATGACTCCCGCACCTTGGCTGGCTCGTCATCGGGGGTCGCGATCGTGGCTGGCAGGCCAAAGATTTGACCACTTCGATCGCGAGCTATTTCCGGACTTCCTGCACATCTGCGACCTTTTCCCCAAGCGAGGTGGATGAGATAAGGCTTGTCCTGTTTGCTCCAGCTGCTGGCTCGCAGCACACCTCGAGAACGACCTCTCAACCCAGAGACTTGGTCTTCAGATGACTGGTCTCGCTAAGATGACTGACCACTGGGAATATTCAAAACACGTTCCCCAAGCGCTGTACCCTTGCTTCATACTGCACACCGGCGGAAGACAGATTTCTGAACCCCTCACTGGACGAGTTCGGAGTCTTGGAAGGCGTCTAGGATGTATGACCTGTTTTTATTATTGAGCGATATCATTCTTTGCTCTACATGTAATCGCATGATAGCTAACTACCGTCTGGTACCTATAATTCCGAATTTACCCCTCCATGACTTTATTGATAGTACAAAATCCGAAACACCAATACGGGATAGCAAAGTCCATAACGACCACCATGGACAAGTCGAATGAAGCGCGCAAAAGACCTCGTCCAGTGGTTTCATGTCTGCGCTGTCGTGACAAGAAACTGCGCTGCGATCGCTGCCGACCTTGTATTAATTGTGCAAAAGCAAATATCAGTTCCGATTGCACCTACAATAGTCAAGGAGCACAGTCGGCCAAGAAGCAGCAACGAACTCATTCTCCAGAAAATTCGAATGCAGACTCAGCTTCCCTTTCGGCAAAGAGCGATGGCTTTTCGCAGGTATGTGAAGACTATGTTCACGAGATGACAGACGGGCTGTCTCGAGGTGGAATTCGAGCTTAAGGAGCTAATATTTATAGACTCATGGTCCCGGAATCGTTGAGACCATACAAAATCGCCTCTCTCAAGTTGAAAATCTGGACATTCCAACGCGGCTGGGTAGAATAGAGGAATATCTGTCGATGAGTAAGCCGTCGGCCATCCAGCACAGCAGTATATATCAAGGTCAGCAGTCGGCTGGAAAAGCATCTCCAAAGTCAAGTACTCTGGCAGGAGCATCTCCAGATTTTCTTGGGACTCTGGTTGTGAAGGGTTCGAAATCGAGATATCATGGTCAGAATGATCGCATAACTCTTCTCAATCAGGTTCGTTCCGTTTGTCTGTTTCTGGAGTGCGTATAAACTGAAATTCCGCATAGTTTCCAGAGGCAAGAACATTCGTCGACAGCTGTGATGATGAGCCTGTCATACGAAATTTAGCCAGCGAGGTCGAGTATTTGCAGCAAAGAGTGCTGGAGACAACGTATCCGAAGAAACGTCTATCCGGAGTTGGGTCCCCAGCTTCCTTTGTGCTCAAAAGATTGAGGCATAATTTGCCCCCCAAAATCATATGCGACAGTCTTGTTGAAGGCTACAAGCTGAGTTTCGAAACTACAATGCGCATTTTGCATATTCCTACTTTCGATCGCCAGTACAGGGCTTTTTGGAAGTGCCCGGATCTGGAGCCATCGGATCAATCAGCGTTTATCCCACAGTTGACAGCAATTATTGTCATTTCATTCGCCATCGATCAAGGACACACGATCATGGATCCTGCAACTGGGTCATACTTGGAGACTGAGGCGTTCGATTTGGTCGCCGCCTGGGTGGAGGCGCTCGAAAAGAAAGCCCGCATCGAAATGTCTACTTTACAAACAGAGACCTTGCTTCTTCTATCACGGCATTTTAGAAATCCGCCGCACGATAACCTTTGGCGTGTTTCTGGCTCATTGGTTCGAAGTGCGATGCTTATGGGACTTCATCTTTCACCAGACAGTTTCTCTGAAATATCCGCTTTCCAAGCAGAGATGCGCAAGCGACTCTGGATGACGATAGTTGAAATGGACTTGCAGGCTTCCATGGCTGCGGGAATGCAAAGCATTATTCCCGATCTAGACTTCACTCATCTCACACCTCAAAACCTCAATGATTCGGACTTTGATGAGTCTTGCATCGAACTTCCACCTGCGAAACCGCTGCACGAGAACACGAGCTCTCTTGCCCAGGTCACGCTTTCCATGTCTTTGCCGCAACGATGGAAAGTCACGTCACTGGTGACGCGGGCGACCCCCGAGATGGATCTGGCTAAAGCAGTGGTCGAAGGCCGGAGATTGGAGGAGTTTTTGCGCCATATCCCAACCCCGCTCAAAGTCGAGCAAGCACTCGAGCGTTATCCTCCGGCACTTCTTAACACTGTAATGCTCGACATGTTTGTCAGAAGGCCGCTTCTCTGCTTATACCGCCCACTACTTTTAGAAGATCGACCGGATGATGCGTCCTTCATGGAGATTCAGCAAGTCTGCTTGCAATCGTCTCTGAGAATCCTGGACTATCAAAATCACTTCGATCCTCGAACTTCGCTCCTGAATCTGCCCGACATTGCATCATACTGGAGTGTCTTCCAGACCTGCTTCAAAAGCGATTGCTTACGTGCTGCTCTCAATGTCTGTCAATCTATCAAATCGTCGGCACCCACTTTGCAGACGAGGAGTTCTTCCTCTGTTCCTGCCACAGGACACGGCACTCTCTCATGTCCATCGAGTCCTCAGTTGCAACTTGCTATGTCCGGGCTGGACGAGGTCGTCGAAAATGTGCTCAAGGGCCTAGAGCAAAGGATTGGCGAGCCCGAAAGTGAATTGAAGGACAACTATTTTCTGTCGGTTGTTCTTGAGTCGGTGCGAGTTGGTGGCTCATCTCAAAACAAAATACCTTTGCTACATGAAGCCGCCAAGAATACTTTGCAGGCTTGCAAGAGTAGACTGCTACAATACTTGCCGCCTGAGCCGCCCAGGAGGAATCCTGTTGCGCCGCTGGTGATGCCACAACAAATGGTATGTAACGAAGATTCTATCAGGCACTGTTCCGATCGTCCATAAACCCCAATGATTAGCACTGGCTTGCACTTGTCGCAATCATACTTTGAGGCACCGTAAGCTAATGACTCCGTAGCAGCTGCCGCCAGCCAGTTATGCCACTTGTTCGTCACAGCTCCCGCCAATGCAATCGCTCCCATACACAAACGTACCAGTAACCCACGTCGATCAATGGGGCATGGTCGCCACAGAACTCGATCCGGTGAGTCCTGCACGAATCTCATGGTACCGTCTTCACTGACATCCTCCGTAGTACCAACAAATAGGAACGTTCCATTCCTCTGAGGGCAACGCCAGTCTTTACGATACCTGGGGCTTGTGATTGACTCATGGTTCCCCGCTTTCTGTATACCCATGATATTTTCAATCCACTTGGAGAGGCTTCCTTCCCTTCGCTATACCCCTACCTCGAGCCAGTTTTCATAGATCGTGGGCGGCACTGTTTTTACTCTGTAAGCGTTTGTGTCATTACCGCACGTTGGAGTCACACGCTCATCTTCACGCACATTTCACGACTTACGAGCATCCTGCGGGACTTTTGTATCTTATAACAGGCGAGGGTCTGTATAATCTTTCCCGGGCATGCGCATGTTTTCACGACGCAATTTTTCGCAGTCTTGTTGCCCGTGGCAATCACTCCTGGTTCCTCCTATATAAATAAATTCAAACCGCGACGCATCTCAAATCCCCCCTTGTCGTTATCAGCCTCGTTCTAGCGGGGAATCGCAGTGTACCAAAAAGACGCCGGCTCGTCTCTGCAGTCCCCTCTCCTGTTCAAAATGGATCCATCAAGTGTTCTTGGCAACGAGTCTAGTCGGTTTTCAGTCATGTGCCTCAGCATGGCCTCATTTCATCTTCAAAGGAGTGCTCAATATCCGCCTCGCCATGAACATAAATAACGATGCCATCTTCATCACTCATCCCATAAGCACGTTCAAAACACAAATTACCCCCCCCCCCTTGCCAGCATTAACATACAATTCCATCGCATAGCACATGGAGGCAAGGCTGGCTTATCGATAGCTTCACCGCCGCAATCGGGGGTTCCCCACTTTTATCAATCCCGTTCCACACGGCACACTTCTTCCAAAATTACTCGTGACTTCTGCCGTCGATTTAGAATATGTACCGTGTTCAAGTAGAAAAATAGCTCAATGGGCAATTGGTCTAGTGGTATGATTTCCCCTTAGCATTCACGTTTCGACATGGGCAGGCGTGGGGAAGGTCCTGGTGAGTTCAACCACCTCCAATGATTGCACAACACCTGGAGATACTTAGCTAACTAAAGCAGGGTTCAATTCCCAGATTGTCCAGTGTTTTTTTGTCTCTTGTCAGCTTTGATGTAATTAGAGTCATCATCAGCTTTTACACTTACTTTCCCTTCCATATTTGGGAAGTGACACAGGCGGGAGGTTCTCTTTTTCTAAATCGGCTTGGGATCATGTTGAGAAGGCCACCTGTAATCGTACGAAAAATTGCGTTTTAGTCTTGTAGCAGGGGATACTTTGCCCGACAATCAATGAAAATGATTTGAGGAAAGATTCGAAACTCAACGACCGTAAAGACTATGAACCTATATACACTTTCTCGCATTTTCATTCATGATCAAAGAGCATCATTATCCGTGCCACCCAATCATGTTCAACTTCATTCATCCACTTCGCCCTTTATAGTCGCGATCTTTGAGTACCAGAGCTGGCAAGATCGAATCGGTCCAAGCTCATGACCTTATCCCAAGCAGCGACAAAGTCTCTCTTGAACCTATCATTACCATCGGCAGCACCGTAGACCTCAGCGACGGCACGGAGCTCAGCGTGAGAACCGAAGACCAAATCAGCACGGCTGGCGGTAAATTTCTTCTCACCAGTCTTGCGGTCGGAACCTTGGAAGGTCTCGCCGTCTGATCCGATAGCTTCCCATTTGATATTCATATCAAGAAGGTTAACGAAGAATTCGTTGCTAAGCTGACCTGGGGTCTTGGTGAAGACGCCAGTGTTTGATCCGTCGTAATTGGTGTTGAGCGTTCGAAGACCACCGACAAGAGCAGTAAGTTCGGGAGCGGTGAGGGTCAACAAGTTGGCACGGTCTACGAGGAACTTCTCGGTCTTTACACGCGATGTCGATTTCCCGTAGTTTCGGAAGCCATCATTCTTTGGCTCAAGGTGCTCAAAGGACTGAACATCGGTCTGCTCCTGAGTAGCATCGCCACGACCGGGTGTAAATGGGACCAACAGACCAGATGCCTTCTCGAGAGCAGCACATCCAGCGAGAATAATGAGATCGGCAATGGAAACCGTCTTGGATCCGCCGTTGAACTTGTTTTGGACACCCTCTAGAGCGCTCAGGACTTCCTTCAATTGCGGTGGATTGTTGACCTTCCAGTCCTTTTGTGGTGCGAGTCGGATGCGAGCACCGTTGGCACCACCACGCTTATCAGTCCCGCGGAAGGTGGATGCAGATGCCCAAGCCGTCGAAATAAATTTGGATGGGTCGATTCCGGTGGCGAGGATGTCTTTCTTCAGAGCGGCAATATCGCTGTCATCGATGACGGGTCCTTTTGATGTTGGAATGGGGTCTTCCCAGATGAGCTCCTCCTTGGGAATCTCAGGTCCAAGCCAGCGGGATCGTGGACCCATGTCACGGTGAAGTAACTTGAACCAGGCACGGGCGAAGGCGTCCTGGAGTTTGTCTGGATTTTCAAGGTAGTCACGAGAGATCTTTTCGTAGATGGGGTCGAATCTAAGAGCCAAGTCAGATGTAAGCATGCGTGGCTTGTGCTTCTTATTGGGGTCGTATGCGTCTGGGATAATTTCTTCGGCATCCTTGGCCACCCATTGGTTGGCACCAGCTGGAGACTTCTCCAACTCCCATTCATACTTGAACATGTACTCGAGGTATTTGTTGCTCCACTTAGTGGGTGTGCTGGTCCAGGTGACCTCCAGTCCAGACGTGATGGTATCTGGGCCCTTGCCAGACTTGTACTTGTTGTGCCAGCCGAAACCCTGTGCCTCGAGAGCACCAGCTTGTGGCTCTGGGCCGACATTATCAGAAGGTCCGGCGCCGTGGGTCTTGCCGAAGGCGTGGCCACCAGCGATAAGGGCCACGGTCTCCTCGTCGTTCATGGCCATGCGACCGAATGTTGTGCGGATATCGCGTGCAGAAGCCTTGGCGTCTGGAATGCCATCCGGACCCTCCGGGTTCACGTAGATCAAACCCATGTGGGCAGCACCAAGAGGCTCTTCGAGGTCACGGGAGTGTATGTCGGTGTGTTCTTTCTTGGATTGGTCGCCGTCGACAACACCGCCCGCGGCAAGACCTTCCGATCCTGAAGAATAACGAACGTCATTGCCCAGCCAAGTGGACTCACCTCCCCAGTAGACGGCCTCGTCAGCCTCGTATGTGTCTGGACGACCACCAGCGAAGCCAAAGGTCTTGAAGTCCATAGACTCAAGGGCGACATTGCCAGTGAGAAGGAACAAATCAGCCCAGGATATCTTGTTGCCGTACTTCTGCTTGATTGGCCACAGCAGACGACGAGCCTTGTCAAGGGAGACGTTGTCGGGCCATGAGTTTAGAGGGGCAAATCGTTGTTGTCCGTCTCCTCCACCGCCGCGGCCGTCGAAAACACGGTAGGTACCAGCGCTGTGCCATGCCATTCGTATGAAGAGACCACCGTAGTGACCAAAGTCAGCGGGCCACCATGCCTGACTGTCGGTCATCAATGCGGTCAGGTCCTTCTTCAATCCATTGTAGTCTAGACTCTTGAATGCCTCGGCGTAGTTGAGGTCTTTGAGCGGGTTGGTGGCGGCAGTGTGCTGACGAAGGATGTTGAGCTTGAGCTCATCGGGCCACCAATCGCGGTTGCGGGTGCCACCGCCAGCGACATTCTGCTTCTTGATGGGGCATTCGGCCATGGTTGCGTATGGGTAGTGTGTAGAGGGGTTTCTGTTGTTGTTTGTGGAAGAAGGGTAGCGGAACAGGGTCGGGCGTAGACAGGTCTTTATGTAGGGGCGATATGAAGCTTGGAAGCGGAGGCAAGAGTGAGCGAAAGGCATAAGTTTCATTTATCAGCCAGAGTTCTGGACTTGGAGTGGGCCGACGCGGGGTATTTGAGCAGAGCCGGGTTATACGTGGACGACAAGTGGCCGAGATCGAGGATTGCAGCTAATCATGGCCTTTGATCATGTTTGCCATGCTCTTTCGGGCGTAGCTTGTACATGGTGCAAGTCGATCGTTTGGCATACCACAGTACTGTTATTACTGTTATGCACACGAGGGACTCGGCTGCCATGTTCGGATGGTAGGAGATATAAAGTCTCATCACGGAGGATACGGGGACGGGGGAACATCACGGATGCTCGTACAGTGTGCCCCATGCTGTCAATCCTTCCCTCCGTCCATCATTGCAGTCTCGAACCCGTGACAATCCTTCCCTGGGGACATGTCGTCTGGCAGTCGACAGCCAACAGTCTATGACATAAACAGTGCAATAGCGGGTTGACGGGTCCTGAGCTGATCTTCGAACGAGTGCATAGGCGGCGGGCGGCATCAGTAAGCCGCAACCCGGACCCTGAGGCGATACGAAGGATACAGACAACCATAACCTCCATCATAAGCAAAACAGATCACCCCGTACCATCAAGTCATTCAAGTGCCGCAGAAGCTGTGCGTGGAGGAACAAGGGGATCCAGCGCATCCCCTATCGCCTTCTCCAATGCCTTCCAGTTGCAAGCGACGAGTCCCATGTTGTCAACTGTCCCACATGGCCATGACAAAATGGGGCTCGTCAGGATAGCTTTGTCCAATGAGAAGAGCTGCAATTCAAACGCCATGTCAGCCCTGCATAAGACCATCCGTCGTCCTAAACTTTCCCAACTTTCCAGATGGTTCCTTGCCACTTATCGTCTGGACCTCGAATGGAAGAAAGCTTTTGTCACCGTCTTCACTAAGTTTTGGTTTGCAAAGGCAAAACAGAAGATGGGAAACGATCACTAGATCAGATTGCCACTTCAGGTATGTGTAGCCGACAGGAAGGGATGGGCATCTCCGACAGTGGTGGCAGGAATACCACAACTTAGAGCTTCCATTCATCATTTTGTGGCCTGGTCTCTTCTTAATTGGTAAGTCTTCCTCCTCTAAGCTAGTTAGACTGGCAAAAGCTCTCTTATCGAGCTCCACTTGTGAGCATCTCAGGTTTCTATGAAGTTTGAGTGGTTCAGCGATTCCAATGGGAGGCTACATAACACTACTTATCTTTGGCAATATGGCATTTGCGCGAAACTGATTGTATCCGTTTGACAGTAGACTCTGTGTATCAAGTAATGGCCAGGAATAGGGGCGAGTGGTGGGATAGGAGAATTGCTACTTTGTTTTGGAGAAGATTTTGAGGACACCGAATGTAAATACTCGGGGTGATGTCATGGGCTAGCCATTTCTTCCACAGACACCACTTCCAACGTTCACTCCCAATTGCATCCATCACACTTTTTCTGCCTCAGATCTTCTTGAAGCACAGTGAGCACGAACAATAACAGCGCCACGCCTGACTCTCGGGCTTGCTGTCAAAGATGACCACCAGAGGCAGCTGCCATCGCCTGCAGCAGATCAGGAAAATATTTTTGGTGAAACGGTCCCACAGATTCGCTACCGGTGGCCCATAAGAATATTGCAGGCCACGAATTTCTCATCCACCTGATCTGATCGACACCGAGATACTTACTGTGTAGGCCAGGAATTCCCGCCTTTTCGAGAGCTCCCATGTTCGTTCGTGACACTGGTCTCGGGTCTTCAGGATTTAGAAACGTCTGCCTACATCTCTTCTGCAATGTGGGTTCTATTCCTCCTTGTTTGGCTGGACAAAACCCTCTCTACCTCGGGCTACGGTACCACTCATCTGTGATTCAGGTTTCCCTCGAATCAATAAATCTTCGGGTTAGCTACCCCGAGAACCAGTCTGGGGGGCGCTTTACTCCGTCCTCCAAGCAAAAGAGCAAAAATGATGAGCAACTCGCAATCTCGCTGTTCAGGCCGATCAAGTTTCCCAGCCGTGTTCATCAACTTTGACGTTTCGAATAGACATATGTTTTTTCTGTTCTCATACTTTATAGCTAACGAGAAGTCCCTGGGCCTCAGCATCTCTGAATAACCATCTCGGAGGTCAACATCACTGTCAAAATGTTTCAACTTTTTTTGACATTGACCAGCACCTTCACGGTCGCTAATGCCGTCGCGAACCCTGCACCCACACCTGCGCCAATAGCTGCGCCAATAGCTGCGCCAATAGCTGCGCCAATAGCTGCGCCAGATTCAAGGCATGCGCTTGTCAAGAGAGAGAATGGCATATGTACTTTTAGTGGAGCAGATGGGTACTCTTCTGCAAATGCATCCAAGACCACCTGTTCTACGATCGTCCTGTCTGCACTTACTGTGCCTGGTGGAAAAACTTTGGATCTAACAGGGTTGAACGATGGTACAACTGTAAGTCCGTCTTCTTTATTCAGAGAGTCTATATTAACATCCCGACCAGGTCATCTTTCGTGGCAACACAACATTCGGGTATAGCGAATGGGCAGGTCCCTTATTCTCCGTGAGTGGCAACAAGATCACAGTAAGAGGAGAACCTGGATCTGTCTTAGACGGCCAAGGAGCGCTCTACTGGGACGGCGGAGGAGGAACCCGTGGTAAATTGAAGCCCAAATTCTTCCGGGTTCGTACTGCCTCTTCATCTCCAGCGGAGGAAAAGAACTCAAAAATTGATACAAACCACGATTAGGCCAATAATCTGAACGACTCCATCCTAGACTCGATAACCGTCCACAATGCCCCTAGGAATTGCTTCAGTCTGAACTACATCAACAACCTCACCATCATCAACCCCACAATCGACGACCGCACCGGCGATGCTCTAGGCAAAAACACAGACGGCTTCAACATCAACAACGCAAACGGCATCTTCATCACGGGCGCCAAAGTCTGGAACCAGGACGATTGCGTCGCCATCAATTCCGGCTCAAATATTGTTTTCGAAAAAGGTTTCTGTTCAGGGGGCCACGGCCTCTCCATCGGTTCCGTCGGCCTTGCCGAAAATCCTCCGTTTGTAACGAACGTCACATTCCAAGACAGTATAATGGAGAAATCCCAACAATCTGTGAGGATCAAGACCGTTTCGAACGCTACCGGTGCCGTCGATAACATTTTGTACCGCAACATTGTGATGAGCGGAGGTGATACCTATGGTATCATCGTTATGCAATCCTACAATGGCGAGGACGGCGAACCCACGAATGGTTTCAAAATAACAAATTTTGTGTTGCAGAATATCACTGGTACTGTTTTGCCCGAAGCCGTTAATGTGTATGTGGAGTGCGGTGTGGGTACGTGTCGGGATTGGAAGTGGAGTGGTATCAATGTTACTGGGGGAATGAGCGCCGAGGACTCGACTTTACCGTGTCAGAATGTGCCAGAGGGGATCTCGTGCTAGACCTAGTCTGAGGTCAAATACAGGATAGAACGCGGGATCTTGAAAGAAGAAGTGAATGAAGAATGGTGCCGATGTTAGATGTGTGGTTTATTGGACTGGGCTGGACTTACGGTTGGCTATCCATCGTAAGCACCGTTCCGCAACTGAGTTCTCTTCCGAAAGACGTCACCCTTTCCTATCTTACACTCTTCCCCATTGTCATCCATCGTCCACCCAGGCTACCGACAAATATTGCAAAGGGACGGACACCCCCAGCCCCCACAAAAGCATTTCCAAAATCTTCACTCGTCTCTAAAAGCCATAAACCTCGCCCTCCCCCCATCATCAATCCACGCCCTCAACATCCCCCCACAATTAAAATCCCACACGACCCTCCCTCTCGACCCCACCAACTCAATACCAATGATTCCTCCTTCCCCCTCACCAGTTTTCCCCCACCGATCACCGGCGGAGCGTTGCAGGTCGCCGTCTGGCCCGGCGATCTGGGTTATGGCGTCTGATAGGGGGATTGGTGGCGTGGAGAAACGGGGTATGGCTGCTGCGGTGCGAACGGCGGAGATGCGGAGGAAGGAATCGCCGTTTCCGGTGCCTGACATGCCGATGGCGTGGGTGATTAGGGTTGAGGGAGGTGATGGTGCTGGAGAGGGCCAGCAGGAGGTTAGGAAATTCGATATTAGGGAGTGAGGACGGAAGAGATCTGGTATTTTTCCAGGGAACGGCGAGCTAGAGAATGGAAGGGGTTGCGAAAACCTTCGCGTCCATTCTTCGGCCCAGAAGCCTGCGCCGAGCGTAGGCGTGTCGCCGATGCGACCTGGTAATTTGTTCGTGAGGCCGCCTGTACTCGTTGCAGCACATATAGTCCCAAATCGGTCGAGAACTACAGCCCCAACGGTGCCTTGGGGAAGGTACTCGTGTCCATCCCAAGAGGGACCGCCATCGTGATCTTCGAAACTTTCAAAAGGAACCGCAAGGCTCGCCTCCGACTTCCCAAGACCCCGTTGATGCTCATCCCATCTTCGTTTCGTGAAGAAATAGCGCTGATCAACCATATCCAGTCCCCACGTCACAGCCAATCTCTCCAATTCATCACCACTCATTTGACAATGCGCCCCGGCACCACCACCGTCCCCATTCTCTCCTCGAATCAACATCTCTTTGGCAAGGAGAATCGGATTTTTGACATGTTTCATGGTCATGCATCCCACGCCTCTTTTCCTGTACCCTTTGGTAATCATGACGCTCGATTCCAGCTCCACGGTTCCCGCGCGCGTGAAGACGGCGCCTTTCCCGCAGTTGAAGAGAGGATCGTCTTCTAATAATCTGACCGCGTGGGTGGCGACATCTAGTGCTGTTGCATCGGGGAGGGCAAGAAGAGATGATGCTTGGCTTAGAATTTGGAGGAGGGAAGCTTTGTATGCTTCGTACGATTCCTTTGATAGATTTTCGCGGCGGATGTTTCCTGCGCCTCCGTGGATTATGATTCGTGGTTGGATATGAGGATCAGATATTTGCTTGCTCATTTTCCTTGACGCTGTGAGTTGAGATGGACGAAATTTCACGGGGATTGGAGGCGTGAGAGGGTGATGATGAGCTAGCAGTAGAGATTAGATACTATTCAACGGATATTGAGTGCAATGGTCAGGGATATCTGAGAGAAGTTTGATGAGATAAACTTTAGAAGCTGCAGGTGAGGTCGCCAAGGGCCGAGTTTCTACCGACATCTACATACCACCCATGTACGCACCAAAGCACCACTTATCACCACAATGATCGCTCGTACTGTGTATATTCATATATCGTTGGAACACAACCATGATTTCAATCCCGGTCAAAAGCATTTCTTCCATCGTCAGTCAGTCCGATTGAACTGCCCTGACCTCTCATTTTTGCCGAGTGTCTGTAACCATCTGGCAGTAGTAGGCATTTTGACCTTCCATTTTCCATCGCTTCAAAGCAGTCATGTCTCTTGCTTTGTCACGTCACTGCGGCGGAGTAGGCATACGCAAGTAAGTCTGGCCTTCGCGCTCACGTTCAATCGCTTCACACAAAGTCTGACAGCTAGACAAATCTATCCCTGCCGGTGGTCATGGGGAATCCGAACCCCAAACCCTCTCGTATGCACCCACACTCTTTCCGCATCGATAAGCCCGCCACTCGACCCCGACTACTCCCAGTCACCAAGGCACCGTGCCAGATCTGGATTGAAGCGATAGCCCTCTCGATTCTTATGCCATCGCTGCGCTTCGGCAATTGTGCTCTCACACCCTACAGTCCCTACATTCATGGAGAGGTCTCTCAGTACGCTCCCCGGGAAGGCAATGTCGACCAGTCAAAATCTCGACCTGCAAGAACTCTGGACCTAGGGCAGTCTCAACGATATTTTGAAGCATTCGTGGCTATTGCTTGCCCGCGAGCTTAAGGCGAGGCATCTTGTGGAGTCTCAGGTCGCGCGGCGATGACGAAACCATTGTCATCAACAAGTTTCCTTCAAAGTCCGTCGATTGAACAACCCAACCGTTGGAGTTGCGGTAGTCTGGTGAATGAGTCTGGCATACCTGCACATGTTTGGAGCTCATCTTTGGGAACTTGAATATTTCCGACCAGCCGCGGACCAACACCACCGCGACCCCGAGGTCCCACCGCCATGAGGTGAATCGCCTCGAGATGCGGTGCCCTAGCGAACATCGTCTCTAGCATTCGTCCGAATGCCAATGCTGACGCAGCATCGTCAGCGGTCCGATTATTAACAGTGCCAACAAATAGGAGAGCCCATTCACACGGAAAGGTTTAAAAGAAGCTTTTGAGGTGGCTGAAGCTAACAATGTGAGGCTTAGAAAGGGGTGCTCTACGTGTCATAAGCCCATGAATTTCTTTCATGTCTCTCTTCATCAGGATAAAATCTTGATGTCAGGGCAGACCCAATGGCGATCCCGTAATACCTCGAAGCTCGCGGATACGCATCTACCGTAATATTTTTGCATTATTGACTCTGATATAACCGTGGAGATGGGTCCTGAGTACGCTGTTCCCTCATCTGGGTTCGTGGTTGCTCGCTTGGATGCAGTATGAGGGTGGGCATTTAAGAAACATCAAAATCTTCCATATGAAGTACCCGCTGTAAAAGCCTTTCAGCTAGATTTTGGTCAAGATCAGTATTCTTAGCAGGTGGTACATTTGGGGCGGCTGCGGTTATCGTCTTGACCCAGTAATAACCTGGCAATCCTAGCGTGGGCGGGCGGTATCTTGATGGACGTGATAATCTGCTGTCTTCAACCCTGGGAGCCTGGCACATGAAGAAGACCGCAACGCACCAGCCACATACCAGCTTCGTAAGATCACATGAATATCAGTCACATGACATATTTTAAAACGTATCATAATATGTCCTTCTTATCCAAATCTAGCAACAGCTGTAACAAGGCCATCGATAAATTTCTAGGAGCGGAGTCCGGCGGGTATATAGGACTTATTACTTTTCTCTTTAGCTCCCAACTTGATTTGTTCTTAATCTCTAATTTTGTCCATCTAGGTAGCCAGCGCATTGCTCAAGAGGCAAATTAATTTTGCTATAACCGACCATGCTTTGCATTGCATGTAAAAGCAGAGTGCTTGCGGCGAACAAGTCATGGGGCCTTCACCACCAAGTCCAGACTCTCCACGACTCGGTTTTGACTGGATGTCTCATCTGTACTAAATTGCACGGCGATCTCACGCACGCAGGACTTGAGCTCAGCGGCCAGGACATCACGCACCGTTGGACGATTCGTGTCAAGACGCATACCAGAGAACAAGAAAGTAAACTGATCACAATCACTTTCCGGGCTGCGCTCTCTCAGCCTGGTTCTCTAGCTTTACCGACGAGAGTCTTTTATCTCATCGACCAGCAAGGTCTAAGTCTGTAACCTTGAGTGAAGGCGAGCGCTAATCGTCGGTTAGAAGTCCCCGATATCCCTAAGCCCGATGCATTGACTGAAGATACGACGTCAAGCTTGGAGCAGTTGGAAAAATGGATCACAGACTGTCATCTAAACCATTCTAGGTGCCAGCGAGCCAGGGACTTGAGACTGTCTGAGGCGCGGTTCATACCGACTCGATTGATTGAGCTCACTGGTACCAGTCCAGAAACTGGACGTCTACGCCTTGTCGAGACCAAGACGTGGTCGGAAAAGTCAATTCTAGAGCCGTACATGACCCTCAGTCATTGCTGGGGGCAAATCGAGATGTTTTGCACTTATCCCGAGAACGTGGAAAAATATCTCGAGAACATCGATTTTAAAGAGCTGCCGAAGACTTTTAGACATGTCATGCGCCTTGCCTGGAGGCTTGAAGTACGCTATATTTGGATAGACTCGATTTGCGTTATCCAAGGTGAGAAAGGCGATTTTGGGAGCGAGGCCCAGTTAGTCTATCCTGATCTGGCAAGAGGATTCATCAGCTAATGCCTTGCGCGCTTCAAGCCATATGCATTCTGTCTATCGTCACTCTTACCTGAATGTGGCTGCGGCTGCATCCACAAATGGTGAGGGTGGTCTCTACCGTAAAAGATTGCCACATGAGATCGTACCGCAACCCTTGAATATTGCACAGTCAGAGTTACTCGGCAATAACTCCTGCCTTTTGTTCCCAAGCGACGTATGGAATCAGCAGTTACTTCAAGAAACGCTTTACACAAGAGGTTGGGTTTTCCAGGAACGGTTTCTCTCTCCACGGATTGTGCATTTCGGATCCAAGCAGATTTTTTGGGATTGTGCAACCAAAAGTGCTTGCGAGGTATTTCCGAGCGGTATTCCAGAACCTCTCGATATCATCTCCGCAACCGAACGTCATTGGCGTGAGCGACTTCAACTGGCTTCCATCATACGCGATGGCCAAGACTTGGTGGGAGAGGCTGATGGATCCGTGGAGACTCTCTGGCGAGCGGCCATCCAAAATTACACCTCTTGCTCCTTGACAAAGTCTACGGACAAACTCATTGCTTGCTGGAGCATAGCCAAAGTTGTTCGAGATATGCTGGAGCATGAAACGTATGCTATCGGAATGTGGAGCTTCAATCTTCACAAGCAACTCTCGTGGAGAGTATTGGATTACACCAAATCAAGACGGATACTTGAAGTCAAGGGAACGAAGATCCCGACATGGACATGGGCCTCGATTCACGAAGAGCCAGGCGGAAAAGGCTGCCCAGTGGTGCTTCCGCAGCGCTTGGGGAATCATGAAGACGACAACGTCTATTCCATCACTGGGCATGGAGGATCGCTTCTTTCTTTTCGGTTACGAGGGGAGGAAGACATGTTCAAGGCGACGAACGACGAGCCAGCGCTGGAAGATCTGAAACTTGAGGTCCGAGGCCATGTCTTTGCTACCGATCTCCGACTGACACAGGCCGGCTACACAATGGCTATGTTCGATAGGTCCGAGGATCCTGGTAAAGTCACAGTGTTTCCTGACTTGCAGCCTCCCCTTGCGGACGATGACGGCCTAGTCACCTTTTGCACGAATATTCCCCATGGCCGTTCCAGCGTCAGAGATTTTGGTCTGGTCACAGCTGCCAGTTTTGCGGGTGGGTTGTATTACGGCAGTGGGCTGATTTTGGAGTGTACGACGTCGCATCCTCAGCACATCTTTCAGCGAACAGGAGCCTTCACTTTTGAAGCCTTGAATGAAGATAAATGGAGGCGGTTCACGAGCACAGATGATATATTCACCAAGGGATCGCGAGGAGGAAATCACTTCCAGGGCTTGGAGTTCTGGTTAATTTAAGAAGAAGCTGGCCAGATGCAGGGTTTATCGGATTCAATAATCTACCAGATCAGATCGTTTGTTGCTCCAGATCTTCATTGTACCTCTCAGTGGCATAGAGCAGAAAATCGGCGTGGTATGCTTCTATATGCTGACCATTCGCAGACTCCTTTAGCAGACCTTTGGATGCATGCAACACCTCCTGCGCGTCCAAAGAACTCAAATCTTCTTCTTCTTTCAGGGATCGAAGCTTCATTTGAATGCGGTCAATGCTTACGCCCACCGGCTGTGTGGTTGCCAGCTTGATAGCAATCAGCCCTAACATTGCCACAGACCTAGTCTGTCCAGCTACGGAAGTGATTTGTGACCCGAAAAGTGACACCACTTTTTGAGGCAATCTATCTTGGACCAGTCTAAACTTGTCTAACACGTCCGCCTCACAAACTTCCTCCAGCCTCAGTTTAGCGAGAGTCAAATTTCCGGCTGAATGACGCATAATGTCGCTGATTATCTTCCTATCTCCTTTTAGCAACCTGCCAACAGGAGTCAGTGGTGGCCACTCATTGTCTGGCCACAGATTCTTAGACATTCCAGGGGAGATCAATCCGTGCTCATGCTGGACCGTCCATAAAGCAAAGTCTGAAGGCTCTGTCTCCCATTTTTTGCTCATGATCTCATCGAGATGAATTTGCGCATAGTTATAGGGACGGCGCAATTTGGTCGATGGTTCGTGATCCCTAATTTGGTCGAATCAGCCCACAATCGCAAGTCCAAATCACGGAAGTCGTACTCTGAGCATATTCGCCCTGTCTCACGTTGCTCCATGCAACTTGTGCATGTCACAAAGAGTTCGCTCAACACGTCTTCTTTCTCCTCTTCCCCCAAATTTTCAGCTTGTCCACAGCACTCGCTGCAAACCCACACGTCACAATCAAATTCAATGCTGTGTCCTTCGCTGGCATCGCAGCTCCAATGGATAGTTGGGTACCGGGCGACTCGCGAGGTAATCATGGTTCGTAATCCATGTTTCTGCAGGATGTCCAATTCTTCTTCGATTGCTCTGACTGACCGATAGCCGACACTATCGAGATCATCTACAACAAGAAAGACGTGTGGATTTGCATGAAGCGACTCACAAATTGTGTCTCTCAACGCTCTGGTTGTTTCGTTGCTAGTTTGGTGCTTCAATTCGAGGTCATAGCGCTTGCCCGTTAGCTGAAAGAATACACTCCCTAGCACATTTGCAACGAGCTCTTCAGGGCCGCAAGTCGTCTGTGCCTTCATGAATATAGCTGCCACAGCACTCGATCCATGAATCCGCCTGAGGTCTTGCACGAGCAATGCGGACAGTGTCGTCTGTCTTACATTGTTACCAAGGTTCGATTGGCGTAGATGACTATAGGATTTTTTGACCTACTTTTCCAGTGCCTGGGCTTCCGACAACCCGCAATTGCCAGTCGCTCACCCCATTTGCCCATGACCTGAAATGGTTGAGATTTGTGAGACAATTGAATGCCGTAGGACATAGAAATGGAGGGATGGAAACGAAATCTGCGAAATCTGGCGGTTGAGAATGGTTGCCAGTACTGTCCATAGCTGTTGACCGTAGAACCCGAACGATGCCACCACGAAATATACTGTGGCCGAGAGGGGAACTAACTTAAGTGGGCATCCCCAGATAGATCCATGTTGTGCAGCGAAAGAATCTGTCCGAGTGATGGGCAGCTGGACCTTTCATTCGCCATTTGACTCAAGCAATCGTCATGTTCTTCTTTGAGAACTATTCTCGCTAGTAGGTACTAATTTGTCCGATTGGCTCAACCGAGTATTATGTCAGCGGACGTGTGGAAATGAACCACTCTCCACCAAGGTTTCACATACCTTGCCTATCTCCTTTCGCTCGCCGCCTCTCTTCCATTCGACATGCAAACCAGTCCCCTCTCTCCAGAGTCTCGAAGCACGAGCCTTTTCATCGTCCTGGCCAGCAACAGCATCGCTTGTGCGGTCCGAGGCGCAGTCCGTCTCTTGTCAGCAATGCAGGCACCCCTATCGTTTTAGCCCCCAAAGTTGCTAAATATGGATTGGATTGCTCGGTGGCGTCTGAAAGAAGCAATGGCCGTACTCCCTTGTGCTTCCCGTGGTGTCCAACAACCATTAACGACTGGATCGAGGGATCTCCTATGCACTACTGCTGACCGGTCGCAGAGCATGGTTTTGGAGGAGCGGCTCGGGAATGTTCGCTGAAGTCCAAAGAGACAAAAGCCTGCAATGTTTGAGGATCGTGCATAGGGTCTCAACGTTTTCTGTCTTTACAGTCCAGCGCGCAGGATTGTCGCCGCCGTCATGTTAATCTTTCTTTTTGCTTTCTTCTGCACTTGCGTTCTTGCTTATCCACCGTTGGCGCAGACAAAACGACAGGATCTGTCGAAACGTCAAGATGTTTCTGCACCAATTTGTGGCCAAATAATTGATGCTGTAAATAGCGGTCAGTATACGGTATTTCACGTTTTATTTTGGATATTGATGTTTTAAGGTTCCTCCCTGTTCTACGCGTCAGACGCATACGACTGTCTTCGAAGTGTTCCATTCAACCCGGCAGTGGCTACCAGGTTCATACGCTTCCTCAACGAGACTCTACAATTCCAAAGCACTCTAGCATACCTCAAGACACCTCCGAGCGGGTATCAGCAGCCAGCTATCGATCTCGTTGCCAAATTGAACGAGATCCAGACGCGAGTAACATCGGGCTACTACAACAATGAATATGCATTCGAGCAAGACATTTATCTTCTAATCTACGCTGCACATGACGACCATGTTGATCTCTCCGCTGGCATCTTGTCCGTGTTCTCGTTTGCTAGTCCGTACTACATCTCTTCTGTGTCTGTGGACGGTAAACAGGCTCCTCAAATTTTCTTCACCGGTACGTAGCTCGCAAAGCAAAATTGGATCCGTACTAATGTCAGTTCAGGTGATATCATTAATAGCCAATCTCAGGGATGGACACCATCTCCAATTGTGCAGATCAATGGGCAGGACGTCATTGAGTTCCTGACTGATTTTGCTGCACTCCAGTCTGCGGGCACGCTTGAACCTCATGCAGATTGGAATCAATTGTTCGCAAGCCCTGCGCAAGATATTCAAGGTCTCACAAACGTGTTTGGAGGAGGAGCGACATTTTATCCCGGAGACGAATTGAACTTCACGCTTGCGAATGCCACTGATACGCCTATCGAAACCTTCTGGGTCGCTTTCTATGATGTAGTTGACTGCACGGGCCCATTGACTACAGGAGGCGATTTCTACAACTATTTTGTGCTTGGCTTGCTGCCAGACTCCTACAATGCCAGCTCGGGAGATTGCATTTTCGACCGTGTATATACTGCCACGAGCCCGGCGTCAAATTCGACAGCAACGAGTTCCGTCTCAGATGCCATCATGCAAGGATTAGATCCAACAACACCAACCATCTCATGGACCAACGTCAGTTCTGGTGCATACCCTAGTGACCCAGCTATCGTGCAGCCTGACTTATCGCTCGTTGGTGGAGGCATACTCACTGGCTATTTTCTGAATGATATTTCTACTGCTGTCCTCAGCATCCCGAGCTTTGCAGTCTATGGGGACGGCGCGGATACTTTCGCACCGACTGTGGCACAATTCATCTCAGCCGCGACGACACGCAAAATGTCCCGTGTAATCATCGATCTACAGCAGAACAAAGGAGGCGATGTATCTCTCGCTATCAATACTTTTAGGCAATTCTTTCCCAACATCGATATCTTTGGAGGAAGTCGTAGACGCAACCATCGATTGGAGGATATTGTGGGAGCTGCAACAACAGATTACTGGAACAAGCTCGACCAGTCGGATGCAGTTGATGAGTTCTATCACTATCTCTTGGCTGCAGATGAATGGGTTGTTACTGATCGGCTCAACGCTGAAACTGGAGCGCTGTTTCAGTCGTGGCAAGAGTTTAACGGTCCGCGCGTCTACCAGGATGACAAGTTTTCATTGACGGTGGGCTATTCTATTTCTCTTCAAGTAGCCTTTGCTGTGCTGACGTTACTGCAGGAACGGTACAATCTCTCCGATCCAGCCTTCAACAGTGCCGCATTCAATGTTCCTTACCTAATCGGTTATGACCCGAACAATAAAACCTCGCAGACTCCGCCATGGCAGCCCAAAGATGTGGTCATTGTTCGTTTTCACATCGTACAAACTCCGCGATCAATGCTAACATACCGTTGTAGCTCACTGATGGACTTTGCTCTTCAGCATGTGTCCTGTTTCTGGAGATGATGACCCATCAAGCTGGTGTGCGGACTGTCGTGATGGGAGGAAGACCCAACGGGCCAGCTCCTATGCAGGCAGCCAGCGGGGTGAGTGGCAAGCTTCATCTATCATGGCGTCCTACTGATCGACTCCACAGAATCGTGGCGCAAGATTGTATGATGCAGACGCTCTGACAGATGACTTCACCTTCGCCGCCTCCATCAACGAAACCGCCAGCGCGACCCTCCCAGACCGCAGCGATTTCGGTATCTACTACGACTGGATCAACTTCAACCTTCGCGATCAGATTCGAGACAAAGAAACGGATCCGCTGCAGTTCAAATACATTCCTTCCAATTGTCGCTTATACTACAAATTAAGCAATGCCTACAACATGACAAACCTCTGGCACGATGTCGCCAACGCCAACTGGAACGATACGTCCCTTTGCGTCCCGGGATCCGCAAGTGTAACAGACACTCCTATAAAGGCGCCTCCCCCTACCAATATCACCGCCATACCTCCGCTGGTCAACTGGCCCATCGACGACACCGAATTAGCTTCTGCCGTTTCCGAAGGCAGCGGCGGGATACAAGATGGTGGCAGCAGGATTCCAGGCATTAGACCGTGTGATGCAAGCTGTTCCTGCGAGACTATTCAATTTCGTTGCCAAGGTCCCAATACCGCCACAAAACCTCTGTCGGTATGTCTGCAGAAATGTACGCTGAAGACGGCCCACACGTGCCAGCCGGGAACTTCATTTGTGTCCACGAGGACCGCGGTCATCTCGGATAGCAAATCATTTGGGGTCGAGAAGAAATCGGTCGGGTCAACAGGTTATAACCAGGATGTGTACGGCCTTTGCAGACCAGATGGCACCTTCACCCAAAAGACCGGACTTTTTGGTTGTCCTAGATCGTGATCGGGTGCTCACGTGGTTGAGTTCGCTCTCAATATTCACATCACGGCCCGGTCGGATCAGTCTTCAAGATGTCCCAATGGGCAAGCTCTGGCTAGATGGAAGGAGAGACCATGTTTTCTTTTCAGTCTCTCATCATGGATAGTGAAATCAGATTAAGAGACTGTCATGAATGGAATTCACCGGCAATCTTCGCGACGGAAGAGTGACTGGGTCATTTTCAGGCTGTCTTTCATCCGACGGTGAGCTGGAACGCTCATGCGATGTGCCCAGGTCCCCTATATTTCGAAGTTTCGGAAATGCGGTGCCGACCTCACGTGTACCGAAAGACTCTACAAGTATCATCACTCTTGCACGAACTTGTCAATTAATCTACGTCATTCATCCTATCCATTCCGCATCACCGTGATACTCATCTTGACATCCCGAGCCCAGAGCAATATCTAAAGTGTCCATCCTTGAAATAGTAATACCATTGCCCTGTCTGACCGAAAGTAAAAACCGCGCAACGAGTAATCAGGTAGGGTATCATCGTGTGCTTCGCTATGCTGCTGGTGGTGGTGTTGCTGGCGGTGCCCCAAGAAGCGAAGTAAGCGAGGAGAAAGAAAAAAGTGCCTGCCGCCAGCAATGGAACCGAAAGGTATATTACCACAGAAGTTCATTTAACGCCAGTGGGAATGCCGCAAATATAAGTTCAAATCTTTGTAGTACAAAAACGGTGTACTGTGATGCTTTGTCATCTTTTCTGTGTCTCCACTCGTTTGCGATCTTTTCTGCCAATCGTCATGGTCTTCGTTCGTGGCCGGTGTCGTTGGGTCGTTCAATTAATACACCTCGTATGGGCGTCTCGGTCGCGTCTTAAACTTCTCGTTAGCAATCACTTCACTTCAATCCTCGCGCTGTCTTGTCAACAGTGTTCAAATTCCTTGCCATTTCTGGTGGCAAACCATGACGTACCCGACTCGATTGAGGAAATCCACCACCTGCAACTCCCATCGGCATGCGACCTTGGTCTCCACCAAGTCCGTAGTTGATGTCAACCATTGGATCATGGTGTCTTTGAGGTGGCGGACCTCTAGGTCTTGATCGCCCGCGTGGTCCTGGCCGCATAGGGCTTCCATTGTCATATTCATCGCGAAACGCCGTCGGCATGCGAGGCATAGGAGGAGGAAAGTCTGCTGATGGTGGTACGTGGCTTCTGCTTTCGCTGAAGCGTCGATGTCCTCCTGCTGGGCCGAAATTCGGAATCGGTCCTCTTGCTGGTGGTGCTCGGCCGCGAGGACGCATGGTTCCCATGCTGCGAGCGCTACGCATGGACATCGCACTTGGAGAACGAGGTCTGAAGTCAACAGCACTCATAGGAGGTTCTTGTGGGACGCCTGGGTAGTCGTAGTAGACGCTTGCCACCGGGCTTGGCGGCCCGCGGAAGCCTTCCTGATATTGCATAGCACTCTCATCTGTCTCCACTCCTCCCCTCTGAGCTCGATACTGAAGAATTAAACTCGCGGCTTCATCGCGAATGGACGCGATCTGCCTGGAAATTTGAGTGTTTGCAACTGCCTTCTCGACTTTGCCTCTACAAAAGAGGCAGACACGCAAAGCGCAATGAGTACAGGTCCAGAAGCTCGAAGGTGGATTTTGATAGCACAAATTGCAGTCCACAGGGTTCACCTGGTTACTACTCTCGTGCCAGCTCTGGTGGTCGATTATACAGTGAAGTTGAACGGTACTAAGCTTTGGAGCGTTTGTGCTTAATGGGCGTGAGTGTGTAAGATTGAGTGTTGAGACGTGGCCAGTGTTTCGCCACTTAGCTTGGTTCTCGGTGATGATGTTTTCGGATACCACAAGGTCTTGCGGCGTATTTTTCTCTTGTGCAATATGAGCTTGTAGGTGTAGCGTCGCATGCTAGGTGATCACACGAGTTAGTGGCATATCCCGAAGTCACCTGGGTCCAACTCACAGTGAAGAGATCGTATGGTGTCGCCTTGGAAGCATCGCCTGCACTAAAACGATTTGGCTCCGCTTGCCGAGAGTCTTTCTCTGGGCTCTTCTTTCTCAACCCCCACTTACTCGGTGACTCCTCCAATGTTTGAATAGGTGGAGGAAGAAGCCCAGGAGGGGAACTTGAGTGTGCGTCATCCATGCTCACAATCACAGTGTCTGCCTCTGAGCTGCCCATGCTCTGGCCTTCACTACCTGACTTGAATATCGACTCTTGGGATATATTTTGTACAGAGTCGACTGGTCGAGCGATCTCGCGAATCGAAAGATGCGGCTTCCCATTTGAAATAACGGCGGCGGATTGTCTATTGTCGACATTCGTCTCATTGAGGATTGTTGGGAGAGAAGGACTCGAAAACATGGCGCGGTTCTCTTTGTTTCTGAGAAGGTCGTTTGATGAAGCGGGTGACGTAACGCGCGCTAGGCTGGACGTGCCATGATCTATGAACGTGGGAGTCAGTCAATGCTTGGAGCAAAGTAAGACGAAGTGAAGTGAAGATTGTGCGGGATTGGGTAGACGAAGTGGTGACCCTGGGTGTTTGAAGCCTGAGATCACCAGCGAGTGCTCAACTCAGAAGCAGTATCGTTCAACTTGTGGTAATCTGCAGAAAGCTCGTGCCAGTAGTTTGGCGAGATCTGGACTATGAAGAGCGCGACAGGGGAGCTTCATCGTGGCAGTGACAGCACAACTGTGCCAGATGCTATGAGAAGCCCACTTCAGAGCATCACCGACTCACCATAATACCCAAGAGACGACGTACCCTGCTCAGCAGCCGTATCCTCACCTCGTATAGGCTTGCGCTTGATCATCAAGTTCCTGAGCCGTTTCATATTTGCTTCGTTGTCCGAGAATCCTGGTGTGTTGTCACTGAGGTTGAGCGGTGGCTCAGGATCGCTATGGGCAAAGGGCGAGGTATCGCGGAGAGCTGGATGGATATGTGATTGTTGTTTGGATTTTGCAGGTATACGAGGTAAAGGTCTGTCGTGAGGCGTGTAGATTGTGGCAGGTAGCTGCTCCCTGCTCAATTGTGAGGGCGTCCTCTTGTGGTATTGTTGTTGCAGCGAAGGCTTTTGCGTGTGGTTCGATCTCGGTGGTGTTGAATCGGAAGCGAGCGTGCTCGGCAGCGACCCAGAAGAAGACGATGGAACGATCGAACCAGCGGCTGTAGAGCCGTTGCTGGACTTCAAAAGAAGAGAAGGAGGTTTGGAAGATCGGCTGATGGTTCGAGGCGCAAACTGGGTCCCTTCGTCGGTGAGCCTGCTCCGTGCCTGCAGTGTTGGAATGGGCAATGGCTTTTCAACAGCAGGTTGCTCCTGCACGGTTTTCATAGACTCTACAGCGCGGCGGAAACATTTAGCATGATCTTTGTAGTATTGCTCCTTCAGTGAAAAAAGTGGTGGACAAATTGAGCGAAAGCATCGGGCAGCACCTTCTTTACCCTTCCTCACCACAGCTTCAAACTCATACGGGTGCGGCAGCTGTCCCAGTCTCGGGCTGCCAAACGCATGCGAACGGCTTTTGGTGACACACAATGACACCATCTTGCGTGGTGTTGTGTTTTGTTTGCACACAATTTAACACAAGACAGTTGGAAAGCAACGGCGACAGGGAGAGGAAATAAAAAAAGAGATATACCTTTCAAAGGCGTCGTTGGTCGAGACTCTGTTCTCAGAGCTCGTGCCGGGCTGCCGTCCTGCCCTTTGTCACGCGTCTCTTGGGGCAGAGGACGTGGAGGTAGCTCTTTCTCTGGCGCTCGGGGTGTCTCCATTCGCCTGACCAAGGCTTCATTGGGCCGCGATGGTAGGGTTTTCCCATGTCTCTTAACAGCGTCTGAGAATGATGGCATTGTTAGTAGGTGTGTTGTACAAGAGTTGGGATTTCCAAATAGGGCCAGAGTTCTTCCAAATATACTTCACTCCTACAGTGCTCGTGATGATTGAAAAATTGAACATGAAGGCTACACATACCTTTGGTCAGCACAGAGTCCGCTCTCGTCCTTTCAATCTCAATCTTTGGCACAGGCGGCGGAGCCTCAACTTTCGACACAGGTGTTCCGATCTTGCTCTTAGGTGTTCTAGGCGTGAGAACAGGAACATCCTGTCTAAAAGGATCGTACTCGTCCGTATCCATCGTCATAATTATTGCTTTTTCTGGATCAGGTTCACTGCCGTGACTCGACCCGTACGTCTCATCAACATCAAATGCGTAATACCCACTGAGCGGATCTTCTTCCCTCAGACTCCTTACACTGTGCAACAGTGTCGGATAGGCCTCTTTCGATGGGACATTTTCCACTACTGGACTGAACTGGATGCCTGGGTCACCGCCGTATGCGTCGATAATACTGAAAGCGCGGTAGGAGCTGCTGCGTGGTGGGAAGCGAAGATGGTTCTCCGAGACGGGCTGAACAACCTCCATTGTGTCGTTTGACCGCCGTGGGAGTGTGCTATGGGCGATGGACTACCGATGAATGCGCATCAATCCTGCAGGCTGCGGATACCATTGACAGCAGCAAACGAGTTGGCGTGACAGACTCTGAAATTCTTGACGGATCAGTTGATAATGTCGATTTCCATGAAGGACGTTCAAAGATTCGTGAATGACTGGAATGATGATCGACTGGTTATTATTAGGGCACTCCCGGTGCTCGAGCATAAAGCTGTCCGGATTAGACGAGATGGAATTCCAATTGCGGCGCAAGGCAAGCTTCCGAAACTCAAATAAGACTACCAGCACTGCAATCGTGTCGCAAAGAGAATGTAGGATAGCGTCGTTAGCAAAGAAACCTGTTCTTTGAGGACGCGCACAAAATCGCTGATGGAGGGCGTTGGGTAGTATTACAAGCGGAAATAAGCAACACATCTCCCGCTCACTCCCTGCTCAGTTACCATAATTCTGTCAAAAGGTGAAACGGCGAACAGGAAGAGCCTCCATTTACCGACTGCGCATCCTGGAGTTGTCGCAGGGGTGAGACGAGTGTTCAATCTTATGGCTTTGCGACCGACACCACAGCTCGCGAGTCCAGATCTTTGAGCTGAGTTGAGTTAAGGTTGCAGCAGCCTTACAGGAGCGACGCGACGATATGGGAGTAACGTGATGATACAAGGCCTCGAGAAAGGGCACTGCGACATCAAAGAATGGCCAGTAACGATACCAAACAGAGCCCTCCCTCATCCGTGAGCGGATCACGCGTCTCACATTGCATTATCCTCAAGGCTGATGCGCCGCCAGGATGAAACCTGCACCACCCATCCAAACCCCACCTTCCATCAATCTCTCCCCATCCCCGCCTGATTCATCTCCCCAAACCACGGGCCTTTGGGCAAAAGGTAGTCATTATCCACTCCCCGACTACCTCTATCGGACGCCAGCCGTCCGAAAGGTCGCAATGCTGTGCGCCAGAGCGAAGATGACGGGATCGATTGCCCTTGTGCTTAGGTATGGGAGGAGAGGAGGTGGGGAGAGGGATTTTTTATTCATGGAGACTCCGAGGCTCAAATTCCCGTTCTTGCGTAAATTTTCCGCGACAGGGACTGAGATCCCGCTTGGCGATCCACGAGGCGTGGCGGAGTTTGCGCACTCCCTGAAAATAATCTGAACGCAGGCGTCAGGAAAGAGGATGAAAGATGATGGATGCCGTGCCGTGGAAGCAAAGAATACAGGCGAGGTACAAGCGCAGGTGACGAAAGCTAAGGCTAAGGTCCGGCAGCTACCTTACCAATACTCTGGCTCAGGGGTAGGTCGTGGACGGGTGGCTTTGCGGCTGAGTATTGGTACGTTCCTTAGGTTAGCTCTTCTGTGGAACGGAAGCACGACGCCGTCACGGACAATTCGCGTGTTCTAGCGCGGAAATTATTTAATTCGAGGTTGCTAACTCCTTTTTCCTCTTCTCTCTCATCTGTCCGTGGTCTGTTCTTCCAAAGGTATGTTCGGTGGTCTGGTCTGGCGAGCTTGCAGTCGCGTGAGTCGGCATGCCATCGTTCGTGATTTCAACTGTCACGGCCACAAATCGTCAATATTATAGTGCTTCACCTGTCCGTGTCCGGCTCGCTATTTGCTTGAGGCCACGCCAGAACGCCACGATAAGTCGATCACTGGAGCCTAGACCACAGAGGTCCATACGACAGCGGGGTTATTCAACACAAGACCAAAAAAGACTATATACCAGCCGGATCAGTGAAAACAATAGGATTCGTCTCTTAACTAGCTTTTGAAGAAATGTCTATATACATGATATCGTGATCGGGGTATGAAACGAAACAAAAGTTGATCTAGTTGTTCGTGCTTTCAAAAATGTCATCAAGATTTGGTGGTCCGCAGATTGCAAACTCAAATGATCTTTTTCCGTCCGTAAAACGCCCCCTCAGGTAGCGGGCGAGACGGAGCGCTTCCATCATCACGGTACCGCATGCCACCTGGTGCGCCAGTACCGAAGAGAACAATAATTATTAAAAGAGAATAGGATGAGTAATGTTTTCTCATCAAAGTGGGTCCAGACAATGGACGGGTATAAAAATGAAAAAGTCGCGTGCATAGAAATGGGTTTGGAGTTTTTTATAAGTAGAAGGCTGCCACGAGCATTGCAAATAGTGTGATTGTGGGTGTAAGCGACAGCGATCTTGTGGCTGCCGATGAGGTTGTCCGGAAGTCAATGGTGTCGCTGACATACTCAGGACCACAGCCGATGTTGATGAGTTGAGCTGCTGCGACGTAGGTCTTGCTGATAGGTAGCGTTGAGTTGGAAGCAGATGCCCTGAAGATGCCCATGGTGTTTTTCATGCAGGTAGTACACGTTGCGCGAACACCGGAAGGCATATCGGTCCCAAGAGGAAGCCAGTACGGATAGACATCGGCAAGTGAGGAGTTCGTGCCGGTGATGGCGTTTGCGAAGCCTGACGTGGTTAGCTGGGAATTTTTTTGCCAGAGTTGATGGACAATGGCTTACAGTAACTTCCAGCGGCATCTTTGAGACATCCAGCTTGGTACATCGATGCATAGGCGAGCAAACCTTCGTAAGCCTGTAGAACCAGTGGGTTCTGAGCAGTGAAGTCTGTTCCACACACTTCGGGCTGCTTGAGCTTGTATGCGATGTTCTGCATCAAGGTGTTGCATTTGGCGAAATTGGCGTTGCAAGAAGCGTCAAGAGCAATCGTCGTCTTCACATAGCTTTTCTCGGCTTCAAAAAAGGCGTGAGATGTCTGAAGTATGCTGTCAATTAATGACCAAGTCGAACCGATGCAGAGAGCTTACCTGAAGGAGTAATGAGAATGGGTAGCACGTCTGGAAAGTGGAATCGGCAAGGAATTTGGTGAAATATGATGGGCACGCCGTGGAGGTGAAGTTGTTCCCGAGAGATGTGTCGAATGGCTGCGGAAGATTACTCTTTCCAGAGTCAGGTGCGGTAGCAATACCAGTCGGCGTGGCAGCGGCTGAAGAAGCTGATGCAGCAACGGCACTTGACACGGCTGCGGTTTCCGAGGCAGTTTCCGATGATGTCGTCTCTATCGACGTAACTGTAGCAGAAATACTGGTGGCTGCAGCAGTGGTGGAGGTTGCAGCTCTTCCGATCAAAGCTCGTCGATGTGGAGAGTCGGGAGCGGGACTGCGATCGAAAAGTAGTTCCTTTCTCGCAGCTTTCTGGAGTGCGGGATGTACTCTTTCCTGAGCAGCAGCGCCATCGAAAAAAAGGACCAAAACAAAGAGCAATGTGAACAGGCAGACTTGGTGGGAGATTGACCGTGATAGTAGAGCGATATTCGTTCTTAGCAAGGAATTTACTTTTCGTGTATGGCGAGGTCTGGTTGTTTCAAGGTTACACGGGTCTCTCGCTCGGCAGGTGTGTGCGAATTGGACGCCTCTTCGCTCCTCCTCTGGATTGGTGAATTCGGCGCTGCATTTGCGTGATGATGACTGAGAATTCTGGAGTGCGGATCTCATGATTGCAGGAAGCCAATGTTCGAACGTATCCTCCAAATCATGACAGGCGTCAGAGTATTACAGCAACAGCGCTACCTCAAGTCATGCTCTGATCACTAAAGCCCTTGCTCGATGGGCCTCAAGGATGCAGGGTGGTCGTTTCGTGATGATTGTAAACTCGGGGAGCTGCGAGTGTCCTAAGGCTGCGTCTGGGATTCGATAACCAAGGATAGCAGCGAGAGATGCCTGATGCCGTGCAACGTTCCCACGGTGAGAGCCAAAGGAGGGACAGGATTGAGACCGGAACAGCGTGACGGTATTTGAAGAGTGTGGTTATACAACGAGGACGGGAGCTGATCAGGTTCAGACGATATATTAAAAGGCTCTCGTCAAGGGGAAAAAGCAATGCAGCAGGTCGTCAGGAGGGATTGCTCGCATAGTGGTGATATGGATAGCGCTAGGACGGCAAGCCGTAAGCCACGGTGGAAGCAGAGTGAATCTTTTTTGGGAAGGCTAAGAGACCACCAACGAATCAGGCTCAGGCAAGACGGCCGCCGTCAGTGGACAGACCAGGATCTGATCTGAACCGCCGTTGAGGCATTCAATTTCTTGTGGTTAGACTGGTGTCTATCAGACCTGGAGCAGGCCCGGCCTGAGCCAAGATGTGCAGAAAACCCACATGCCACGAGAGCTGTCACCCAAACTGGACAGGGAAGAAGACTTGATTAATCCCGAAGGAGATGACCATACCGGCCGAGCCTTGTAAAGAGCTTTGTGGGGACCTGCGACCCCAACTCTGATTCAGGAACAGGCATGGCAGATCCCTCCGAGTGGAGCTCCAGAGTCAAGACAGAAAATGCACCCTTGTCGGTACTGTATACTGTATACTGTATACTATAGTAGTAGCATTGACGATGGTGGAAAACTGTGCCAACATGACCACGGCACAGAGCTGACGGACAGGTACGCGAACGTTCCAAGGCTGACGCAGATGAGATGAGCTCGGTGTCTAGCAGCTGCCGCCATAGTGTGTATTCTCTCTTCTACGGACAATATTGACCATTGTGGCGTTGACTACTATACCATTGCGATTCGTCCTTGGCATAGGTATTGATCAATATGCCCTACCGGGCGTAAATGTTGATGCATGATGGAAGTCTCTCCTGTTGACTGGCAGACAGGCTCTTTGTTCAAATTGCCAGACAGCTTCTCCTCTCCACAAGCTTATGCAGCCTTCACTACTGGTCAACAAGAATGGTGGCTTGAAGACTTCGGTTGGCCGCGTGTAGCTGTACGCCAGTTCGATATTACAAGTACGCCAACTGTTCCCATTGGTCCTAGTGGCCGAATGGGAGAGGGACTCCGAGTCGCATACCCGTTCTCCCCTATCCGACTGCTGACTGGACAATTCTCCTCCATCATCTACTTCACGGCTTTCACTCCTTCCCAGAAGGCCACAATTCGGCTCTCACAAGCATCACTGCTTCACGTCAATCTATCTCCGACTGTTATTGACAGCGGACCACCATGTGCTTTTCACCTTGCGCTCCACCCGTCCGCATCCGCGATCAGGAACTTTGTGTCTCGCCCTGGCCACCTGCCCCTCCCATCGACAAAGACCCGGTCCGCACACAGGCTATCCCAGAGAGGGAGAGGAACAAGTTGGAATCTTCCAGATTGATCGCGGCAGGACTCAGCCCACCCATGCTATCATAGAATTCATTTCATCTAATTGACTGCGGCTGCTCCGCGCTTCGGCTATCACGTTGATGAATTCTGGACCCACACGATTCGTCCGCTGCCCGTCGAGTCTTGGACAGAAAATTTCTCAAGTGCTATGGTCATTCCCTGGTCTAAAACCCGATCTTCCACGTCCTTGCGGGCGTCATGTCTGTCTCCATTGGGTGTCCTCGAGGATTTGGCTTGGCTACCATTGAATCGGCTTCTGCTATCAGCAGCCAGTCCTTCGATTTCGTGTGGAGGACTTGACTCTCAGCACTGTGTAGAGCACCTACCACAGTACCGCGATTGCTGATTCAACGCCGCGAGAATCCCATCGTGACTGGTGGATGGAACAGATTGATTCACTCCATGAATAACGAGAAGCGGAGACTACCAAGCTTCTAGCAGATCAAGACCACGGTATCATATGCAAATTTGAAGCTGAGTGAGGCGAGGGTGCAGAGTTCTACTGTGGTACGTGTGTGCTTGGCCAGCCTTGGACAGGCAATCCCAAGCGGGAACGCGGTGTCTGGCGTGAGTAGCAGGTCGCCAATCCGCCCACGAAGACCAACTGATGGAGAAGAGGAAGCAAAGTCTCCATAATAAGAACAAAGGCGTATCGCACCCCTTCTTCCAAACAACAATGCTACAAAATCGTGAAAATCACAAATGGAAGTCACGACCAACAGGGTACTTGCTCTGGCGAGAAGTACTAGTACTTACCTACTACTTTACTATAAACCAAAGCAATCTCAAACATACCACAACACCAGCAGACGGGAGAACCAACAAAGCAAAACGAGACGAGAACCCCTTGTCTAAAAGCCAAAGACCACATCATCGGTTTCAAAATTCATAGCCATCTGCGAAAATAGCTTAGAGACAAAGGAAGAAATTCACAACTTCAACTGCTACCAATCTCGCATGTCTACATGAGAACAGATTTCAAAAACCCCAATCGACACGCTCAAGCAGAGTGAAAGAAGAAAATCTTCAATACCAGGATCCCATCGACATCTTCCAGTATCTCACAGCAATCTAGCACAAACAATGACGAACCGGAGCTCATCCGAAATCAACCCCAGAACAGAAATCCAAATTCCTCAGCACACCATCAATGCCCAATGAGACGAGAAAACAAATCGGGTGAGATTATTCTCCTGACCAGGAAAATAACATAATAGCAAGCAGGTCAGAGAACCAAAAAGGAGTGCACACAAATCTTTACAAGACGCAGAGTCCAATCAATAGGATGAGTGTATGGTTACAATTGATTAGAGCAGCAGCTTTACACGTGGTAACCCTTTCACCAGACCGACAAGAATAATAGCAATACCACGCTCACATGTGGTATCGCATTGACAAGAATATAAGCAGCAACAATACGCTTACCCGTAGCAGCCCCCTACCGCACCGACAAGAATAATAGCAATACCACGCTCATACAAGCAAACTCCTTCAAGCCCATCCCATGACTCCGATCCGCTGTCCCATCCCTCTCAATCCCTCAAATAAACGGGGATCCCATACGTCACCATGGCCGCCCCATTCAAAAACTTCAAATAACAACTTTCCCTCCCCTGAGCAACCGCCTTCGAAAGGTCCATCCTCCTCTTGACAGGCTCAGGACTTACGCCCCGCTTCGTCCTAACGTCCTCCCTAGCTTTACCCTCAAACAACCTCCTGCGAGCAGCGACACTCCCATTCCTCGCGCTCTCCACTTCCTTGGCCTTGCCTTTCAAGACTTTGGACGTGGATTCAGCGGGAATGTCCCACAGGCCCCAAAGTTCTCCGGCCTTGACGGAAGCCCGATCACAGTCTTTGTCGGTCACGTCCCAGAGGGTTCCGACAACAGCGGGTGCGCCAGCAGTGATGTAAGCAAGAGCCATACCGTCCGGCTCGAAGACACCGTTCTCGTTGACTACCGCTGAGGAGCACCCCATCAACCAGGTCGTAGCACATGTTGAAACCTTTCCTGCTTCAGCAAGTGCCAATTTCCTGACGGCACGAGGTCGTATGTACTGCGACCCACATCCGTGTCCAAAGTACAACATGATTTCATTATCGGCAAGGATGCTGGCAAATCCACGTTCATCTTGGGCACTCAGGCTGTGTGTCCACGAATCGGGTAAGGTTTGAAGAAGAGGTTGTATAGTTTCCTGAGTGTTCCTCAAGTCGCCAGAGGGGTTGAGAATGGATGATCCTGACGAGCGAGAGGCATAGAAGCGGCCTTCTTGTGCTTCTGCCATTCCCTCTCGTGATTTTTTAATCATAAGAATCCGAGCTCGCAGTGCGGCCAATGACGGCAGGCGAGAGACGCTCTGATCCCGAAGGCTAGGAAGCGATTCCCAGGGAATACCATGGAGGCATTTGTCCAATATCAGAATGGTGTGATTATCCTCGTCTTCAATCTCAGCAGAACGGTGATAAGCTTTGAGAGCATCAATGGTTTCGATGACCATCTGTCCAATATTAGTTGTAATCCGATCAGCAGCTTGATTTCATTATACGTACCGCATCAAACCCGATCTCATCATAAGCGTTGCGCTCCCCATTGAATTGCAAGATGTCAACGACAAAGTACATAAGATCCATCAACGCCTCATCGATATCGTTGTGCTCTTCGTTGGGGTCACCGAGCCCGATGAATAGTTCCAAGATTCGAGGATCAAGTTTGATCGCCCTTGGTTGTGTCCTGCCTTGTCGCGATGGCAAGTGTCGTCCCATGATCTTGAGCAGGTCGCTCTGAAAATTGGCCAAGGCTTGCGGGTCGTATCTGTCTTGCGCAAAAATACCACGAAAGCCACCAAGCCAAATGTTCTCGATGTTCTGAAGAACCCCCTCGAGACGTAAATCCAAAGCTTCGCGTTCCGCCCACCATTGTGTCTTCGCGCCCTTCTTGCTCATGTCCCGTGCATCGTGAGCACTGAAGTTGGCGAGATCTGCAATCTCCTGGATATCCTGTTTGCCGGCAGCGAAGTCGAAGACGTCCTCGTCCAGATCTCGAGACTGGTGGCGGGCCATGGGAAGGCGAAGAATGAGCGGTGATTGCCCGCATCGATAGCGTGTGAGCAGAAGTTCTCCTTTCGCTTGGTCCACCGAAATGGAAATGGTAGTCCAGTTTCTGGGCAGGATGTCAATGTAGTCTTCCTTGAACTGCGTTGTCGAGAGGAGCGTGCTCTCCCCGAGGCGAGGCCCGCTCACACTCGGCCAGTTGAAAGCCCTGTCCTTCTGGGAGACTGTCTCATTTTCAATCCTCAACACGGACTGCTCTAGCCACGATGATTGAATACTTGGGAGGTCAAGATAGTAGGCCGTAGAAAGAGGGTGGACAAAGCTCTTGGGTTGTATGTGTTCTGTAGCAGAAAGTAAGATCGAGGAAGCGCCAAGAAGCTCGCTCAGCTCTCGGAACGTGTCAATTGATGATGTTCGGAAGCTTAACTGGTGATACTCGAGGAGGCAGTCTCGAGCTGTCTGCAGAGTGATCGCGAAATCGGTCTGGGTCACGGCGTTCTTCTTGACAGGCGCCTTTTTGGTTGATCGGGCAGTCCCTTTCTTCTGAGGTGCGGCAGCAACATTCGAGCTATCTTGTTGAAGTGACGACCTTCGCTCAGACCTTGCCAAGGCAGGAAGCGCGATAGTAGACTCTGGAAGCGCGCCAAAGGTCAGGTTTGAGGCCATTTGGTGAGTGGCTTCGGCAAGGAGAAGGCGAAACTTGGTGGTCGCATGATTAATCCTAGCTCCTTGAGAGGACTGACAATGTTCTGCCTCGACCATGAGAGCATTGGCTCCAACATCGTCTCCATTCTGAAGTATCGATGCAATCTTTTGGCGGATAACGTTGCCTCGAAGAGCGAGCAAAGGGGCGCATTCTTCAGCAGAACGGGTAGGCTCGGCAGCCGCTTTAGTGGTCTTGATCACTTGTGATTTGGGAGCAGGCTTAACAGTAGGTCCTCGCGTTTTGGCTCCCTTCCTCGGCTTCAAGTCTGGCTGAAGCTGGAGACTTGCCAGCTTATCCGCCAACTGGTCCTCGGCAGATTTACTCGCACCTGATCCACCACGAGAAGCCTCCTTGATGAGTTCATCGATCGCCTGAATAGTGCCGTCCCAACATTCAATCTCATCGTCAACCTCTTCCCTTGCTCTCCACAATATAGCCGCAACAGAATTATACAGCACCATCTCCCTCGTGGAATCGACGCCCTCAACAACAGCAGCGGCTTCGTCGAAACGCTCTTGTGCTTTGTCAACACGTCCACTGCGGACGTATAAGCTCGCGAGACGTGTTGCACAAGTGATGATTCCAGACGAAGACATGACAGTATCGGCAATTCTCTTCGCCTGTAGCGCATTGTGAGTAGCCTCGACGAAGCATCCATGGTGAAGGTAGACAGCAGACAACTGAAGCAGGCCCCTTGACAGCGCGGGCACCAGAGTCCAGAAACTCGGACCACATAACTTTGCATGCGTTGTCGATACCACAACTGGCCTACCGATCATCGATGTCGACAAGCCGTTAATACTCTTTGTCAACCTATCTACTTCCGTATCTGTTCCTGCAGGCGACGATACGGCCTGTGAAGAGGACTGCTGAGTTTCCATGGTGGTCCATACGCTCTGGTTGAGTCTGCAACACATACGCGAGAAACTAAAAGCTGCAGCACAATCGCCAGTTGCCAAGTTGTAGTTCGAGTACACGTACGCTGCGTCCGCAAGTAGCCGTTTCGCTCTGGTTCTCGATGACACTGTTCCGCCAGGACCTGAAGTCTGGTAAACTCCAGGTGAAGCTGCTGCAACGATCTCGCATTGGGCGAGGGTGTGCCCGCATTTTTCCACGTTACCAATCGCCAAAAGATACTCGGCATACGCAACATGCCACCTGAGCACCAGGTCAGGACCGACCCCAGTTTTATCGAGATGCTGCCTTGCCTTTTCGAGTAGATGGCCAGTCTTTCCTGAATGCCCCAAAGCAAGATTGTTCATGCTTTGTCTTATTAAGCTTTGGACGAGGATTGCTGGATCTGGGACGGGAAGCAGCTCTGCAGCCTTGGAGAGCATGTCCATAGACCAAATCGCCTGGTGCCAGAACCCCTGTAGATCAAAGAAGTCAGCCATCAGGCTTAGATGCGAGATCCAGACGGCGATATCGTCAATACGAGTCGAAACATCATCGACTAAGTCTAGAATCCTTCTCCAGGTTGTAAGAGACTCTTCCAGCACATGAATTTCCACCGGTTGTGATCGGAATGCAAGCGTCACCCTCAATAGCACACAAAGATGCTCAAATTGTGGAAGGAGGCCAGTATCCTGACCCAGAGAGTTCGGGGGTTGTGTACACTCATCTAACATGATTGCCAAACTATCGTGCAGCAAGCTCGAGTGCTGGGTGATAAGCCGAGAGGTAAAAACGGCGACACGTAGTCTTCGTATGGGGAAGTCCTCGACGTTGTAGATCTCGAACAGTGTATGGACCAGGTAGCTGACCCTCGAGAGAATGGCCTCCGCGACGTGTCGGCTCAAAACCTCCTGTCCAGCAATGTGCAGCTGCAGCTCCAACAGAAGACCTCTTTCCTCGAGCGGCAGAGTCTCGTCATCCAGAACCTCTGCGTCACCTTCGCTGGAACCCCCGATCTTGAGCAGGATCTGATGCGATCGCCGGAGCGCTCTGGCAAGCATGGATGTGGGGCCTCTACCGTGGGATAGTGCGTGGAGTGATGATTTGGCGGCCTCTTCTGCTGCGGATCGAACGAGGCCACCTGCGAGATGTTCGTGCAAAGTTTCCTCGATCAATTGATAGGACTCATCATACTGCCCGCTGTCGTGTAGCACGGTCGAAAGGCGCTCCAATTTTGTCCCAAGCAACCCACTTCCTCTCTCTATAGCTGTCCGTCCACGCAAAATACCGATGCTTTTCCGTAAGGCCACAGTGGCTGAAGCACTCGATGAACCTTCTGATTTAGTCTCCTGCATGGCGAGATTGTAAAAATGGTTAGATAATCGAACGTATGGAAATTGCAGTGTTTGATGGAATTGATAGGCATGCTCGTCGTCCGCATCTTCATTTGGCTGCAAGTGCTTGATTATGGTAATGCAATCCTCAAGGACGCAGTCAATCGTGTCGAAACGGAAAACAGAAGTGGGGATGCAACGTTTGCAGCAAAGCAAGACGGATTCTATGAAGACTTTGAAAATCTTCTCCGCAATTCTCAGCTTCTCTTTAGAACGTTCCTTCGGTTCCGCAGCAGAATCTGAGGACGGTGAGTTGCCCAAGTATTGCACAAGGAAATGGACACAAGCAAACATTGCCTCACAGCACAGTCTACCAAGCGAAGAGGGCATAGCGTTTTCCCTTCCTTTAACATCCTCTTGAAATGTCTTCAACGTCGCACGGCGAAGTCCGGCTACTTCCACAAGAAGACTGTCCATTGCTGCAGCATCTCCATTCAGACTCCTAGAGAGCGTTGTCAAGGCTTGTCGCACCAGGCTCTCCCCATCGCGACTCGTAATTCCGATGGTAGCCAGCCGTATCGTCCTTGCTGCATTGACAGCCTCAGTTGAAGAGGATTTCTCGATCGATGATGATGATGAGAGAGCAGTAGTCAACTCCATAGCTTTCGTAGTCATATTTGCCGCTTGAGCAAGCTGGCTCAAAGTTCGATAGATGGCTGGAAGCAATTGCTTGGTGCCCTCAGAAGACGGCATAGTTCTTATCGACCGAAGGCAGACTTCCAGTCCAGCCTCCAATTGACGCACGGCGGAAGCCGCCATTTGGTATTTCTGGGCTGGTGCGAGAGACGCTCTCCGGCTGAAAGTGGCCAAGCTCTTCCAGAGGGGATTCCAAAGCTCCTTATCAACATCAGGCTTGTGGGAGGCCAGACACCACCACGAAATGCGCACTCGAAAGGCGAGAGACTGAATTTGAAATGCGACTTCTGGGGCAATGCTAATTCGAGAATTTGTAGCAACCGAATCATCTGCCGTTGCGACGCTTGGGGACATCGAAAGCAGTGATTGTGCAAATATTTCAAGCTGGCGTGCAGTCTTGCTTCGCATTTTTGAATCGTGCGCCTGATGTAAAAGCAGATTTACCGGGGAGGAAGCCACATCCAAATCGAGGTATTTCAAAGCGGCCTCTGTGGCCCTCGGTCGTCGCATTTTGATGAGAATCTTCACAACATGAAGTTGGTGGCCTATGACTAGCTGTGCGATTGGAGAACCTTCGGGAATTTCCTGGAATTGTAGCAGATGCACAACTGTGTCTTTATCAGGGTCTGGACCTTCTGCAGGACTTCTGCAACTGCCTTGGCTCTCGCAAGTATCGTCAATATATGTTGCCAGCCGTCCCCTCAATATCCGCAGCTCCTTCAAAGCCAATGCGTCCATGTCGTGAGCAATACACTTTCCGATCAGTGCAAGCATGCCATTCTCCAGTTGAAATTCCTTCTCTTGTTTCCCAATCGGGCCACTCTGCTCCCTTATGTGAGCCAGGGCTATCCTCGCGCATTCTGCTGCGATTTGAACTGGCGAGACTTGAACTTCGTCCGAGACAGTAGTAGCCTTCTTATCGTTCGGGGATCGAGTTTTCAAGGGGCGTCGAGCCTTTGGATCTGCTGTGCTTTTCTGAGCTCTTGTAGCCGTTGAGCGAATGGATTGCGCGGAGGACGGTCTTGTCTTCACTATCTCTGCTGGTTTGTCCTTCAAAGACTGTGACAGGAGTTTCAAAGCCGCATTCACGGTTTCGAATGCTAGATTGAGTTTTTCTCGCTGGCTGAGTTCGGGGCTGTCGTCCGGTGTAGGTGCTCTCTCTGCGACTTTGCGCTGCGTCCTTGCCTTCGGCGCGCTCGACTTCGGGGCAACGGCCAGTGTACCGGGCTTTCGACCTGCCCGAGATCTAGGATTCTCTTTTCCATTGCTAATGGAATTGCTAATGGAATTGCTAGGGGGTGCGGGGTTCAAGAGTTGTTGGAGATTTGCTCTGGTTGAAGGGGTGCATGTTGATGGAGACGCGACGGCTGCGATGACGGTTTTTGGGTCCGATGCCGGTATGGAGACCATTTTGTGGTATATTATGTCTGTAGTGCAGTCTCGCGTATAGGGAATAGACATTAATCATGTATCGAAGCACACATGGTGTTGGAATAGGAAAGTTATGGCAGCTTGATCATGTTTGTTTGTAAGACGGGATTTATCAACAAACTGCTAGAAGGAGCTTGGGCGCACTGGTGCTTCTTCGACCTCCACTCATTATTACGCCCAGTTTCCTATACAGAACACCACCCATCACCCAGCCATCTAAGATTTTGTTATCCAATGTCGCAGGAAAAGAGAGGTCACTCTTGTATACCAAGCAACGGCCTTTACCTTTGTCGTGGGCGAGCGGCTGGAGTCCACACGACAGCTTTAAATCTTTGTGTCAGCCAACTACATCCCCGGAATTTTACCTGGTGTCACAGATGCAAGATCGATGGGCGAGACAGCTGGTGCGACTGTCACGTTGCATCAGTCTGATGTGGTGCAGTCATGAAAAATCATTCGTTCACAGTGAAGGTTTGCGGGTATTCTTGTCACTTGAATTTTTTGATACACATCAGCATTGCATTTCGCACTATTGGTATTTACCCCATCCTAGTCTTCTTGACGAATGATGAAAAGGTTTCCGGAGGTAAGACAGCATTTCCAACAGCAAGTAGGCACTTGATCAGCAGCCTTGCTGTTTCCCCTGCAGTTGAAGAGAAAGGACCAGATCCTACGCCGCCCGAATCTTCACCCCCTCCTCCTCCAGCGTCTCCACGATTATCTATACGATGCTTTTTGATGTTCCTTCGACTCAGGCATCTCCGGCTCGCCTGCGGACTGTGGAAGCTTGAGTCACCAAGGCCCGTCGAAGGTCCATCCATCTTCGTAGGTCAAGCCATCCTTGAAAGTGTACCCAGGAGGCAAGACAAAACCGGGGTCCTTGGATCTATAGCTGAGGCCTGGGGGGAGTGTATTGTACATACACCAAGTCGGCATGACCCCGACTTCAAAGCCCTTCTTGCATGTTGCGAGGATGCCATTCCAAACATCGTTCGGCTTGTCGCAGGTGTCTTGCTTGGCGGACTGATAGTCGAACTCTCGAGGTAGTTGGTCGAGGACACAGAAATTTGGTCCCCAGCCGGAAACCATGGTTTCCTGGCACGTGGTGCGGATGGAGCACCATGTGCATTCTGGCTCAGTTGGAGGTTCCAGCTGACTGGAGAATTTGGCTTCGCCAGGTTTGGACTGACCGGATGCTACAGAGATCTTTTCGGCGGCTGGAGTGCCTGTTGAGAGGGCGCTGACTGCGCTTGTAGCTGATAAGGCAGTGGTGAGGAGTGAGAGCTTCATGATGAGTTTGGTTTGGGCTAAAGACCGATCAGTATTTCATAGCATGAGGGAGCCATAAGCAGAGAACACGCGCCAACCAGTTTGCGGAAGCCTAGCAGCTATACATTCTGAGAGCTGGAAGAGAGGCGTGCTGCAGAAGCCCAGATGCAACGTAATCTTACCTAATGTGTTGATATGGATTATCTTTTCTCTTGCGATGAAGAGATCCGGGTTGTTAGTATTTCGGATCTTTGGGGAGGAGATAATAGTCGGGGAGGGAAAGGGCTTTAAATACCCATTCCACTACTCATCCTTTTGCTCTGCAAAGCGGATCTCGTACCATAAGGAACACGAATCTACGATCCAATCACCCACCCATCTAAGCAAACAAGATTTCCCCATCCCAAATATATCTTCGAGATTGACGAGACCGGGGCCACGTCTCCATCCCTCTACCGCAAAAATCGATCCTTTCAATTCCAACTCCGATGAAAAAAGGAAGGGCGAAACACTGCTCTTTTGGAAAGCGCCGAAGTAAGATATCAAAATCGGGTTTCCCAAAAGTCGATCAAGGGATAGACAATATACTTTTGCTTACTCTACACCCATTTTACCCCTTTCTAAAGCTCAACCCGTGACTAGAAATCCAAGAAACGTGCGACAGGGCAAAAAGGGTAGGTAGGAAACCCACTGGCGCTTTCACAGAGGAATCCCACCGAAAAGTCCCTGTCCGGTAGCTACAAGATACTCTCCTCTGTGTATCGTATCGTCTTCCAAATCATCACATCATATACAACCCCTCACCTCACCATCCCATCCCATCCCATCCCATCCCATCCCAACCCAACGCCTACAAAACCTCAACCTCCCCCGGAAAATCATTCCAAAACCCCTGCGCCGCATCAGCAATTGCACTCTTCAAATCCCCATCGTTGATGTTAAAATCCATCTCAAACAAATCGAACCCGGGACTCAAAAATTCAAGCTCCAAAGCCTGATACCCGTTTCCAGCCTGTTGAGATTCCATCATCTGTTGTTGTTGATGCGGTAGCCCGTTCGGACTGTCCAGTGTGGGACTGGGGCTCTTCTTGAAGGGCATGGGGGACTGGTTGCTCTGCGGCCTTGTGGATTGACCTAGTTGTTGATTGTGCGGTATGGGGGATTGGTGCTGCTGGGGCATTGGTGAATTAGGGTTATGTGGGAGAGGTGAGTTTTGGAGAGAGGGGAGGGTGACGGGTGTTTGGGCTGTTGCCGCGTTTGCCATTGGTGCTGAGGAGGTGGTGGTGCCGGTGATGTACTGCAACTTCAATTTTCCCAGAAGACCGCCGGCAGAACCGCCTTCGTTTTCGGATGAAGAGTGAACAGGGGAGGGTTGCAGAGCACCATAATCGACAATGGCATTGCGCATCTCGCGGCGCTCGTTTTGTGTAATAGATTGTTCGCCTTTGGTTTTGATGTTGGAGTAGTAGATCTGCATCTGTTTGATCGTCTCGCGCTGTCTCGAAATATTAGCAGGGTGTCTAATAGCATCACAACAAGCAGGGAATGGAGCAATGCTGACCCATGTATCAGCCATCGGCCAACTCCCCCTCATGTCCTTCAGAAACATACACCCATGAACAACATGATCCCTCGCCTGGCTCATGGCATTGCTCTTCTCATTCTGATCCGGAAAATGGTAATAATAAAGCATGATCCCCGTAGCAGTGTAAGCCGTAAAGCCAATCCAAGGCACCAGCCCCCTCAAAAAGAAGAGCCCAAAATTCCGCATCTCATATAACATCTCGCAGACTTGATTCGCAACAGCAAGCAACTCCTTTTTCGATTGGAGCTCCCATTGATGCCATTGTCTTTCCAATTCCGACCCCGTGGGAGCTCGCTTGCGCGGTTCGACTTCAGGGAGGGATTGGAGGTAGGAGCGGTTGAGAAACATGAGACACATGAAGTAGACGGAATGCATATAGCAGTACGCCTGTCCCTGATCTGAAGCGCTGTGAGCATGCAGCGAAGAGACGCTATAAGCCAGTCGGCTAGGCAGAGATGTCCGCCACCGTTCCAAAGCTCGCATGAGCGTCTGATACTCGGAGGCTCGTTCCCAAGGCAAGTCGTCAGTTGTCGAGCATGCCCATCGTGCCACCGCTCCCCAGGTATCCGCGACTTGCATGGTGTATCCCACAATTCCGATATTTCCAATTTCGAAACGGCTATGCGATGACATCACGGCTGCTCTGATCTCTTCCTCTTTCTCATTTATCCTCTGGCACCTCACCGGTTCTCCGAAGTAGAAGTATCCAGTATCGCACGGGAGTTGTATCTGCATGTCCTCTGCCGCCAGACCCCGCCTCCTGCCTTTACCTCCACTCAGCAGACTATCCATGAGAAAGCAAGTCCATGCCGTTCTCCTCCTCTCTTCTGCCAGTATGAATTCCTCGCGTGTAAGTGCTGGCCCCGACTCTTGAAACAGTCCAATGACTTGTGCTCCACGAACTGCCATGCCCAAGAACATCCACGCTCTTCTGCCTTCCCCTGCGCCCCAAGAGTGTCCCGTGATCATAAGCATTGTCTGTATACGGCTGACAGTGGGTTGCTCCATATCCTGGAGTATCATTGAACGCGCATGCGCCGCAAAGGCATTACTCGCTTCTAACGGGGTTGCGAAGGGCGGAGGAGGATCGCTCGTAAATCTACCTCACATCAATTATCTTCCGCCCTTTAAATCAGCCGCCATCCAATTCCTCGAATCTCAATCGCAGAACCGGTAGACTTGGGTGCTAAACATACCTTATCGCCAACGCAAGGATAGCCCAGATCAAACTCTCCTCCAACGTCCCCTTCCTCACCCTATCCAACAACGTAGGAATATGATGAAAGCACCACTTATAACTACACCTCAAATAAGAATTCTTAACCTCGTCCGTAAAAAGCTTGAACGGATCCCTCCTCCCCAAATCCACACCTTCCCCATTCCCACCTCTTACCACAGCATTCCCCCCATGCGCCGCCGACTGGGAACTTACAATCACAGAAGAAGCCCTTCCCTCAGCATCGGGACTCGCACTCCTCTCCTTGACATTGATCCTTTGTCTCCCGGGCCTAAGACCCCTCGGCTGCCGATGCAGGTTGCTCGTGCCCGGCGGCGGGAAAAAGCACTCGTCGCCCCGGTCTTTGCACCTCTTGCACGGCGGGTGGTCGTTGTGGATGCATGTTCTCTTGGCCACGCGACAGGCGACGCACGCTTTGGATTTTGGGCCCATTCTCCACCACCGGATGGATCGCGCGACCGACTCTTTCACCTTTGGATTGAAGGTATCCGGGGTGAAGGGGGCATTTCGTGGTTTGCGTGTACGAGAAGGATGGGGTGGGGATGTGGCTCGGTTGTGCAGTCGTCCTCAGCGAGTAGGGATTTGAGGTCTTCGAGGTCTTCAGCGGGCAGGGATCGAGGCGGTTTTCTTTCGAGTTTCGGGCCTATGGACAGGTCAACTTTCTCTGCGGCTTGCTTTGGAGGCGCAATTGGGAGAAGCGAATAGGCTGGGATTTTGTGTGTCTATGAAAGCGGGATGTCTATCATCAATGCAGGCGCATGCTGCTATCTCCTCCTAGTGGTGCCGCTCACCACGGTCTACAAGCACGCGAGTTCCGTCGAGACAAGGGTATCGATCCCCACGCTGCAGGGCTCGCACCCGTCTACTATACTTCTAATCTAACCACATCTGGTCACAACTGAAGATCGTTCACAAATCTGACGGCTGTTTGTTTGTATGCATAATCTGTTATTTATCTTGGTACTTGGGAACGAGCTGGATAATTCGCGTCGTCTGAGAAGATTCTTTCGGGACTGGATGGCATTGACCACGTCAATCGTACAAAACTTTGGAAATGCAAAATACAAGTGTAGATGAGATCAAATCGGCGTAGTCGAATCTAATCGCTGTTGGCCTCAATGTGGAAGTGCTAGAGGCGTGAGAGTATAGAACCTCTGAGATCTCACTAACATGTGTAGACATTACCCCGTCCTTCAAAATAAACCTCACTTTTCAAGACCTCTTCAGAACTCACCTCCCTCTCCCTCAACCCCCTAGGCATCTCGATACAACAGATCCGGCCTCCCAATCGTCGCATCTCTCCTCCTCTCCATATTCTCAATCTCATTATCCAACTCCTGCCCCTGAAAAGTATCCTGACACTCATCATCATGATGGCCCATCCTCCCACAATTCCAACATCCCTCTTCCGGATTGTCCCGCGCATTCTTGACGACAAAATCCCGAGCTATCTTGAACCTTTGAAGCGTTTCAAGGTCAAGATGTTCTCGCTCGTAACCCGAAGCATCGGGATAGATAGTCGACGCACCAGGGCGCCTTGGTAACCCTCCCCATTCCAACGGCAAAGAGGGGAGGGTATTCGATGAAGACGTGTCCAAAACCAATCCACTAACATCCGTCTTTGGATCCTGTGGTTTGAGGTCTCGAGGCGATACATTGGCTTCCCCTGGCAAAACCCTATGCCCCAAACTCTGGCCTGTCCAATCCGGAACCTGGAACCCCGTGGCCTCTTCGAGCTCTTGCATAAATTTGTACGACAGATCTGTACTTTCCATCCGATCGCCCTTGGATCTCCACACAATCCCCTCGCACGCAAGACACAAACAAGCAAATCCATCCCCATCAGGACACCAACCATGCGCATCCCTAGTATGCATCTTGAGTTCTTCCTCATTAGCCAGGGGAGAAACGTGATGTAGACATCTCTTATCTGGACACCTCAAACTCGCCTTCGTCCATCCTCTCTCCCCAAAGTCGAAAAGCAGGGAGTCCCCCCTCCACTGCTCCATGTCGTCGCGACGGATCCAGAAGCCAAAGTGGACGCGGCACAAGGGACAGATTGTTCCTTCGAGGAGGTACAGCTCATCGTCTGCTGGGTCTACCTCCCCAAGGCCGTGTCTAAGTCTCTCCTCCCAACTTGCTCTAGACGTCGCTGCGCGCCAGAGCAAGGTAGCGCGGCACTCGTGGCAATGCCATTTTTGGCTTTTCGGCAAGCTGATTTTGCCTGTTGAGTCGATGAGTTGAGGTAGGCTGTGGGGGGATTCCCAGCCGAAGGGGCAGGTGCAGGTATTTATCTCTTTCCCTCTTCCCTCGGGCTTTTTCTTGCTGTCTTTTACTCCATCCTTTTCATCTCCTTCGCCATCATATTTCCTTTTCTTCCCCTCTTCCTTTTCTTTCTCCTTTCCCTTTCCCTTGCCCTTACCATCTTCATCTTTCAATTCGCGCTCTCCACCATTCCTTTCCCCCTCCACTCCCTCTCCCCCCTTCTCCTCCCCACCCCCAACCAAACTACCACGACCAAACCTCACCTTCCCACAACACCCACTACAAAGTCTCGCCAAACACCCCCTCTCCAATATCCCCCTCGAAGAAGGCAGCAAAAACTCCGCCGACGACGACCGTTGGATGCATTCTAAACAGACATTATGTGTTTTGTGTAAAGTCGATGCACAGGGACGGATATCCCCTCTATTTTCATTCTTCTTATTACCCAAGGCGTTGGAGGAGGATGAGGATGAGAAAGAGGACAAGGGTCGATGGAACGGTTCGTCGCAGCGGGAGGGGTGGGATATGTGGGGTAGGGTGTTGTATACTGGCTGGTTTATGGAGTGTGATGTTAGCAGCGTGAGTCTCGTGTATGACTTGAGGAAGAGGGTGGGAGGGGGACTTACGTCCGCTCCTTTCGCTCGCTGCTGATAAGCTTTCAATTGTTGCTCTTGGGTGTATGTCAGCATTTTGTTCTTCGAATAGCGTTGCTATTCCTTTTTCTTCAGAGGGGGATACGTATAGTCGATACATACTTATCTTTCTGTAGTACTAGACTGTTATTACGAGACAAGAAGGACTCCCGCGATAGATACAAAGCCAGGAATACAGCAAGAGAATTTTTCTCTCAGGTTGAAAGGCATTGTGCACTTCCATCCAAAAACGGCTTCTGCTCTTTCCCTTATACTCACCTCCTTCCATAGGATTGTCATCGTGCTGTTTCTCTCACCCTGCGGCAGATCAATGTCGTTGTTGGTCGTCCAAAACCCACCTCTCCAAGAATCGTGGCCCACTCACGGCTGACCACTACGGACAAGACACGGTACTCACACTCAATCAAAAACTTCATTCATGGTATATGAAGCCCCTTACTATCAGCAAATCCCGTATCCCACAACCAGACAAAAATCCAACAGATGACTAGGCCACAGATTAGAGGTCCCTGGCCTGCAATTGGAAAAAACCCAGACCCGTCCCCCGGCAGACCAAGAAAACGCCAACTCGCACATAATTTGATGACCGAGTAGAGGCAATTCTTGAGAAAAAGAAGATACACCAATCGTTCGTAACAGCCATGATTCTGAGTCAGCCCTGTGCCCATCTGAGCCCCGTCACCATCGCTCCTTCCTCCCTTCTGATTACAAGCGATAGTATTGGCAGCGACAGCGCAAATGAAATCCTTCAAAAAAGAGTAATAGATGATAGTAAGGAGGCGCTCCCCCGGCGCAGCATGACGTATTGGCAAAGACCTCTCCGCAAGTGCCCAGCATAGCTGTCCCAGTCAGTCGTGGTGAGATGAGTGGGTGAATTCACGTTTTGTTTTGACGCGAGTGGTAAGCGCCGAGCATTGTCAGCCTACAACTTCGAACGCCACCTCAAGCCGAAACCTCCTTCTCACTCAATTTTCGAAGGGCAACCTTCTTCGGCGAGAAGCTGGCGTCTTGACCTGTCATTCTGCGTCCAAGGGCACGCTCCAATTTTGCTCCTAGAGCGATCTTTGAGATCTGGTCCTTCTTCTCTTCGCTCACAGTGTAGCGTTGGTTCTGTAGCTTTGGCTGGTCGAGGCGTGCGAGACCGGACGTAAGGGTGCGGATGTCTTGGGCGAGCGGAGAGGCCTTCTCGGAGGGAGTAAGCGAGGCGGTGGTGTGGTCAGAAGCGAAGGAAAGGTGAGATGGAGCGATGGAAGGAGTGAGGGTAGGAGCCATGCTGTAGGTAGAGAATCGAGTCGAGGCGCGACGCTTCTCCATGACCGACTGTTGTGGTTGTTAGCACGAAGACAAGGCCGAAGCGGGATAAAAAGCGTGATGATCGGTTTTGGCGGCATTTGGTTGTGAAGTGGAGAAAGCTTTGCTTACCTCGTTGAGCATCGGACGGGAGGATTCGACAGAGTTTGACATGTTGACTTTTATTGTTATGTGCGCGAGAAGCGTGGGTAGCGAAGTTGACTCGATGTCTTTTAGCGTCTCGGGCGGTGCAGGATGGATGGGAGATGCGGTGGATCGAAGCGGCGCAATCACCCCGGCTACGAGAAGCAAGCTATGGCAGGGACAGGTGGAGTGAGGGAGGGAGGGAGGGAATGGGCGAGGCAAAGGTTTTTGTGGTGAATATAGTAGGTGGTGGTTGTACGGTGTTCTGTTGTTATTGTTGTGTCAGTCTATGTGCTGAAACGGGTGGAATGAAAGGCAATCCACATCCAGCGAGGCTGTGGAAATGGAAGCGCCCACGGCCCACGCGCGAATTGATGCGAGGAAACAGCCGACGTACCAGAATTCGCACTTGGATGGTCGTGTCGTGCGATGGAGGGTGGTCGCGGTGGCTTGCGGCTGGAGTGGGAGTGGGAGTGGGAGTGGGAGTGGGAGTGGGAGTGGGAGTGGGAGTGGGAGTGGGAGTGGGAGTGGAAGGGGAATTGGACGGTCAAAAGTGATTTGGGGTGTCTATGGGAGTGTCGTGTGTTGGTACCCGACTGGAGATGGATGGACAATTATGGAGGAGGGGCACTCCGGTCAGTCCCTGCCATAGCGACTCAGCAGTATCCCCAAACCCGTCTGTATTAGATTGCTTCCTATGCATGGCCCAATCACGACGGTAGCTAGTGCCTGTCACCAACGTGGAAGCAGGCCCATGGCCACGTGTAGATATGCTATACATTCTGCACCGTCCCGTCCGGCTTGCCCTCCCTGTATACGACCACTCCTTACTGGCTCATCATCCTGGCGGGCGGCAAGCAATACCATTGTGCATGAGTTAGTTATACTCATGTCTGACATGAGTACAGCCCGTCCTGACATCGCCACGACTTGGAAATACTCCGCTCAGGGGTGACAGTTCTTCCGCTATGTGGAAGCCGTGTTTCCATCGTGGCCTCCAAGAGCCGCCCTTGGCTACTGCCGAATCAGCAGTTGAGCAATTTAGCCTTACCTCTAACGAATCCACCATACCTGGCATCACGATGCTTCGCCGCTTTCGCCTACTCCGTACTCCTGGATCTTCCTGGTGGAGTCCTCCCGCTTAGGAAAACTTCCAAGCCTTGGCAAGTCAGGCCCCTATACACAGGACACGGTAGATTGGGGCTCAACAGACACGTCGGCACTCAGATTAGACGTCGGACATGAACATTTTCTTCTCCCAAAGTGAATACCCGTTACATATTATCGACTGAAGTTCGTCGGAGAATTTAGATACGGAAACCGCATGACTCAACGTAGACTACGACTTGCTAGGGCTCTCGGAGTCGCCGCCATCATCATTCTTTCGGTACCAGACTTACAAGGGTTCTTCCTGAAGAGGACAAAATAATCTTAATATAGAATAACATCCACAACGGTCTTAAGATGATCAATGGAGAGAGCCTAGAGGCTTATTCGGCCACGCAAAGTGCGCACCCAGATCATCACGAGCTTCCACACCTTTTTTCTACAAATGTTGTTCTGAGAGCTGACGATGACAGGGATGAAGGCGAAAGTGAAATTCATAGAACAGCTTCACTTCTAGTGTGGTTGTATCGACAACAACCAATGCCCCAAGCCTCTGTCATAGACATTGCAACAAGAGTTTCTGAAAAGAACCATTGATCTCGACCTTGGGATTAGTATTATACCATAGCCAGCAATTTGATCCCCATTTGCTCAGGCCACAAGGCAGGACGAGCACCGGATCCAGGGAACCAGAGTGGTCCCAGATGTCACGCTCCACAGAGCATCCCAAACTCCAACTCATCTCCAACTCAGATAGCCGCAGCACACCAATCTCCCTCACGCCTCATCCTGCGCCGACAACACCCAATCCCTCAATCTCAAATCCCCCTGCTCAACCCAAAAGCTCCAAACCCCAGGCTCCCCACCCTTCAACATCCCAGGCCTCCTCCCCAAAACCTTCGTCGCACTGCCCTTAATCTCATCCTTCTTCGGCATCCGCGCCGCCTCCACATCCTCGTCATCAACTTCTCTCTTCCCATCTTCTCTCCTCGCTCCAAGCACCAATTCCGGGTCCAAGACTTCGCTCTTGGGATACACTTCCCGGTGAAAAGCCAACATCTCGTCTTCGGTCAGGCCCTCGAATTTGCCGGTGCTGCCGCGCAAGGACCAGCCGATGCCCCAGTAGTTGTCGTCACGTTTGACGACTCTGAATGGCTTTTTGTTGGAGGGCGAGGTGGTGACGGCGGGGTATCCGTTCGTTTCTGCGAGTTCTGCTGTGAAGTCTTCGTATTCTATTATTTCGATTATGGACTTTGCGTTTCGGAAGGCCTGGTTGGAGAGGTTGTCCCAGTTTATTTGTCGGGATTTTTTGTCTGAGCCGGTTAGGAATTCCTAGGACAGTCATGTATTAGCATCCGACCAACTCTACACCCGTCTGCAACATCTCCCATTGCAGTGTAACAGTTAGAGACGAGGAAGGAACAAAGGAAGAAGGTAGGGGAAAAGGAAAGAATCAATCAAACTCACCCACTCATCATCAAACCCCCCAGAAACCCTACTCTTCCTAACCACCTCAACGACGCGTTTCTGCTCCTTAACCGTCATCTCCCCAAACCGCTCTCTCACATTCTCAACAAAGGCATCGCTCACCTTGCCCTTTCCAACTACATCAGGCAACGGCGTAATCATCCGCACCTTCGGTTCAAGCCTCGCCCACTGCGCCATCGTCTTCGGCAACTCCTTGGGCAACTGTACATCTTTGTACCGCCATGCTTGCAGATTGCTGAAGGTTCGGGATGCGACTGGTGTGGATAATTTCGCGCTTGGTGGGAATGATCCGGTTGTTGGAATTGGAGAAAGTGAGGTTACACGACTTCTGTTTCCAATCCGTGATTTTGGGTTTCGAGAGGGGAGGATGATTGTTTCTGCTTCGCTGAGGGCTGGTGAGGAGGGAACGGGTTCGATGGCTCGGCCCAGCGCGCCGAAGTAGATTGGTTGACTGCCTTTTGTATTGTTTCGCGGGTCGCGTGTTGATGGGACGTTGGGGAGCGTGAAGGCTGGAGCGGCGTGGAAGCTGAAGGACGAAGTCGTGGCTTCTTCTTGCTCTTCTTCTCCGAATTCCTGATTATTAGGGACGTTGAAGGAAGGGTGGTTTCTTGGGTCGCGAGTAGCTGGAGCGCTGCGTAAGGTGAAAGATGGTGTCGGACCGCCGTCGTTGTCGTCTTCTTGGAGCTGGTCTTCCAAGTCGCTGAAGAGGTCATCGACGACATGCACCATGTCTTTATCTTCATCTTCTTCCACAACCCCTTCCCCAACACCACAATCCTCACATACCGGGTTGAAAACCGAAGGTACCGGTTGACGGTAAAGCAGAAACTCACCAGGAATTCCAGACCTCACGCTCATTTCACCCTTTCCACCTGCAGTCTCATCTTCACCCTCTCCCACAGTCAAAGCCTTTGAACCATCGACACCGCCATCGACATTTCCACCTTCCACCCCATCCATTTCCAAATCCCCTTCCTCATCTTCCCCTTCGATACAACCTTCCTCACCCTCCCCACCACCAACCACATAATTCTCCTTATGCCCAAGCATCAACCCCGTCCCACCACCTCGCATACTTGCACCATCTTTTTTCGCTGCGATCGCCACCCTATGATCCAGCGCTGACTCGTCAATATCATTAAATCGCTCCGCCAACTCCTCGATTTCAAGTTGTGTTGACAGCTGCTCCTCAACTTCAGAATGTCGCGTAGCCTCTTCACTCTTACCCTCCCCAGCCCCAAGAGCATAATTCTCCTTATGTCCAAGCATCAACCCCGTCCCCCCACCCTCCAAACTCCCTCCATCCTTTTTCGCCGCGATCGCTGCTTGATGATCCAATCCTGCTTCATCGATGCTATCGAGGCGCTCTTCGAAGGCTTCGAGTTGATCGTGTAGTGACGGTTGTGACGGGGCTGGCTTTGCGTGTCGAGTGGTATTCGTGGTATCCATTTGATCAGGCTATTTTCGCGCGCGCGGTGGAGGAAGTGTGTGTTTGATTCCAAGGCGCTTTGGTAGAGGAAGGGCAATATTTGATCTCTTGGGTTCGGAATAAGACTCGTCTTGTGGTCTGTAGCTCGTAGTCCGTATTTCGTACTCCGTATTTCGCCAGTCCGTTGTAGAATGACTCCTCAAACTCGAAGCGAAAAGGTTGGAAAGTAGAAAGGATAAGAAAAACCTCAAAATCAAAGCGATTCTACCCATGACTCTGCGATTTCATGTTGACTAGCATCGATCGGTGTTGTCAACAACAACGATGATGGCTCTATTGAATCGACGCTCAATTCGTCCAGGTAACACCATCTCCTTCCGCAAATTTCTTCCCCCGATCCAGCATACTCAGAGTTCCCGCCGGGTCATCTCGTCAGGGAAGACTTTTCGCGCAAGGAGGAAAGAATGGCGTAACCACGGATGACCCAAGCAAATCTTTGCGGACGGAACTCTGGTCACTGAAACCATGTAGAAATCTCACCTTGACGAGCCTACAATTCCAAAACCTCCGAAATGTCGACCGATTTGAGGCCCGACCAGACCTGCAAAATCCCTGTAAACGTCAGCCTTTCTTACTGATAAATATATATCAATATCGGCCCCTTATTGATGATGACAGCTTAGAGACCTTTCATTCATAACACGCTCATAAAGTCATCCCCAACGCCACGCTATGTAATGCCCATGATCAAGTACTCCGCTAATGCCACTCCTTTTCCCATCAAACTCCCTCGCCTTAATCGATTGCCTGCTCTCTACTACACCATGTTATGTAATCCTCCTAGCACGTTGCCAGCACCTCGCTTCGGCTTGCCTGCGTTGTTGCCACGTGACAGGAACGGGAAACCACTACTACCTTCGGCGTCACCAGGTTCGGTCATGCTAGTGACGCTGGCATTTCCTCCAATCTGGCCTTTGACGATCAGACCAGCAGCCTGCAAGTTGATCTTGTGAAGGCGGAGGCGCAATGCCTTTTCCTGGTCCTTCGCCATTTTGAGCGTGTCCTGGATGACGGCAATGCGCTGGTCGACATTCGGCGCAACAAGTAGCTACAAGATGTAAGCAGTGATAAAAGGCAGCCCAGACTGCGTACCATACCTTGTCTACCAAGTCAATGCGACCATCCAGTTCGTTGTTATAGATCATGTGCTCAAGCTCTCCTTGAATCTCGCCACCATCGACCAGCTTTGACGGGAAAGCTTTCTCAATCTCGGCGAACGTAACTTTGGAGAACGCAGAGCACCATTGTACGATGCACTTTGCGCGGACGAGGCGGTACAGTCTGACAAAATGATCTTGAAGATGGAGATCAATCAAGTAATCAGCCATGTAGGACTCCAGAATGTTGAGACATCCAGAGTACTTGCTGGAACAGAACATGGTGATCGCGCGGCGAATATGTGGTTCCGTCTCCAGAATCGGCCTGAAAGCGGTGTTCTCCAATACGCGACGTTGCAAGGTGTCTCGGTCCATCGTGGCAAGCGCACATAAACCACCGTATACAGCGACGTCGTTCGGTGAGATGATCTCTCGCTGGAAGTTGATTCCAGCTTGAGGTTCTGGGGCGATAAAGCTGTGGTGCACCGACAGGAAGGAGCTCGCAGCCTCGGCGTAGTGGTCTTGTTTGATATGTGCGAGACCCGCACATGCTGCGATTATTGGATCGTATTTTGCCTTCTCTTCGTCGGTCATTTGTAGTGTTTGCACTTTTTGTTGATATGAATGTACAACGACGTAGTTGTGATTGAACATACAGACGCGAAGAAGCTTGAGAGTCATTTGCGCGACCTGTTTAGAAGTCGTACAATACTCTCGCATTTTTGACAACGCCTTGAAAGAATTGTTGTAATCGGCGATCTGGAAGTAGTGGTTGCCGATGTCTTCTTGTCCCATCTGTTTTCAGTGGTCAGTGCTAGGCTGGACAAATGGAGCGGGTCTGACGCGATTTCCAAGTGTGTGTAAGGACTGAGATTGTCCAACAGCCCGTAAAGAGCAAGGAAGCAACAACGGGCTCGTCAAATCATTTCCGCTCCTGTCCGATATCGATGCTGATTCAAGCGTGGTTGTAACAGAGTAGGTCGGCTAGGCCTTGCGGACATGAATTGACGAGCCAAATGTGGAGCTAGATTGTGTCCAGTCCTCTCGCAGAGGCTATCGACGACTGGATGGCGTCCTGTCCAAGCCAACGTAGTGGCAAGAACTTACTCGTATGCTCTCCTTAATCAAGTTGTTCTTGTACGTCTTCAACTCGTGCTCCAACCGATTTGTCTCCGCATTGTTGCGCTGCGTTTGTTGTGTAGCCCATGCCGTATTGATCTGGGCCAATGGCTCATTCGGTGCCAATTTCTGGAATTCTCCCACGACGTCCAAGTATTCCTGGACATCTTTTCCCTTCATAAGTTCGGTTATGGCCATGCGAAAGGCTTCAAGAGCGAGGGGAGGACATGTTGTGGCGACCATTCGGAGGCGCATTGTTTTGGATGGACCTAAGCTTTGTGAGCACTGGAGGAAGATTGCTGATCTGGCACTATGGACGTACCATCGTAGTTGTTGGCGTAGGATTCGAGGTCAAGCTTCGGGAGGTCTGAATGTAATCAGTATTGGAGGAGCTTCCATTTCGGTGGTTTCTGCCCACCTCGCACGATCCGTTTGCCTGAAGCAGCTTGCTCCACGAAGAACAGCGAGTTCTCTAAATCGGAAGCCATGTTTGTGAAACAGGTATGAAATGGCCGATTAGGTAAAGTTGCGGCGGGCTTGTAGCTGTAGATGTTATATAAGCTGCATCCATTCCAGAAATGGTCCGAGCTCCCAAGCGAGCGTGTTGACGGTGGACTGAAAGAGCACTTCGTTGCGTCCGTGCAATAATAATCATTTCATTTTCCAAATGTGACAAAGATACATGGATCGAGTATGTGAATTGTATATGATGGGTGTCGAAGAACGTTATTATAGCAAGTCGAGCATACGAGCAAGGCTGCACAACTTGACCGGCTTATTAGGACGATCCAGGTCAAAAGCGTCTTGGATGTCTAAATATTTCTCAATTTCTTGCCGCAAAGTCTGGAAAGCCCATCAAGGTTTTCTCAATCAGTTTCAGAACATCATCTCGCAAGCGTGTTCCTCCACCTCAGCCCGATGACAAATATGCAGCCTCTTCATTTGCTGCGTACGATATTGCATGCCATCTAAGGCCTGGCTGGCGGTAGACGAGCTGAAGAAAACGGACCTTCTTCACACAAGATCCTGTCTCTCAGTGTAATTCTGTCTCATCGTCCATACCGATCTTCCTGTCAAAATTCTTCTCCTCAATCCCTCTTGCTTCGTTTCTCCTTTTTGATCTTGTCACCCTCATGCCTCCGCTTCCCTAACTTCGTACCTCCCATTTCAACGTCTTCAACTCCCTGCCGTTTCCATTGCCGCACCATGCCATCCTCTCCACAAGTGAACACTACATGAGCGCCCTCTGATACGAACACATCCCGGACCACTTCCTCTCCATGGCCACCCGCCAATCGAATGCGGTTCTCATTGTCTGCTCTCCATTCCCAATTCCGGCGGTCTGAAACTTTGTCAGATGCGTTGTTCAGATTGATCAAATCCAGCCATTGTTCCGAATGATTCCCTGCTGCTATGATCGATTTATTGCCAGCATGAAGAATGTTCACAACGTATTCACAGCCAAGAGTCTCGCGCACGTCTCCTAGAATGAAAGGTGGCGCTTGCTCGAGCTCCGCATCGGGATCTGGAAATGCGTAGATGGACATCTTTTCATCCGTGCCAAGTGCGTAGACATCCCCGTCCATCAGACCAGCGTGATGAAGAGCTGAATGGTGGTTGATGACTTGATACAGCGCATCTTCTTCTTTGGGTACCGAGCTGTCGAAAATATTGACGAGACCATCCGTACTCGCGGAGAGGAGTAACGAGGATGACTTTGGATGTGGAATGAACCGTAGTTCTGTAATCGTATCCGTATGGCTTTCCGAATAGGTCATTTGTACTTGGTCCGGTTTCCTGACATCCCAACCGAATATGTTCACGTCTCCTATTCCAACGCCTTCATGTTCCATGCCCGCCACTACGGCATTCAACTCGAAGTTGCCATCTACTGCAGAAAGTGGTTGACCCTTCGGCGCGCGAAGTTCGAAGGCGCGCTTGTTGGAACGGAGGTCCCATCCACATACGCGACCATCACGTCCGGCAGTCATGAAATTCGAGCACGGTTGCCCGTTCGTACCAAACCTTTTGATAGATGTTACGCCATTGTTTACTTTCGGGATGAGGCCATCGGGAAGGAGTTGTAGAGATGAAGGATCGAATATGCGCAGCGAGTCGTCTGAGCTGATTGTTCCCAGGCGGTCTGAAGAAGAAAGAGGCGTGTAGATGTCTGTTCTGGAGTCTGCTTGGGCGGATGTTGTGGCGAATGAGTATATGTACGAATTTGCTTGCGTGATGCCCAGATCTGAGGACGCGGACTCTCGGAAAGTTTTCATCTGTGGTACAAACTTTTCACATTGATTTCAGCGCTTTTAGGTCGATGAGATGCTGTCGAAGCTTAGCAGGCACCTACACAATGATGAAGGCGCGGGCGAGGGAGACGCAAATCTTGAGATCGTAGTTGTTGTACCAATTTATTCCAGGTTAATATCAAGGGCGGAGTTCTCCGCGTCAGCGAAAGTCTTTCGACGCGCCCCCGCCACGGCGTACCTTCTCTTTCATTCCCTCTTCATCAACTTTTCAATCACGAACAACAAGTGTTTTATCCAAAATGACATTATGGATCGTTTCTATTGATTGACAGAAAGATTTCTGTACTCTATGGACAGGCATCTCAATCACTTCTACTATCAGAGGCCTTCTTCAAAATGAATGGTTCGCGAAATCCACTCCAATGGACGAGGTCTCTTTGCAGGAAACCCGAAGCAGCACCAGACCAAACAAGATGCTGCTGCTAAGCGCTTGTGAATCTTCAGACGTATTGCAATAATTTGAAGACGAAATTTGGCGGATCCAAACAGTCCAGACGACCGAAGTGACCTGCTCGTTATCAATTGGAATAAGAAGACCACAGACCGGGTCACCAGCCTGACTTCACTCTGAATGTGCGACTGCCTAAACTGACATAGCTCATGTGATGAATTAGACACTTGAAAGTGGGCTCACTATTGTCGCTGGGTAACTCACCAACCTCGATATACACTCCACTGCCGATGAGGACGAGCTCTCCTCCTTTCTTATTCAATCATCCACTTTCATCCATCATCACTTCTAATTCCATACCCTCAAACAACTCCAATTCCTCACCTTCAACCAACTCCAATCATTCTTCTTCAACTCCTTCTTTCACAATCCACAATCGACTCGAGATACAGTCTTTTGCAGAGCCACTTGCGCCTGGTGCTTCCGAGACCTAACAAGTATCGAGAACGTTTGCGATACCTCGCGGCCTACGATTGAACTCGCCACCTCCAAACTACGATTGCCGCTGTGGCCAAGTACTGAAGTCATTTCGGACCGCGCAACGCCCTCCCAAATGGCGGCCCGCTTGGAAGCTCGAGTCCGAAAACACACGGAAGACATCAGCCGCAGCTTGGAGAAGATCTGCGACCTCATTGACGAGCATCAAGAGGACGATTGGGACCAAACACCGAACCTCTTGAGCCTCATCCCCATGCGTTACCGGGCCGGAGGTTATGTCCTTGAGCTCACCGCTATGGTGAGCTATCCGCAGTCATGTCTATCATCATCTCTTTGCTAATACCTTACCAGGATAGCCGGAATCATGATGGTCTACACAGAGTTGAGCTCCCAGAAGTCTGCAGAGCTCTCTCCAAGGCGTTTGTGCAGGCAAGAGAAGTTCCATCTGCATTGAGCGACGCCATCTATGAGATGGAGCCGAACGAGCGACTATCGGAACTTAATTTTGACGGTGATATTCTCAGATCCGTCATGGACAAAATCGCCTACTCCATCGAAATTCCACACCTAGATAAGACTGCTTCAAACTACATATCCATCTTTCTCCGGAAGGAACTCCAAGACGTTGCAGACAACAAGATTTCGAATGCCAACAAGAGCATTGGGGGTTGGCATCTTCCCGAGGATAGACAGGTCACACGATCTTGGTCCAGACTCTCCAATATTACTCGATCCGACTCTCCACATACGATCACACCGACTTCTTCACGGGATGAACGCGGCAAAGCCCAGACCAACTATGTTCTAGACGAAGGTTGGGCGACACATTTTAATGGGTGCGTTGACGGCTGTGACCTGTGTCTACAAGAAGGAAATCAATATGCGGACAACAGGGTGTTCCTATGTCACGGTTGGGGTTGCAATGACATCAATTGCGATTGCACAGAGCCCAAGAAGTCTCAGCAGTCCAAGCAGTCTAAGAAAGCCTCCTCCTGCTCCCGCGCTTTCACGAGGCGACATGATGACGCAAAGACATCATCCCCAGTTACCAGAAAGCACGCACGCCATTCGCCAGATTGGTCTGCAACTTCATCGGAGTCTGGCTCTCATATCCTTCGTGGTGTGCAGACTATATCTCTTGACGGTGGCTCGGACCTCCACAACACTAGTCGAGAGTCGAAGCCAAGGATTCATCAGGCCACAACTGCATTGTCTGCGCCAGCTCACATCCACAAGCCGTCTGTGCACATTATGAGTTTGAGGGTCGAAGAAATCGAATCTCCTGCAGGTGTGCTACGTCGCCAAGGTAGAGTCGGCTGGAGTAATGGTTCGTGGCAGACCATGTGGATGGATGAGCTGTCGAGAGAATATCCCCAGCAGCTTATTGAATATTACGAAAAGGCCTTGTAAGTCACAGCATAGCTGAGCTAGCTTCTTCTAGTTTATCACCATGAATGAAACGAGATAATGCTAATCACCATCAGACCATTGAAGCCTCAGCAGCAGGTTCCACGATCCCCCTCACGTCCACAAGGCGCTCCAAATTACGAGTCCGCCCTGCCGAATATGAAGCGATACGGATCGTCTGTATCTCCATTACACACGCAGTGGAGAAGCCAATACTACTCAAATGGTGCACCAAACCCAGTGACCCACCCATCCATGACAGGCCATAGCTTGTTCTTCAACAACACCGAGACTTCGAGTGAGCCCTACTCAGGAGCCTTTGGCATGAATGGCAACACCATGGGAAATGCAGACTCAGCAGGCTATGGCCACAAAGCGCCGTTCACCTTGCCAACTAGTTCGCCGATGAGTGCTCAGTATGGCAGTACACATGCTCCGAACCAATACAATTTCGCACCTGGAGGACCACGCCACACATCTTTCGGAAACAGGTAGATCTTTCTCAACAGAATATCTCGTTTTTGATTTTCCTTCCCAGAACCATACTTCACAGGCGATCTATCAAAAGTACTTGCCTATGACCTGCATGCCTTTTTCACTTGATTCTTGTTTCCAGTCTCAGCTGCAGATATGATGACGAGGAAACATTCGAAATGGTTGAGTCTTCTTCAAGACCGGAATCTCGAGAATTCTGCCATCATCCACAGCCCGATATAAATGCTTGAAAGTGCTCGACATGATCTGCTCAGGAATCGATAAACTTCTTCTCTTCCCCATATTATCAGCAGGAGAAAAAGAAAGGAATTGCTTGCTTTAAGACATTCACACCCCTTCTTCCCAATCAGATGCGGATCTTTCTCATTTCAATATTTTTACTGGCGTTCTACGTGTCTACCATCCACGGAGTTGCTCTTCGGTCCTCTTGGCTGCATAACAACCCGAAATGAATATTCCTAGATAGAAAAAATGTATAAAACTCTGTAAATCATGTTCCCAAACTCGCCATGACCATTCTGCCGTGCAACGAAGGAGATTACTTTGTCCTCATCACATGACATGGCTTCAGTATGCCGCGATCGGACAAAAGCAAATATAAACGCGACTGTAGTTTCTTGACGTTTCATCATCACCACACATCCACCATTGATCCACCTTTGTGATCTGTGACCGAATCATTTATCATGCTGCCCTTGCTGTCCAGGCGAACAAACCGACCTGAACTTTGCCGTTGAGTTGTTTACGGTCTTCATCATGCTCGACAAGACCTCCAACCTCTCCTATCTGTTCCAGCTTCCTCAAGAACTACGCGACCAAATCTACTCGTACACTGTCAAAACAGACGAGGTGATCCGGGAATATACCAACGACATTCCTCGCCTCTGGGAGCTTCGAATTTCCCACCTTCCCACCACGACACAACTCCTCTACGTTAACACTCTCGCTTCGGCCGACTACAAACAATTCTGCCTCGACACCTTTTCCAAAGCCAGAATTCTGATATCGACAAACGCCCTGACAAGCGCTCTTCCAATCCACCTCTCAACGGGCCGAGCAAAGTCTTACCTAGACCTGTGCCCAAATCTGATGATCCAAACGAGCGCGGACTGGAAATGGTGGGTCGGTTTCACCTCTGCCAGTTTCCCGTTGATGTTGGAGGAGGAGTTACTTCCCAAACTGCCGCCCAAGACATCGATCGAACTCATCTGTCGCCTCGTCGGCCGATCCGTCTTCGTCCCGGGCCATCTGGGTTCTCCGAGGACGGAAGCGAATCTGGCGTCTTTCTTCCAACACACCGTTCCCTTACCACCACCTGTTCCGCCAACGAAGGCGAGACCGAAGATCGTCAAGACTCTGATCTTGGAAAGTGAACCGCTGTCCGATATTTTCGGCGCTGGAGCGGCGAGTGGGTTGCCTGGGTTTCGAGATCACCTGAATAGGTGTGGTGCCCAGCTTCCGGAGACTGATGGATGGAAGGAGGAATGCGAGGTCGAGCTGGAACCGATTGTTCAGTGGACGTTAGCGCCCCCGGCTGCCAGTACGCCCATAAGCGATTCCGGACAGCGGTTTGGCAAGGGAAAATCTAGGGCAACCGTCTGGAGCATGGTTGAGAAGGTGTGATTCTGGAGCGAAGGGGGTGGGAAAAATGGGGCGACCTTCTTGTCTATTCTTGAGCGTGTATACCCGAATCGATGGTTGGCGAATCTCTGTATGGGACTCGCCACAACTTGGATTCTACTGAGTAATTGAAAGCGGCAAAGTAGAAACATGAAAACCCATCTCTTCACGATTCTTCACAACCCCTTTCTCCACTCCATCCGTCACCACTCCCTCCCTACAACCACACTTCCACTCCAACGCGTGCCATCCCACCATTTCACATGGCATAGAAGTACGTGGCCATTCGTAAGGCTCGGATCAACCAAGGGTCCGGGTGAACATTCTACTCACTGATAGAAAACGACGAGAAGAAGGGCTACATCAGATATACATTTTTTCTTTTCTTTTTTTTATCCCCTGCTTTCATGAAGGGAACGGCCCCGTCCTCATCTTTGGAAATTCCGAAAATCCAAAGCATAAAACCTTCTTCGTTGGGTACCCCGTTTGCACGTTGGGTGAAAAGGCACGAATCACCTGTACTGCCAGGAACGATGGAAACATTACAAACGCAAGCAAGGACACAGTCAAGGGGCAAGTTGTTCAAGTTATCAATGTCGTGTGGATTCGAATCGACTACGGTATACAAGGTGGGCAAGACCAGGCTATGCCACAACCTTTCTCTCCATCGTATTCCGCCAGAAAGCGAGAGATCCAGAGGGTCACCACCCAGCGATAATCGTCGGTCTAAATTGCGGCAAATGAGACAGCTTTGCCACCAGCTCGAAGAGCATGCCGCCACCCGTGAATTCAAGCGGATCCAGCCCTTTCTTCATGACATAGAAAACCACCCCGCGATGCAATGCAAACATCAAATGGAGAAAATGGAAAAATGGTGCAGTGAAAGACGAAAATGGCAGCTGGGCTGACGGCTGGTCAAAGAATACATCCCATTGTCTCGAGAGCAGAAAATAAAGAAAGTACAATGCATAAAGTGAAAATTCAGGGACCTGGGGGGTATTCCCACACTTCTCTCAAATACCCAGGTCCCAATCGTGAAACGAAGACGCAAAGAAAAAGTACGACTAGGGGGTATACAAATGTGTACCTAAGCCCAAATGCGGCTTGGTACGGCATAACTCCTGATAATGAAGAGCCGATTGCTCAATGTTCTCCGAACTGATGCAGTAGGAAAATGATGGCGGTATTCAATAGGAAAGTATGTGCTGTCGTTGCTCCTCTGGTGAACCAACGGGTTTCTTGCCACGGAGAGCAGCTAGCTCCATGCCCATTTCCCGCATGCGTTCTGCACCTTTACCGGGCAACACGTGGTGCGCGTGTTTCTTTTGATTGCCCTTAGCCCTCATACGACAATTCTTTTCTTTCATCTTCTCCAATCTGCGTAATCTCTTCTTCTCGAGACCCTTCACGATGTCGATAGCGTGACGCGTCTTACGAGAGTCAGCCATCTCGTCACCGTCATCACAGTCCTCATCCTGCATGGCCATGTATTCGATGGTAGGACGTGTGCTTGCGAATACTCCATTGCGAGGTATTGAACTGGTTCCGATCTTGCCGGACTTGGGAGTACCGTGGAATGCAATGGGTGTCGCGTTCAGCTCTTCCATGTGTTTTATAAACGACGAGCGACGAAAGACAGGAGCCGGTGAGCGGAGACGAGCAGCTGGAGGTGAGTCGTGGCGAGCTGTCGATGGAGGCGACCGATGACGAGCCTTTGGTGGCGGTGAGTGATAGCGATTCATCGGCGGCGGAGATCGATTTTTCAGGCGACGTGGTGGTGGCGAGTGATAAGCGGCCCGCTTTGCTGGCGGCGGTGAACGCAATCGTTTTGGCGAATGGGTTGGTGACCGCTTGCGGGGAGTAATACCGCGTGGTTCGCGCGTGTCGGAATCAGAAGCGTCAGGGGCTCCGTGCATGAACATGTGGTGATCACTCTCGTCAACATGGAACTTATCTTCGTCGCTGTCTTCGTCTTCTTCGTCCATCTCAGGATCACTGGTTGGGAAGGTTGGGTCAATGTCTTGAGGGACAGGCACGTGCTTTGCGGCACGGCGTTGTTGCAAACACGAGTAGTAAGCGTGTTCCAGTGGGCGGTCTTCATCCAGAGTTCCACAGACAAAGTCTGTACTGTCTGGGAGTTCTGGCGTGCGAGGACGGAAATCAACAGGGATGTTCAACTTTCGCCTGTGATGGATGGTGGCTGATTTGGCGGGACAAACCCTAGTACTACTGAAGGATCCGATGGATGAACCAGAGTCGCTTCGTGGGCGAGATGGGCGAATGTGCTCGACGTGTTCACCTCCAGAGTGGCCACCTGCAGGAGCCCACCAAGCGAAGTCAGACCCATCTGAATCGCTATCGTCAGATCCATCGAAGCCTCCTTCATCATCGGTTTGGAAGCCATCGTCAGTGAGGTAACCGGTGGAGTCAACCATGCCGATAGAATCATTGTCGTCATCCTCATCATCCTCATCAACGTCTTCCTGCTCGTTTCCTAGACCTTGATCAAGCTCTTCTTCCTCTTCCTCTTCCAAGACCTCTTCGTCAACTTCCTTGGCCAATTTGCGTAATGTGTTCTCAACCTTGAGAGTGTCGTCAACAGTCAGACGACTCCTGTGGCAGGTTTGTTCCTGAACCCAGTCATCACGTTCTTCTTCGGAGCTTGCGAATTCGTGAAACCTTGTTGCCTCATATGCATCAGCGTCGGAGGCATTGCTGGATCGCCGAGGTCGCACGACAGAGGGCATCTTGCGTACAGTTCTCGGGGATGTGGTACGCACGGTAGCGTCCGAGCCACGGTGTGACCTAGGAGACGGTTTAGGTGACTGTGGCATTCTCCTAGCAGGTGCGGGGCTTGCGATTCTAACGTGCGGCTTGTTTGTATTGGTCGACGAGGGCGTCCTCGTTGGACAGACAAAGGTCAACGCGCAGGGGCGTTTTGGGGGTAGCACAGGCTTTGGTTCCTCAACCTTGACCGCTGCCTCTTTGTTTGGTTCTTCCTTCTTACCACATGCAAACATGATACATCGTTTCCTTCCCAGTCCAGCTTCCACTTTGTCCTCGTTGGCGGAGACGGGCAAGGTTGTGCGGAGGGGATCGATTCCGTTATCCACGATTTTGAGGGTCCCGGCGTTGGCGAAGGTTTTTGTCTTGAAGGTGGGTGACATTGGTAGTCGCATTCGAGGAGATGGAGGGCTAGGGGACCGAGCCCTGTTTGGGCTGGCGTGTTCATCGCTTGTCAATTCGGCAGTGGATGCGAAGCTTCCTCTACTCCAATTCGAGGCGCTGGAGTGAGCGCGAGTAGATGGAGAAAATACGTCTTCGTCCTCGTCCTGATCCTGGTGGGAGGAGTCGCTCTCAGAGGCAGATGTATGTAGATTTTGCGTGAGCAGCGACTGCTTGCGCTGCATCTGGCAGCGGATCTTCTTGAATGGTTGTTCTTGCTTCATGCTTGCAAGTCGATTCCCGTCCGGAGGCTCGTCGGCGTCGCCAGCTGCCTCCTCGCTTAGTGAATCGGCAGATGATGTAGGCTGGTTCTGGAGTACGCGCGAGTCCTGAGGCGCCTGTCGAAGACGAAGTGGTTCCATGGTTGATATTACTGGATTGGAGAATGGTTGGGCTGGTCGCTTGGGGTTATGTCTAGAGTATACCAAAGTGTGCCAAGTAATAAAATGGTGATTGCTGCAGCGCGGCAAGCCAAGGCAAGTTGGATGCTTGTTGCTGGAGGACAAGAGGCGTGATTCCGGCACGCGCGTTGCTTGCGAATTGAAAGGATTTGACAGTGAAGTGGTAGCAAGATCAAGCTTGTCGACGACGGCTTGCCCGAAGTGGAAGTGTTGTTACAAGGATAAAGGTATCGACATGGTGAAGAAGGAGGAAGTCTTGGTGTCGGCGGCGGAGGTGGTTGAGTGGGATGGGCGGTCGAAGTGGCCAACCACCAAGGATGTATTTCTAGGTGCAGTGGTCTCGTGGAGCACTGGCTGTAATGCTGGTTGGTGTCAGGCAATTTCCCGTCAATCTGGGTTGGGGCAGAAAGGCATACCAGATCGTCGCGACTTGCCTACTCCAGCAGTGCTACGTAGTGGGTGGGATGCTGGCCAAGAGGGCCAAGGCGATTGTCGGCGGATAGATCACGCTCCACGCGCAGCCAGATGGCTACAGCGAACGAGGCGATGAGCGCTGTAGGGGGTGGGATTTTCAGAGTGTGTGTTGTTCGTGTGGGCGAGGTGGGCAGAAAGAGGGAGAGGGTCCGTCTCTTCTACTGAATCGCGAGGAGCGGGTAGAACTGTGTGGAGCACTGGGACTGGCAGCAAAATTCTGCTGAGCGAAGCCGGCACAAGAATCCGGAACACTGGGTTGATGATGAGAGTGGCCCTTCCACTGGTCAAACCGACTGACTAATCTGGTGGCTGAGAGCAGGAAGGATTCATGTCGCCTCTTGGGATTACTGTATCAAATGCATCCGCTACTCATCATTCTGCTCATGGCATGGCTGGCTGCTCCCTCTCTGGCCGGTTTTATAATCCCCAGATGGAGTCTCCGTCTTCTCACGGGCACAGAGACATCTGCCCGTCACGGTGGGCGGAGATGACCAAGGCCAACCGTGACGAGGCTTGCTCTTGATGAATTGTAACATCGTCACAAGCATCTGCTGGCCTGAGTTGGCTACAGGCTACAGGCTACAGGCTCCAGGCGACGGGCTATGAGAGAGGTGGGCGTGCTCCAGCCCGAGGCCGTTGCAGGGTCGTGGGCCCTTCGATTCGCTCAAACAAATGCCTCAGTACTATGTATCTGCAAGCCCGGCATTCGGTAGTCGGTAGTCGGTCGAGTGTATCGTCTAGACGCGCTCTATTGCCCATGGAAACGGCCCTCAACCTGCTCGTTCTGGCAGGCTGCCTATCATAGACACCCTATCATAGACACCACAGAACAACAGGCTGCCTATGATGCTGCACAGGCTCGGACACAGGCACTGCTGCAAGGGGGAATTCTGGTCAAAACGGTCATCAAACCATCAAGACTGCCAGAACTGTGCCGAGTACCTACAGCTACGGATCCTCACCGCTTGATTCTGTACAGGTTGCATCAGATGACGGTGACGGTCATTGTCCCTCCTCCGCTGCTGCTCGCAATGGGACTGAAATCCCAGCTGTACCGACACCGACGCATGACAGGCCTCAGGCCTCAGGCCCCGATGAGGGTTTCGCACGATGCATCACAAATTCCCGTCTTCACCTTGTCCGACTGCAGCGGCAGACCACATGCCCGTCCTGGTCCAGGAGTAGGACCCTGTGCTGCATCTGCCCAGCTCGTTGTCGCATTGCCCATACGACTGGCCACATGCTTGCTTGGGGACAGCCGGCTTGCACCAAGAGATCTCAACAAGCATGAACTATCCCTCAAAGAGGCATGATGCGGCGTCCAAGACTTTCGACAAGCGCCCTATCCGTCGTTCAATCGCCTTGGCCTCCCTGCATCTCTTCTGTTCAACACAATGCAATGCGCATGCTTCCCCACCGTGTCGAGCGTGTACATGTGGGCAAGGGACTGTCAAGCGCCGTCGGCCGTCGACCGCTCTTTGGCCAGAAACATATATCGCTGTCTCGCGGGATCATGTGTGGGCACCTCAGTACAACTATAATTTGAGGCTCGCTTGCTACAACTTGAATGTACCGCAACCGCAGTACCTAGGCACTCACGTGTATTACATATTGCAGTCACGAAACTCCGTCCCGTCCATTCGACGATCCTCCAAGACTCCCAAGCAACCATCACTTATTTGGAATCCCCAAAGCTCGGGATGCCGCGCAACAGCCATCGAAACACCATTTACAAGCCGATGCCGATGAAGATTTCCACGGCCGCCGAGGACCACTCCCTTCGCGTGCATGCGACGGATCCAAAACATTCCGCCCTGCCAAGTTCCCCGCCAAGTTGACGGATGGTAAGTGTGAAGAGGATAGCCCATATTTGGATGTCCATCTCCTTATTCTAGCAAGACTGAACTGCCTCCTTTCCCTTTGGGATGCCGGGAGTATACGCCCTTGGCTGGGCCAAGAATGTGTCTGAAATTCTGCGGGCGCAATCTTGTCGACGACGCAAGCGCCACGACGAGCCTCATCGTCGGGCTGGGTGGATGTGACTCGGCGTAAGCGGTCACAGCTGCAGTTGTGCTCATTTGCGTAGGAGTTGTTCGCTGAGACAGACGACACGGCTTCTCCGTGGCTGCTGGTGTTTTGCAAAGACCGCCAAGTTGTTGATCAGTCGAGCCGTGGCAGTGTTCCTGCAACGCGTACACCTCTACCTCGATCTCCTGGAACATCGCCTCATTCTGAGAGAGCCTCGTACTTCCTTCGGTGGCAAATTCGTTTCCTGAGAGACTCCAGCTGAAGAAATGATGGGATTCACGACAGCGACGCGCTAGACGCCCAGACGCCCAGATTACCTATCCCAACACGGCAGTCGCATCTTCACGCACAAGCTCACCTGCAGCCCTGAATGGATGGCTAGTGTTCTACCAAGATTCTAGCTCGTTGGCACGCCAAGCAGAGTGGTGGACACAATTTCGGCATCCGACAGGATATGTTGCGAGACCAATTGACAAGTTGAATGAAGAACGACCTTGAAGACAGACAGAAGCACGCGTGTCATTGTACATGAAGCCTCTTCACCACTACATCCTTAGTTCACCCGCCTCGGGCCCCGGTCATCTGAGAAAGCGAAGAATCTGTAATATCATCATTCGCGCGCCCCTCGCCGCTATCGGGAGACAAACCTGAATTTGTCATTGCCGATTGTAAAACAAGTACTAGGTCGGCGATGGGTACAGCCGTATACATGAAGCTAACAAGCACGAGGATTGCAAAGGGAAGCAAGGTTCGCTCCAACTCTGACCGAACATCCAAACGTGACTGACCTGCTATCTCCACTGTGTCATCAATCGTCTCGTCACATTTCCTTGAACTTAACAGGCCAGGTGATGTCTAACGAGACACATTTTCTTGAACGTAACAGCCTAGGTGATGTCTAACGGCAAGTGGAAATGCATACTTTCACTAAGCCGAACCTCGTTCCAAACTATCCTACATATATACCAAACAATTATTTTTTATCTACAACAATCCCGACTCCATACAATTTCCTCATACAATCACTGTGCTTTGCTTTTCACCTTTCCTTCCTTTCCTACCACCATTTTTCACAATAGACCCTCGCACCCTGGTCTTCCAGAAATGGAACGAACTCATCCGTCATCTGGGGCGGTCCGCACACGAAACACGTGGTTTTCTGCTGGGATGATGCGTTTGTGGTGCCGAGAGCGTTGAGGAGGTCGTTGTGGGTTATTCGGCTTTTGTGATGTTTTTCTACTTGCGGATGTGTATTTGGCCTGGTCTCGATACCTTCTTCTCCGTTGTTTCGCTGAGTGGCGACTTCTTCCCCATTTTGCGCTCCGGTGATGAAAAGTTCCAAGCTCACACGGTTGGGATGTTTGGAGATGATGTCTTGGAGACGGTCAAGGAAGAGGATTTTGGAGGGTCCGTTGGAGGAAGGTGTGGTCTGCTTTACGGCGTAGAGGAATTGGATTAGGGGAGGTTTGGGGTTCGTTGCGGAGATGTGCGAGAGCATGCTTATTAATGGACTAGGTGTTTTCTATTAGCTACTTGTGTCTCCTTCAAGTTTAGCATTTGGTCCGCTTGTTGATGAGGGTTTGGTATAGGAGGGAACTAGTTTTGTAGACTTTGATGAACTCTGAGGGCCCAAAGAAATCCTCCAGTCGTACATCGACGACGATGGAATCCTGGCCGACGAGTTCTCAAACCCAAGTTATCATGGATAGGGATTCATCTAAATCGATATCGATCTCAGGATAGGGAACCTCAACCTAAATTAAATCTCTCATCACCCCGCTTGGAAGAACGCTGCAAGACTAACGCAGCTATACCACCAACCTCACACGCAAAGAGACTAACAAAAAGAAGATTGGTGGAAGAAAACTCACTTGATCCCAACCCCGCCAGCAACAAAAACAACCCTCTCAATCTCCCGCTCCCCAATATCTCCCAAACGCGGCGGCCACACAAAACTCCCACCCACCCTCACAAGCAACTGCCTATCCAGAATCTCGGCGGGCGGTTCTTGCCAGAGCCATTTCGCCGCCGGGTTGGAGGATTTCTGGACGGCGAGTTCGAGGTAGGGCTTGTTATTGGTGGGTGACGCGAGGGCGGGGGGTGATGTTATTGTGAAGCCGCCTGCTTTTGGGAGGGAAGGGATTAAGACGTCGAGCCATTGGCCGGGTTGGAACTGTGGGGGATTTGGTTAGATGGGAAGATATTGCTGATGATGGGTTCTGGTTTTTCCAAGCAAATGTGGAGCGAATTGGAATGATGGGTATGTGAGGAGAGCTTCATCGGAAACGAAGTTGCTGATGGCGTCGAAGACATGCCATCGAGAACGATAAAGCGAGCTCGTCCAAGAGGCAGTTTCATTGCCGCTAGAAATGAGCCATGGTGAGAGATCTGTGGCAATTCTGAAAGATCAAGACTTGCACCGAGATCTATGCTTGGTCAAGAAATTGCTTCATGCGTGCTTTAATCATGTTTCAACGATAACACAAGCAAATCCAGATTGAGAGGCCTGTTGTGGAAACACTTTCACAATACGATTGTAGAGGAATAAGAAATCGAGAAGTACGATTGAAATGATGCCAGCGAGAAGAGATTTCAAATGCAACCACTCACCTTGATGCCCTTATCTTTATTCAGTATCGAAAGCTTAAACAACTTGATATCATGGTTCACTTGCTCGATGTCGGACAAGACCACTGGATGGATCTCGTTGTGCCTCGGCTCCTTCACTGTCCGGTCTTCATGAGGAAGATTGCCTCGAATAGTTGCCATCGTACGACGCGGTATCGTTCTCGAAATAGGTACAAGAGGCAAATGGCGAGGAATTATCCGACAGGAAGACATGATGCTTTGATGATGGACTTGAGGTCTTCGCAATACAATAGACATTTAAGATGACGATGATTGGTGCTTCGTTCCGATCCCTGCCATTATCACATGGACCTCTTACTGGTCTATTCATGACCTGAATTCTTGCATCACCTCAGCTTCGAAGTCCGTTTCCGAGCTTGCCTTGTTACTCCGTAAATCCAATCCCATATTCCAGTGATCATGACAGATATTCAGACAGAAGAGGGTTGGCATACGCTCGAAGACAGCCATAAGCTGTACACCAAAACATGGAAGGTAAACATCCGTGTACTTGCCGGCGAGGCTCAGACTAAATGTACTCGCGTAGACGAATGGGACACCAAAAGCCCGTATGGTCTTCGTCCATGGCTTCAGTGATCACTGTAATACACGCTGCTTGCTTGAGCGTTATTCTAGCTGACCCGAGCCCAGGTAACGCCTACAACGAGTTCTTCCCTACACTCGCCTCAAAGGGCATCCAAGTCCACGCGTTCGATCAGCGAGGATGGGGTCGTTCTGTGCAGGACCCCAAGCAAAAGGGCCTAACAGGCCCTACTACCACTGTCCTCGCCGATATCACCTCCTTCATCAAACCTCTCGTTCCCTCCTCGGAACCTCTGTTCCTATTCGGCCACTCCATGGGCGGCGCAGAGGTGGCCATGTACACTGCTAAGGGCGACAAGGACATACTTAAGCATATCAGAGGGTACATACTCGATGGCCCGTTCATAGCGATCCATCCAAACTCGAAACCCTCTGCGTTCACCGTCGCAGCCGGCAGATTGGCTGGTCGCCTTCTTCCTCATAGGCAGATGGTGAACAAGCTCAATGCTGAGTTCATCTGCCGCGATGTCAAGATACAAAAACAGTATGAGGAAGATCCGCTTTGCCATGATACCGGCACGCTAGAAGGTCTGGCAGGCATGCTTGATCGTGCTGCTGAGCTTGATGGCGATAAATTCAAAGTCCCTCATGATGCGGGCGAGGGCGGTAAGACCAGAATACTTATCGGACACGGCACTTCAGATCTGGTGTGCGATGTCGAGTCCACTAAAAAGTTTTACGAGCGCATGGGAAATGTGGAAGATAAAGAGCTCAAACTATATAACGGTTGGTATCATCAATGTGAGTGGCGTTTTCCTTCTCTGCGAAACTGACGGAAGGTAATAATGAATAGTGCACGCTGAGCCCACTCCGGATAAGGAGACGTATGTTGACGATGTGGTTTCTTGGATCATGCAGCGAGCGGAGCCCAGTACGGTAAGATCTAAACTCTGATAACGTCTTTCAATGGACAATGTTTGGACTCTGAACTCCTTTACAGTAATGTCGCGTCGTTGTAACCGTTAGTGTCTCGTCAAGTTTCCCGAGACCTTTGTTGGTCCCGTTGGCGACTGGTATTTACAAGTACACGTGAGGATTTAAAAACCTGTGACTCTACTTCTACTGACAGTGGGTATCTCTTTATAATTCATGGAATATTATCTCTCTTTAGCACAGGACGTTGGACTTCCCATCAGGCGACGTGGAGCTACTGTGCAAATTAGGTACCAAACCTTCCTCAGTGTGGTTCCTGGTTCCGACGGTGCCATTGGCGCTACTCCCTCTTGCCCTCCCAAAAATTCGCAGCCATTCCTAATTTTAGGCAAACCGAAGTCATCGTCTCTACGGAAGGATCTATGGCAGTTGGTAAGCTCTACTTGCCAGACGTCTCCGTGTTGACGTCGAGGCAGGTGCGATCATCTGTCTAGCAGACATTATTGGCGGGCAGACAACCAAATGACTGGACTCACTGTGGTTGTCTCGAACCAATACTACCTGAGATCTATTCTTGTCGGCCGTTGAGCAGTGACCTGAAAGAGCACGCTCGTTACGTTGAGTGGATTTGGTATTTCCCTCGTCAAAATCTGCTGCTATGGACTTCATAAACTTTTCCAGTCTCCGTTCCAATCACCCAGGTCTACCCGCACGTATCCTCCATGCCTTTCTTTTTTAATTCTCAACCACAATCCTTCACAGCCTTCACGGACAATCTTCCAGCTGACTAGGACGACCGTACATCTGTCAATTTGCGACCAGACCAGGCACCCACTCATCTAAGCCTAGCGACGTTGACGAGAACCTCAGTGCTTGTAAAAGAGGGACCGAATACCTTTACTTCCTTTCAGCATCTCGCACCGTCGCGACATCATGCCCAATATGACCAATTGGGTTTACAAAGATGCCGCCGACAAGATCCATGGGCCTTACTCTGGCCACAAAATGCATGACTGGTGGATGCAAGGCCACTTTTATCCTAGACTGTTGGTCAAGAGAGTCGAGGATACGGAGTTTGAGCCTCTCACGGAGCTGGCCCGTCGCACTGGGAACAACCGCGAGCTATTTCTCCTTCCACGAAGCGATGTCCCAAGCGGAGTTCCACAACCCAACAGACATGCTGAGACGTTCCTTGCAGAGAGCTATAGTACAAGCCTGACAACCAAAGTCCAGAAGGTGGTAGAGGGATTGGAGCGATCTGAGCAAGAGAAGCGATACTCCAAGCCTGGGCACAAGGAGCATATGGCTAGGGAAAGGAGGCATCTCGCACAACGTCAGCCGTCAGGAAACGCTCTTCCGGAAGGATGCCTCGAACATGGATCTCGAAAAGCATTTGGGTCCCAACACAAATCTTCAGAAACTCTCCATGCCCATTCCTTTCTCCCTACGCCAAAGATGTATCCATGTACCGTCTTCAACGCCGAGTCTTTATATGCACGTGCTAAAAGATACCGAGAGATCTTGAACCAGCCATTGTACATTTTGGAGGATATCTACGATCTCAACGACCAGGTGAAGAGAATACTCGAGGACGAAGAGGTCGCTGCGCTCCTGGCTACAGACCCCATATCACAAAAACCGGAGATGGACTTGGATTTCACGCTTCCAGAATCGCAGGTGCTCACCTGGTCGACCTTCAAGGGCCGACAGCAGGACACTCAATATCATTTCCTAGTCCAGGTCGAAGATGCTTTGGCCACGTTGCTCTATTGGGTTGATAACTTTAAGAGAAAGTGTCAGACGACGACGAAGCTCCGCCCTGGTGAAATTGCAGGTGCGTGGGAGCGTTACATGATGGGGAAGTTGGATGATGAAATACAAAGTATCTTGAGCTCTCGCAATCTCAATGCCGGTGCGGCGTTTGATCAAAGGCCACAAGGGCCATCGTCGAAAATCCCGACACCAAGTGAGGCTCTTGACGCGAGACTTGATGCCCATACAACCGCTCCTATAGCCGGGAGCCTCGTCGCGAAAGATAGAGAGGTGCATTTCGACTTGAGCAGAGTGGGACCGCTGAAGCGTTGTGAACAGACAGACAACCAACATTGCCATCCCAAAGTAAACACACCTATCACGTGGCCAGAAGATCATCAAGCACCGACTCCGAATCATGCTACGAACTCCAAGCCTGCTGAAATAGTGGTTGAAAAGCAACCCTACGCCGATAATAAAGAAAAGACGATACGATGGCTCCAACATCAGGGGGAACCAAGAATGCGTCGGAATGCATTTACCAGACGCTCCTTTAGCTACGAGTTGCCCGTTTCGAACACTCGTTTTACTGAGCAGAGTGCTTTAGCAGGGAAACCTTGGAATGCCGCACAAGCTTGTACAAGACTTGATGGTATGTCTGGCCCGAGCACAACCGAGGAAGACTTGATAAAGGCTTATAGCGCCTCCATGTCAATTGAGCAAGCTCGCGTGGCAGCAGTTTCGAGACTTTCCGATGAGAAGATTGATGCAGGTACCCACGAGGGAGCAGAAGAATTGTGTGGACATGCTCTTTCGCAATCACTTACCGAGAAACACGGAAAGGAGGAAGTTGATACCGCTGGAGGTCGTTCTAGCAAAGCCAACCATGCAGATGATGCTATCGTTGTCGACGGGAACCAGGAATGCGAGACGGCGAAGATTCTAGAGCAGGATGCGTCTCTAGAGAGAACGGCTTCTCCTGTGCCATATACCATTACGGATCCTGAAGGTAAAGAGGTGGATTATGCTACTGCCAGGTTAGATTGGAAAAAGCCTGCGAGCTCCCGGCACGAGCAGGAGACGAAAGTCAGGGTTGAGAAGTCTAGCCATTCAGATGCTCCACGCTCTCAGGGGAAGCAAACCCTTGGTGAGAACTTATATTTCAAGGTCCACGCGCAGCAACCGCAGCTTGCAGGCAAGATCACCGGCATGTTGCTTGAGTTGGACGATACCGAGATCGTGAGACTCATCAACGACGGCGCCTACCTCCGCAGCAAAGTCGCCGAGGCTTATCTAGTCTACGAGGCTTATGTCAAGAGTAACCGGTCAAGCAAGGAAAACCTTCGCCAGACTTTGCAGCCCAAGGTACAGGAACTGCTGGACATCAAAATGAAGTTTGCTGACATGGTTACCGCTGTAATACTTGAGATGGAGGATGCTGCGGTCTTTGACCTTATGATTGATGAGGATGCTCTTTGCGAGAAGATCGCTGAGGTTGTTGCGGTCTGCGAAGAGAAAGAGTCGACCAAGTGTGGTGCAGGTGCAGGCGCAGGTGCGCTGGCAGATACTACATCGTATTCTGACGAGGAAGAAGACGAGGACTTTAACGGAGACGAGGACCCCGACGAAGACGAGGACCCTGACAGAGACGAGGACTCTGGCGAAGACGAGTCTAGTGAAGAGGGGTCTGATGATGAAGATCGTCTAGACATGGAAGAATGCTCTGACGGGAGAGAATGCTCTGAAGACGCAGATTGCTCCAACGAGGAAGATTGCTCTAATGATGAAAATTGCTCCGACGAAAAAGAATGTCCTGTCAAGGAGGCATATTCCGACCGACAAGAATATTCAGACGGAGAGGACTGCTTAGATGAAGACGACCACTACGAAGACGACAAAAACTCAGCCAAAGAAGAGTTTCCGAAGCGCGCGAGGAACCATGACACTATCTCTAGCACTTTGCGCCACGAAATCCCTGACTTGACGCCGGAGGTCACTGCGACCATGGATCGACGACCATTTCCCAGGTCGATTCTCAACGCGACCTGCATCGAAGCGCCTACCTGGGAGGGTGATTATACTTGGGGGGAGCTGAAAGAGTATGTTGCCATGGAAGCTGACCCTGTCGAAGAAAAAATGAGGCAAGTTATGAGGCTTCAGGCGGAGTCCTATGCACGAGAACGAGAAGAGCAACAGCAGCGACCTAGTGAGCTTCTTGAGTACCAAGATCGGTTGCTCGCTTGGGATCGACAAAGTATACAAAGACTCGAGGAAATTCGAGAGCGAGAGCGAGAGCGAGATGAGCACCAGATACCTGGCGATACACCATCAGTCCATATCGAGGATGATGTAGAGAACGAGGCAGATCAGTCTACCGAGGATACTTCTAAGCATGCCAAGGACGTCACTCAGGCGCGAGGTGAGATCAAGCAACGAAACAAACGTTATCGGTATTTAGGAGAGTCTATGGACTCCATCGATGAAGAAGTCGATGATCGAGGACCATACGAAGAAGCTGCTCTCCATGGAAATTCCGGGAACGCGATGGTTGCTGTGCAGCAAAAGGGAGAGTCACTTGAATCAGTTACCACACTTTCTACACCGAGACGACGAATTGACAACGTTTACCGGTCTCTAGATCCGCCAGAGCCATTGTTCCCAAAACCTGAGCGGATTAGAATCCCGCCGCCAGACTCTTGTCTTCCTGGATTCCAGCCTGACTGGTACCAGGCCCCGACAACCTATGATCACGACTTTTTCACAGAGCAGACGATGTTTGAAGGGCACACAGAGGCGGTTGGAACCCAGCCGCTACTCCGGGACTTTTCAGAAGACTACTTCCCGTTGCCCATCGAACCAGGCAACGTTCTAATTGGCGATCATCCAGGACATGTGGACAAAACGTTCGATGCTCGCGATGTCTCATTCGATTACTGTGAGTTTGGAGGGGATCAACCATTCTATTCGCCCATATGGAATGAGTTCAATGAGCAGATACAGACACCAATTGGCTACACCCAAGGGGCACCGGAGAATCAGCGTATTCGTTTTCCTGAAACTCAGACCTTAACGAGGACGATGGAAGTGCAAAGAGTTGTTAGACCTACCACAAATTTCGGGATAGAGTCGTCGAGAGGGGTTCTCCCAGGTCTCAGTGTTTACGATGATAAATCGCCGGTACAGCAAATTCCAGCCAAGCCAGTTTGTGAAAACGAGCCGTCTATCTCACAGCAAAATCATGTCTCGAGCAATGAGATGCTTGCGATGAGTAAGAGGGATCAGGTCTCTGCCGACTCACTAGTTCGGGACTTGGACAGGTGCACAACGGAAAATTCCGCACGATTTCCAGGATCTGACAATCGGGAGGGCGAGGCTGAAACCGGGCGTCTGGCCACCAACCGGCTTCATCCTGGCTTGCCTCCCAGTCCAACCCTATCTGGCGCATTTGATGATCGGTGCGATCTCAAGACTAAACCCCCTCATTCCAATTCCCGCGTTACTGGATTTGAGAATAAGCGTACTGCTGTTGGAACATCTGATGGTCCTCCTGATCTGGAATTTAGCTGGACTCACAATTCGGAAGAACTAGATGTCGTTTTGGAATGTGCCCGTGATAAGGTGGAGTTGCAGGGCGGTCCCGCACATGATAGAACACCGTCGTTTGATATCGGTTCTAAGTTTCTGGGGTCCCAGGTTGGTAGTGCTGTTGGAATTGTGGGTAGTACAAGTTCTGATGGTGAAAATGCCCCCGCGAAATCCGATGCTCGCGATGGTAGTTTGCAAATCGTCACTGCGAGTGATGCTGGGAAAACGACCGTAAAACTTCTCAGGGAGGAGGACGGAGCAGCCTTGAATCCAGCGTTCACTGATTCCCCATCCAAGAGCGATATTCAGGATTTTAGTACAAAATCCCACGCCGAAAGTACGGTTTCCGAGTGGGATGCTCAAGAAATGGTGGAGATAAATGGTAAACAAATACCTATAGAATGGAACGGGTACGAAGGGCCGAGGCAGGGATGGTTTAGTTGGGCGTTTGATAGATTTTCGAGATGAGAGGGAGCGCCGGTGAGGCTGAGGATGAGGACTTTGTGGAATAGGAGGGAGACTGGTAATGGATTCGTATTTGTGATAGGGTAAAAGGGGTTAGCGATGAGGATCGTTTATATTTTCTCGGTGACGGAGGAGTCCGTTTGTCTTTGCATTGAGGACAAGAATGCTTAGTAATGTAGTAGAGATTGGTAGGATCCGATTTGTGCGCTACTGGCTTGCAGGAAATTCATTCAATTCTCCGTCCTCTGTCGTAGTTCTCGCTCACATTCTCGAATAACACGTTATCTTTTGGAAGAGGGGTGAGGGCGTTTCCCTGCTTACTGGGTGTGGGGAAAAGGTGGGGTTTCGCGCGTGCTCATTTGCCAGGGATGGTTGGGAGGAGAGCCGAGAGGTTGACAGGGTAATTGGCCAAAGCGCTCAATGTTGAGGCGGCCCGACTCCGCTCCTGCATAACGCAACGCAGTTCGCAGTATGGATGGATAGCTCCTCCATTTCGGAATGTTTTTTTGCATAGCCGACGGCTCTTGTTCTAGGTTAGGTTTGCTGCGGCCTGAGATAATTAGCCGCTGTAGTCTGCCGAATCACTTTGCTCGTGCTCGCGCTTGTGTCACTAAGTAAATATAGTAGAATCCCTGTAAATCTGTGAGATTGCTTATTCGAAGACGGAAAGAAAACTGCGCTACTGTGACACGAGAGGCTGAGACACTGAGAGCGCACGCAAGAACAAGACATTACCATTACCGACCATGCAAACCGTACCAAACCAGACACAATCTTACGAGGAAAGCGCGATACCGCTTGTCGTGACCGCCGCTAGCATAATGAGACCGCGTCCATAGTTCCCAATCTTCCAGACCCTCTGCGCTTCCCTGAAATCTTCCGTCGCCTTTTGCTGGCTTGCCGTCTTTTCCTCTCCGTTAGCCACGCCCTTGTTCAATTTCTTACTCGCCACCTTCAGTTTCGTGTTGTACGGAGCCATGACGGTCAATGTGTAGACTGTGACCGCGATGTGTAGGCCTCCTGCGATGGCGAATAGTTGTAGTTTGTCCGATCGAGGGGATTGCGGGTTGTAATAGCTGTAGCCGGTCATGACGAGGTTTCCGATGGTGCAAAAGGCATTAAAAGGTGGGAAGAGGAATTCGCTGCCATAGAGCAGTTTTTCGGTTTGGCGGCCGGCGATGTGTACCGGCACGTTTAGGCCTTCTTGGAGCATGGGCCATGTCTGCGCAGTGTCAATAGTTTGTCCCAAGAATTGAGCAGAATCCACGCTGCGGTTGAATCGGAATCTGGAATGGTACACTTACAAGAGGTGATTGAAGAGTGGAGGCACCACAATTCATTCCGGCGACTACGGTGGTCGCGATTTGAAGGGGGGTAAACCACCAAAAGCGATCGTTAGCGACCATGGTGAAGACTTTGGCCGACGAAATAAGATGTGAGAAGAGAAATTAAATATCAAGGACATCGAGAGCTGCAAAGGTGGGCACGGTACTATATATGCATTTCCAAGCAGCAGGGCTACTCCCGAAGCCATGGTATTGTTCCATATCCTCTCGTAGCCTGGCTAGCTGTGCCGTCCTTTTTCGAACTAGGCTTGGACGGTAATGGAGGTGCCGAGACTATCGACGCAGCCGGTGCACGCTATACTCTGCAATCCTTGACTGCATTGGCGGTAGGCCTTCCTGTTGAAGGCATGGGCATGCCGCTGTGTATTGGAAAAATGCGGCGGCCAAGCGTCGATGCTCAGCTCTGGTTGCACGGTCTGGCTGGCGAGTATGGGTGCAGGGAGGCAAAAGGGAGTTGGAGTGAAGATCCAAATCTAAATATGGGGATGATGTCAGCAAGACTCCTAGACTCTAAGCGAGATACACGAAGCGGAAGTGGGAGAGGTGGCATTTTGGCCAACCTCACTTCTGAGAGTACATAGTACATAAGTCAGCATAGCATTGATTTCGTGCAACTGTCTATACCATGGAACCGTTGTGGGCGGTCCAAACCCTAGCCTCAATTCAAGCAGACATTTGGTCAATGCCCAGCCGCAACAACCTGAGAACACCAACAATGCCTCATCGCCGTCTCAAGACCCCGCAACTCTCAGCTGCACGAGAGCCAGATCTCTTTGCAAAGAGCCATTGTGCAGCTCCCGAGGGGAATGGACAAACGACACTCATCAAACCGGATGATGCTGGTCAAAGGTTCAGCCAGGGCAAACCACCTTTCTGGGTCGATGATGCAAATGGTGAGAACGCCAGTTGAATACTGAATAAGCAAGTCTCTCATAACGGAGGGCCACTCCATTGTTGCCGGAATTCTTGAAACCGCACAAGTAAGATTGTAGCTACGGTTGTGCGACGCTGTTGCAGTAATTGACGGCTGATATCATGGTAGCAAGTACATATACCTCACAGGGAGCCTGCACCAAGGCGTTGAATTCGTCCATCATAAAGCAGATGGTGTCGATCAAGCTAGACATGTACAAATCACGCGCCAACAGCGTCAAGACTGCTATCACCAGGACGGTATCGGCGAAACACCAATGGATGGTTCTGAATCATCATTCTCTACGACTAATCATAAACAGATTCTCGATCATTTTCCGATATTAAACGTCCAGAAATTGAACTTTTGCCCCCAATGCTTCACCGCCTGATCCGCTCTACTAAAACTTCCGATCTCTTTTTCTAGCTCTTCTTCTTTTTCCCTGCCTTCAATCTCCTTATCGAGCGAGCTCATAACATCAGGCCTATTACACTTCTCCCAACTGTGATTATCCCTTCCACAATTCCAACATCTGTCATATTGTCGAAATTGATATCTCCTCCCCTCCGCCATCCCTCGTATCTCGACCAGCTCTTCTAGAGTATGCTTAGATGGCGGTGAGCTGGGAGGTTTGTAGTGGTCATCGTAGGGTGTTTGTGCTGGGTGGCGGGGAAAATTCCACTCCAAGGGACGACGTGATGGGATCGTTCCCGACGTTTTCCGAGAGAGTGATGGATGCGGTTGGAGAGTTTGATCGGTGAGGGTGTTTTCTGGCTGTGGTGGCGTCAAATCTGACCCCTTACTCGAGAAAGCGTGATCGAGCTGCGCTGATGATGCGTTTTGGTCTTCTCCGCAGACACGTGCCGGAACAACAGAATCGGCTCGATTCAATGTTCGAGGCAACTCATCTGGTGCGAGGTCTTCGTTCAGATCGACTGTAGGTCTTCGGAGTCCGGTAACCTGGACAGTCCAATCCGGTAATGTGAAAGGAGGCGTGGCTGTCGCTGCTGAACTCCGCGTTGGAGATGTTTCCAAAATGCTCTCGCGCCTCTCGCGCCTCTCCGTCTTTTCTCCATCTCCCTCTTGTTCATCCACCAAAGGAGTAATCAAAACCCCCTCACAAGTCAGACAGCCCCTCGCATCAACTCTCTTCTTCCTAGTCTCTTTGTCGTTGAAACATTCTCTACACTTCGGGCAAACCGCCGAGCACTTCTTCACACCAACATACCTGTCTTCCTTCTCACACGTCTTTTTCTCTTTGAGTTCCACATGCTCAAAATGGCACCAGTTATTTGCAACCATGCAAGCGCTCCAAAGCAGCATCTGCCGACACTCAAAGCAATGCCACTGATCATGTTCTTCCTGCTTCTTGCCGAAAAAGCAAGTGCAGCTATCATGCTTTTCGCCATACGTCTCGATAGCCTCAGACCTGCAGTCAGGACATAACTCGGCCGCGACCCCATGCTCTTCGACATGTTTCTGTTGCAATGTGAGAAAAGTGTGGGCCCGCTCATGGCACTCTGTGCAGACGTTGTGGGTTTTGTGGAGTGTGCTTTGGCACACTCTCGTTTTCTTGTTGCTGTGCCATGGGTGTTGGGTGTGGAAAAATTCGTTGCACTGCTGGTTTTTCGGCTTCGCCGGCGCGGAAAAAGGTTTGCTTTGTTGGTTGGCGCCCATGTTGTCGGAACTAGTCTTCCTGGATAGCGAGAATGGCATCGTTGTTTAGATCTGAAAAGCTTGGGTAGTCTGTTGTTCGACAATGGTATCGATGTTCGGATCTAGAATTTTTGCTTTCTCTGGCTTTCGACAATGGTGTTGGCTCGTAACCTCCGAGTTGTGAGGACATGGAGGCGGCATCTTTATAGAGATCCTTTGGTCAGAGCGATATCTCCCTCGCCGTTACATGGTCGCGATGAAACGGCGAGGGAGGCCTCGCTTTGACAACGAGGGAAGCGCTGATATTCCCACAATTTCGACAACCAAGAGCCTGGGATGCATTTCTAGGAGCAATTCAGTAAAACATTGCAAGAGTTCTAAATTATTAGTGCTTGATCCAATATCGGATGCCGGAGACGGGCGTGCTTCACGGGAGGAGGACGGTTGCGACCCACAACTGTCAACTTTGGTTCTTTGGTTGTGGAAAAGCTTATACAAGCACCCCGTACACTTCATGTGCAAGACTTGTTTATTGATATTCACGTAAGTTGTGATGCTCAGGATGCGAGAGAATCCGATTAAGACTATTGTCTTCTTGGTAGGAGCTCATTTCACAAAAGCGTGTCAATTCTTATAGGATGGGGGTAGAAAGTTTTCGCGGAGATGACAGAAACACCCGAACGCGTTTTTTCCACAGTCGAAATAAGTCGCAGTCCTGATCTCCACCTCGCTCGTATTATTCTGAAAGGAAGTATAGTACAGTGACTTGATCTCAATCACAGCGACGATCATTTTTGGTAACGTTCCTTCTCGAGTGGTTCGGCCTCGCTTTGGCCAAAATCTCAAACTCCTGCTTCAAAGCGAGGATGGCGGCAGTATATAACCACGTTGCCCCCTTTCTCATCTACTCTCATCTCAATCAGTCTATCATAGACGGACCACTAAACAATCATACTGTTCTCAGACCCCTTTTACAAGCATCCACGCTTGTTCGACCAACTTGCCCCAACGAACTCCCCTTGCAAAATGTACGATTCGGAGGAAGAACCAACATAAAACATGCGCGGTGGATGGAATCCAGCTCGGACAGATTCCACCAGTTGGAATTCAGATGATTCCACTGACGAACCTGTCGCCACAGACATGACCGCTGATGACTACGATTCAATACCATTGCAACCTTCCCCAAGCCTGACCTCAGAAGAGCCCCAGGATTCAGCGTCCGATACAGAGGAATCAGACTTCCTCGACCTGGAATTCCAAGCGAGGAGGGATGGAAGGACAGAGGCCTTTAGAGCCGTTTCTCTGGTTGTAAGGTGGGATGGACCTGGTCAAGAAGGATTGCCATCATATGAGCAAGGCACTACATCGATTGAAGAACTGGAGGCATGGGGGATGGCCCTGCTGCTTCGTGACACGTCTGATGAATTCCCGGTTGGCACCAGCGAACCGGCTTATTGCACCCCAGCTTCACGCCCAATATATCAAGTCGCACATACACGTCTCCATGGTTTGAAAGCGACGCTGGAATCTCGCGTAGGCGACGAGCCACCAGTATATGCTCACGATCTGCCTTCCAACCAAGACATCCAGCGCATGCCGGGAGATCGAGTGTTCGACGATATCTGCGGAGCCGTCAGGTACCTAGACATCAGTGAGCTTGGCGCCGAAGACTTCTATGTCAATCCACGGTACGAGGGAAAGTGGGATGCCTGGGTAAAGGCCCTGATTGATGTCATGAGCGCGGACCCGCACTTATTCTTAACCTCGAATTTAGAGGATGCTAAACAAATGAAGTGGACAATCTACAAGGAATGCGAATTCTCGCTTGAACAGGGCAGAGACTTAGTTCGACCAGCTCTCATGTTTGCCTTCCTCGGGCTCCCAGCAGTTGAACCCGGACAAATGGAGGAATACGAGTGGGTTCTAAACCTAGAAGCCCAATGCCGACCATTTCTTAAAGAGAACGAGCAAGACCTGGCTAAGATGGCCATTCACGACCTCGGCCAAGCCTGTGAGCACGTCGAACGTGCTATCGACAATGCATTGCTGATCGTATTCGCCAAGCATCGCATCGAGGCATTATTGGAGCTAAGTATTAGCGATCCCGCGCTGGACAGTTGGTTGCAAGACCAGATGCGCGTTTGTGACGGATGGTTCGCGGAGAACGAAACGCACCTGGATCGAGTACCAGACACCTCGGCAAAGCTGAAAGCCACATGGGTATTCAGTTTATGGAGGCAATGGGAAGATTTTTTGAGAAACGGGTTTGATATCGTCCGTGCGAAATTTTGGGAGCCTCCACTCCTGCAAGCCTTTCTCGGCCGCCCAGATCGATATATTCAGACGTTGGAGATCGGAGCCTACCCTCAACAAACTGTACTCGAAGAAAGAGGGTACAATATCAGACAACATCTGGTATCACCTGCGGATGACGAAGAACTTGACCAATACGAGGAGGTGGACATAGGAGGCGAATTAGTCGAGATCCTAGTAGCCTCCCTCAATGACACAACATGTGTTTTAGTGCCAGCGGATGAAGGAGATGTGCTTGTATACATCCCTCCCCCGTACCGGAAAAGAAACGGCGAACAAGTAGATTTGAAGGAGGTGGTCTCGAGATTGCTGACGGTATGTGTTACCAATAGCAAACGGAGGAAGCGGAGGAAGAGAAAGGTCGTGAAATGGTTGACGCGCGCAGTGTTGGAGGGCCGGCTTGAGAACCATACTCTCTGTTGGATTAATTGCCATCTTAGAGCAAAGTAATAGGAGAAAGAGGCCGGTGAAATCGAGGCGAGGTTGTCGATTGTGTCAAGAATAGTAGGTTTGAAGTAGTTAGATCAAGAATCGCATTGTATTGAGAAGACAATCGCTCAGAGTCCCCTGGATCTTAGCGAGTATTCTATAAGTGATTTTACGGATACTACCGAGCGGGTCACGTGATATCTGCCTGATAATGCCTGACAGATTGGCCCCTGTCGTGGTCCGTGACCGACGAAACCCATACGAGTGAGACAGACATATCCTCTTCTCATTCCGCAGTATAAGTAACCACCAAGCGGCACTGGCGATACATGGGAGGAGCAGTCTCCGTGAAGAAGCCGGTGTACGACGTCGATCATGTTGGCGTCTTTGGCTATCATATCCTCGGCCGCGCTGGCTCGCACTGGTGAGGTGGAACTAACACGTCATTGCCGAATCCTTTCTGGATGAGATCTCACCTTGTGAATACCTTACAGCTCCACAACCTCGTCATCCGACAAGTGACAAGTCTACCTCATACACGACAAGTCCGGGAATCGAAGTCAACCGTATAGCTTCCTCCGAAACTACCAAGTCAAAAGCTCACAATGGACTGCCTCCCAATCCCTTGCATCTGCTTTCGTAAGCAGCTCGAACCCCTAGCCGTTATCGAGCCTCGCTGATGCATTTTGTACAGAATGTGGCACTGATCAGAATCCATGCCATTGCAAAGTCGTTGGTCCGACCATTGGATTCGGCGTCGCCGTATGCCTCGCAGCAAGTACTCAATCAAAGCAGACTCATACCCATATACTAATAATGGTAGGTCGTCTGCTGGCCAGCAGCGCTATTCTGCGGATGCTGTGCCTCAGAAACTGGGAAGCAGTAAGTCCTGCATCATGTACCCTTGGGAACCGTCTAACACCTGCAAAGTATGCTTGCGATGCCTGCTGATGTAAGCGGAAGAATAAGCAATGCGATACCAATATGAAGGCTAAATTTTCTGGACTCGGAAATGAGAGCGAGTCAAAGGCAGGAGTTCTTGGCGAATTCGAACAAGATGGAAATACAAAATATGGGTTTTACAGTTCGGTTCGTATGCTGGCGGCGACCTTGGGGGCAACCTGTGATAATTGCTGGAGGTTTTGTCCACCAAGGCTCCAACATCTCTATTGAGACTATGAGCCTGGATTTGGGGCCTGCAGATGGTTAAACAGCGAGAAGCAATACGTACTGCTAATGGCTGAAGCAGAGTGACATGAAAACAATAGAGGGCTGGCTAGCAGGTGCCAAGTATCTTTCTTGCTTCAGCCTTAAAGTCGGAATTGGATTATGGCTCACCATCATATTCAGGCCCTATATCTCCTGCACTACGCCGAGCTTTAGACCATAACTTGAATCTCGACTTGTGGTCTCGCCACATCGTCATCCACATCAGTACTTGGCTGGCATCCTGCTCTCGTTTCATCCTGTTATCGACAGCCCTGACAAGTATTGTCGTCGCTTTGATGTACTTTTCAGAAAATCCAAGGAACCTTTGTTCGTAGTGTCAAAACGCCGGGTAACCTGTCATCAAGCTTTCAGCATTTCCCAGTGTTGAAGAACTCCCGAGCTAATGATTTCTAATCACCTCATCCTTACGAGAACACGGTCCATCCACCCTCACACCAATCATCGGCAAATGGACAAGGTAGCAACCAGCTATCATTTCATCTCTTCCATCCTTAAGCAATTAACATAATGGACGAGGCCGACCACAAGAAGACGGGAGATCCGCTCGCAAACGAGCGCGCCGCCATTGGAAGAGAACCAGACACAAATGAGGAGGTTTGGTCTGGTAGGGATGAGACCTTAGCCAGACGCGACGCGCGCATCTTGTTTCCGGACCTGTGCCGAGGCAGAACTGCTACTCGAGGCAATGGATATCGCGATGTAGACACGGATGATCGGAAAAATCCATTTATCAGTATCCCAGGCTATGGAGGCTTCCAATGGTCTGAAGGCAACAAAGTCATCGACGACGCATACCCAGATTACACACCTCCTGAACCTTACGATTTTGAGAAAGAATTCGCCAATTTTGATCCGAAGAATCTTCACAGCGCCCACCACAGAGCAGATTTCGACAAGGAAGACCCCGAGGCTCGGAGACTTGCAATCGAAGCCGAGCTCGCTGGTCTGAATATCAGAAAGACACGTAAAGGAATGTTCCTCACCGCGAAGCTCCCGGACCGGGGTTCATCGACAAGAAAGGAGTCAATGGGTATGTTCAACTTAGTTGATAATGACAGGCCAATGTAGGCTAATAATTGCATAGCAAGCGATGAGCAATCATCTGTGTTCCCTCCAGCTCCCGGTCGCTATCCCTCGCTATCATCAGATGGTAGATCTCGACTCGAGTCATCAATTCAATCCTCTGGCGATGAACATAGCCCAATGGAAGAGAAGAAAGCCAACAGCATGAACAAGAATGCGAATGGTACAGCGGAGAAGAAGACGAGTGATGGGGCCGAGAGATTGGCGAGTACTGCTAGCGTCTCCTGGGGAGACTTGGTTGACGACTCCACATACCCACCTACTCCTGGAGCACCGAGCGATCTAGACGCCGAAAAAGATGGCGACGTCAACATGGACGTCGCCGAGCCAGCTAAAGTATCCACAGGCCCTTTGCCTACGCCTGAGGGACGAGATGAGCTCGTTAAAAAGGAGACAGACGTGGAGACGAGCGAAAGGACCCAGGAGGAGCCAGCTGATGCGAGCGCTGAACGTCCAGAGAAAATCGATGCCAAAGGCGCAGACGCAGACCTAACCAAGTATCTGGAATATGTTGCTGAAGATGTCGTCATGGAGGAGAGCAGTGTTGAGACAACCCACAACAATGAAAACGCCCTGACTGAACAGCACAAGCAGATCAAGTCACAACACGGCAAGGGTGTGCAGAAACATCACCCACTTCCACCTTTACCTTTCGCGGCCCCTGCGCGCCTCTCTGACACATCGCCCATTCTCGAGATACCAGCTCCATCATCTTCACTTGCTGCCGGCCCAGCCATCGACGCCAAGTCATCAAAGATCAAATTCGCACCGAAAGATCTAATTCATAACACTGGAAGCATCGACAGGATCGATCAATCCTCTCAAGGCCCCGCTCGCAAGGATAGCTCAGGTCAACATAAAGAATCTCGAGCTACACCAGCATCGACACCTCCAAGTTTCAAGAAGTACAGTCAAGTAAGCGCAGCATCATCTCCCACCACCACAGACTCACAACTCAAACAACTCCAGAGATCAGTTACCATGGGTCGTAAAGGAAGCTTTAGCGAGGCTAAAGCCTCTTCCGCCGAGAACATTCCTAAACCCAAGCCCAAGGGTAGGCTCTCTGGGAAAAGTGGTATCATGTCTCTCGAGGATGTGGACCTTGTTGACAGCTTCGTGTTCATTGAGCAGAAGGACGTCGAAGAACTGAGAGCGGCTGAACTCCACACCCGCATACGTGGTATTGAAAGCTTGAGAAGATGGCATAATGGTGTGCCGAAGAAGAGCATGGTAGACGTGTTCATGAAATGGCAGCGAAATATGCGAACCTTGAAAGCTGAGAAGGTCGAAGCCGAAGAGGGATCTCAAGCAGCCGTTTTTGCTTCAGAAGAGGAAGAAGATATCGATGCTGAAGGTTCCACCGACGAAGAATATTTCGAGGCACAAGAAAATCCTGTCACTGGCAAAAACACCCAGGAACACCCACTCAAGTCTCCTTTCAGTAATCAGCCTCGCCCGGGCAAGCAGAGCCCTTTCGTGGCCAAATTAAAGGCTGAGACTTCGTTTGATAGTAAGAAGGTCGTCAGTTCTCCCACTCGGGAGTACGAGCCTGAATATTATAAGGAATTTGAGAAGGAGCAGGAGGTCGAAAGGAAGAGGAAAAGTGAGGAGAAGATGGGGATGGAGACGGAGAGGAAGAATAAGAGGGCGAGGAGGTCGGCTAGTCGTCCTGCTTCTTATAAGGTATAAGTCGCTGGGCATTTGGGCTGGCTGGTCTGGATATGGACGTCACTTTGGTGATAGGATATCTCTGAGATCTCTGGCCAGTTGACCTGACTTACGGATAACGGACATGAGGATCTTTGGCGGGTCATTCTGGTAGGAGGTTCATCTTTTGACCTTGACGAAACGAGTCTCAGGCTACCACTCAGTCTGGATTCGGTACTACCCATAATTAGTCCCGCTACTTATACGAGATACCAATTCATCCTCTGTCAAGAGTGTGTGCTCGTCTCGATGCTACAATGACTACATCAAAATTTGGCATCTAGTGTTGGCAAGCAGATCGTTACAAAACGGATTTGGCGAGAAATGTTATGAGATCCCAGATGTTCAGATGCCAACGGCGCGCTGAAATATCAAGGCCACCGGGGCGTGACGGGGTTCGATTGTTGTCAGCATCTTGGTCCGCGCACCTCTGGGAATCACCAAAGGACCGGAGAAACCCTTAAAGCTCATCGAAGCAGCAGGGAGCTTAATGATTAATTGCGCCTCGGGCTGTGTACTGAGATGTCGATAGTGTCACACCGTAGGAGGCAGAATGATGTAAAATAGTGTTTGGAGCGCGTCGCTAGCCTAAAACGTACTCGGTTGGGATGGTGCGCAGTCAACGGTTGAACTTTGTGCCGATTCTAGCGGGCACGAAATTTGCGGGCCGCAGAAAACCAAGGCCAGCGCCATCATCAATCTCTCCGCAGCATGCAAACATCAACACCACAAGGACTATTGTCGTAGTCTCGGGCCAATGGCTTCTCCACCTCAGGAGTCAGCAGCGTAGAGCTCGTTGTATAAATACTCGGCGACTGCCCTTCTAAGGTAAAGGTATCTATAACAACACTCACGTCCACATCATCTCTGCCATCCACATCAATATCAGACTTCTCTTCTTCGTCCACATTCATACCATCCACCTAAAAGATGTCGAGTCACCAATCGAAAATGACCAAACTCATTTCCCTCCCCTCCTCCCTCGTCGAATTCATCGAAAACCCAGGCATTTCCTCAAACTTCCGGACAACAACCTGGCTACTTCTGGGCGCCCTGCTGTTCCACCTCCTCTCCACCCTCCTAACAACCCGCCTCACTTTCTTCCTCACCTTCCTTATCCTCCTAACCCGCCTTATCCCCACAATCCTAATCACAACCGGAACCCTGCCAAACGAGCAACTCCTCTCCACAGTCCAACCAGGACGAACAGTATCAATGTTTCCCGCAGCAGATGGCTCAGACAAAATCGACCCCGCAAGCAAAGGCCTCGCCCTCCTAATCCTTGGCGTAAAAATAACCCATCCCCTTGGTTTCTTCGCCCCAGGTGCAAAAGAAGTGGGCGACCATTTTACGAAACTAGTCGCGGAATTGAACGCGCACCCTGCGCGCCACGGCTGGATTTCTGGCTCCGTGGTGCAAGGCATCCCCTCCTCCTCTTCCTCATCAGGTCACCTATCTCTCATCGGCTACTTCAAAACGATGGATGATTTGCACCGGTTTGCGCATGGGGAGATGCACATGGAAGCTTGGAATTGGTGGAATAGAGAGGTGAAGAGGATGCCGTATATTGGTATCTATCACGAGGCTTACGATGTACCTGCCAAGAGTTGGGAGGGGATTTACGTGCAGACGCCGAAGTTGGGGTTGGGGGCGGGAAAGGTGAAGTTGGATGATGGGAAGTGGGGGGATATGCTTGTAGATGCGAGGAAGGGGGTTTGGAGGAGTAGTGAGGGGAGGATGGGGAGGACGGAGAAGTGGGCTGTTGATGGGGAGGTTGTGCATGCTCATTGAATCTTTGTTTCTCTTGGTAATGGGTCCTGTCAATTGTCCTGATTTTAGCGGGCATTGGGATGGTATTAGATCCTTTGGTTCCTGTTGATGGAATTCTTACCTGATGTCTAGCTCTTCTTGTAGCAGCGATTCACACTCCCATCAAAATCTGATTCGAAACTCTTCATATTTAATGACAGCCAGCTGCCCGGGCCTTCTCAGAGCAGCCAGATTAGTGAAACAAGCGACGTAGACAGTGATACTTTGGATACCATCTTCGTCCTCTCCCTTGAGTTATTCGAGCAATCTAATGTCACAAGCTCGCAACTAGTTTTGATGACTAGATTGTGTTTGGTGAACGATAAGGGGCCTTTCATTACCGTGGATGTTGCAGGTGCCTAAGGTTACATTTGTCAGCCATGTTGTTCGCCGTACGCAAGTCCGAATAGGCCGCAGCAAATGCCCCTAGCAATGGACGATGGACTTGCTCAGTATGTCTGGGAGCCTCGAATATGAAGTTTCTCCAAAAAGGCATCAATGATTGAATCTTTCAATTTGTGATTCGGGGTTGGAGACTTCGGGAAAAGAAATTGAAGCCGGAGGGCAACGGTGAGACCCACTTAAACGCGGAGGATCTATTGCCGAGGGGTAGTAGTTTGCGAGACCTCCCTTCTACTACCTTACTTCACACTTCCCATCATTCACGACTTCTTCTTCTCTCTTGAGATCAGTCGAATTTTGGAGCGTCGTCGAGGAGACGATAAGCCTGACCACACACGTCGTGACCTGGTCGCACGATGGGCTAAAGGATCGCGACATTCTGCAATCATCCTCGGCTGAAATGATTGGCCGACGCGACAACTCCTCTCTATCCTCACCGATTGTGCTCTGATGACCTTGAGTCTCTGAGCAATTGCTTGGCTGCTATCCCAACTTCTTTTGTTATCATCTGGCCGTCCTCCAGAAATGTCATTAACCTCTCTGTACCATACCCTACGCATCCGCCATCGCGATCAGCAACACGCGTTGCAAGCGAATCATGAAAAGCTAGGCGAACGTCTGCTCGCTTGCTTTCTGAGGACGTGGGATCTCGGCTTCACCGGCTTCGGAGGTCCTCCTGTTCATTTCAGAATTATTCACCAGCGATTCGTGGAGGGTATGGGATTGAGGGGCGGAAAGAAAACACCATGGATCGACGAACAAACGGTGCGCATGCTTCCCATCAATCAAGGAATCTGCCAACATAACAAATTCAGTATCAAGAGCTTTTCGCCATCTGCTCCGCACTTCCGGGTCCTTGAAGTACCAAAATGCTAATTTGTGTGGTCTTGATACATGCAGGATACATGCCAGCTATCTTCGTCCTCTCACTTGGTCTCTCCCTGGAGCAATTGGCATTTTCGCGTTCTCCCCTGGTGTCCAGAGAATCACAAACACACTTCCTGGGCCCGTGTGCGCACTTCTTTCTGGTCTAACTGCCTGACCTCGATTTTGCAGTCTACTTTGGTGCCCTGTCACTCCAACATTCCACATGGCCCACTATCCTGGGTGCTTTCCTTGGATAAGCCGGAACATTCCTTCCAGGCATCTCTCTCGCGGTTGGGACCCAAAGTGTTTGGCGCGTCATCCGCAGCAAGCCTGCTGTCACTTCTCTATTGAGAGGTGTGAACGCTACAGCTATCGGTCTTGTCTTCACAGCTATATATCGACTATGGGTGATAGGTTAATTGACCAGAGGTGCAGTAGATGGACACTGTCTTGCGAAAGAACCATGGTGGGTAGGCATTGCTGTGCTCACCTATTCAGAAAATGCGTGGTTCCAAGTTCCAGCGCCAGCAGCTATTGTATCAGGAGCGGTAATGGGCTTAGGGTGGTACGAAGCTGTTGGACATTCCAAGTAATCGGTTGAAGAGATTGAGGTCTGCAGTAGAGATATTCTTACAATCATGCTGACCTTTGCGGACAGACCTCATCATGTTAGGAAAGGGCTATCATGTCCACCCACGTCATGGAAAAACGCGTGGATCTTTGGTTGATTCACGCGCTTGCTTGTTTGCTCAAGACGCGGCAATTTCATCAACTCAGAGGTATCAAAACTGGACCATTGATTCTCTTGACGTCAATCTTACTCCATTACCCCTAATCAAGGATATGTATATCTGCAAAGATGGCATCTTCTAGGTACAATATCCTGATTGCAAGCGTTTATGCTAAGATTATTTTCACCTCGATCTTGTCCCTCTCTGCGCCTGGTTGTCGTACTTTTCCAGTCGAACACATCATCCAGATGACGGAAGACTCGAAAGCGACCACGGAAGTGAATCAGGCCAGCTCGCTATGGCTCTAACGCACAGAGTTTCGCGCAAGGCTTCCCTCAGGATGTTCTCATGGAATTGCCGGCCTTGCGATCCTCCAGCGAATGGAAGTTCATACCTCTCACCTCCTCTCTTACCATTCTGTACAACAGCACTAAAGGCCAGCACGTCACCAGGCGGAATAACTCTTGGCAACGAGTGGTACCTTTATAACTACTTGCAGTATTGGATGTGTATCCATCAAGCGTAATGGCTGAATGCGCACCTGAGCAGATTTCTAATGTGTACAAGCGTTCATCCCCAACATTCTCGTCGCAGGTCTTTTGTCAGGCGAGGAGGCCTGCAATATACCAACTTGAGACAACGAATCTTACGTGCTGCAGAATAGGCAAATTTGCGTGCTTCTGCACCAGAATTAGCCATAGCAATCCAAACCTAGTATTAAGGAATACATGCAGGGCGAGCAATGCTCCATACCATGAAGCAAACTGCTATCCTCAACATCCAGACTCTGACCTAAGCTCTCGGACTCGCAGATTAGGAGAGTCGGAGTCACTTGCCCATCGCCACCACACTGGTCTTGAGGAGTTCTTCGACATCTCTGGTCTTTGACAAGCGTTTTCCGAGGTCGCGACGAGCCGTGCAGCGCGTTGACAAAATGAGAAACTGCCGAGCTGTTCCGCGTAAGCAGGTCCGAACCGAATTTCAGGATGTCAAGCGCAAGCAGGTTGCAAAATGAGAGGTAAGTCGAAGCGGCGGACTGGATGTGAACTCAGATGTCAGAGACTGACCGCTTGTCCAGATGAATTCCATGCTCCGATGACTATGTCATCGTGCATCATAAATAACGAAGGACAAACGCAATGCGAAAAGTGGAAATCTGTCGGTAGAGGCTGATCGCACGTTGTTTGATAAGGAGCGTCTGAGTGGGTCTCATCCACAAATCTTAGACTTCTCCCTCAGACACGGCTCATCTTGTGTTCTCCCAAAGTAGGTAATCAGCTGATATATTTTACAGTGCCGAGGCCGATTCCAGTCTGGCACAATTTGGAGCTGAGGAAGAAAGCGAAGATATTCTTTTGCTTAAGGGATTGGAAAATGGCAGCACCTCAGTACTTCCCTTTGCATCGAGCCTCGCACGAGAGCCTTCCTCCTCGTTTGTGTTTGTGCGCACGTCGGCATTCAACCCAGACGACGAGGATTTTTCCAGCGATACGTAAAGTGGACTGCTGTCTACGCAACACCTACCCGAAGCGATCTTATTCCTAAAAAGTGACTGCAAGATGCCATTCCACTTCAAAAACGATAGCAATCATTGGACACTGGCGACTTCGCCATGTAGCTAGGATTCTACAAGGGGTCATTTTCGAGCGATCGTCATTAACGCTCGGAAAAGTCCACAAATATTCCACCTTTGGCACTCCATCTGCTACCACAACGCAGGCAATTTGGTGGAAACGTGCTGTCTTCAAACGACAGAGGCTTCTCGCCGTGTGCCGACGGATCTGATTGAGTGGGTAACGATGCGGCGAGCTGTCCGACCTTAGGACGTCATGTCCGGTTTTGTTGACAAGTCCAGAGAGTGAGAAAGATGTTTTGCGAGACACATTCACGTCGCGCAGGACAGAGAGCCTTCGGGTTCGAATTGGGTCACCGCGTAGCACCTTCCCTCTCTTCAAGCACCGCAATTCGCTCTTTCTGCTTCTGACACGCGCCTGCCCAGTTGCTCGAAACCCACATTTCAGGACCCCGGTCCAAGCTCGCCGGGATGCTTAAACGACTAACTCCGAGCGATCTCCATTCGCCGTCATCGGCTTTGCGAGCGTGCCAGATCCAATTTTGGACATGGAGAGTCTGGGGATTCGTGCAGCCTGTGACGTAATGATGCTTCGAAACCTTCACTCAACAATGGACCTTTGACCAACTCCACACATGGGGATGCACTCGCTTGCCGCGAACAAGTGGCTATCAGCTGTCAACCGCGGGAAGAATCTCTGGGCTGATCTTGTTCACTGACTTGCATGGATACCGGAGCCGAATGTATATGAAGGCTGCGTCTTTCGTTGGATATCTGTTTTGTGCTCGACAAGTTTTCCCTGCTTGATCTCTCATCTTAGACTGATTCGGATCTCCTTTAGTTTCGTTCCATCTGTCTGTAAAGCTTCTTTTGGAGTCGGTCGTTATGTTTGGAACACGCTATTTGGGCCTTCGAGGCTCCAGCCTGAACATGGCCATAGGAATTATTGCTGGCTTGGACTTTCTGTAAGTCCCTTGAAGCGACACGCTCGCCAAGCTGCATGTTAATGTTTTAACCCAAGGCTGTTCGGTTACGACCAAGGTGTTATGGGTGGTTTGCTCACGCTTAATTCCTTCCTGAAGACCTTTCCCGAAATCGATGTTCAAGCCGCTCCTCTTGAACGGCAAGATCATGTTTCAACCATCCAAGGAATCTCCGTCGCGAGTTATACGGCTGGATGTTTCGTTGGCGCCGCTGCTACCATATTCATTGGCGACTGGCTTGGTCGTCGAAAATCTATCTTCCTTGGTACACTCATTCTGGTTATTGGTGCCACCTTGCAATGCTCCGCTGTCAATCTTCCCCATCTGATTGTAGGGAGAATCATCACTGGATTTGGCAATGGCATCAACACATCGACGGTAAGCAAGAAGACGATCATTGCGAGTTCGAGATACTAACATCCTCCGAGGTCCCGACTTGGCAATCAGAAACATCCAAAAGTCATCGACGAGGCCAGCTTGTCATGATTGAAGGCGCTTTGATTTCAGGAGGTATTTGCCTGAGTTATTGGGTCGACTTCGCCTTCAGTTTTCTGGAGCCATCAACCATATCCTGGAGGTTCCCAATCGGCTTCCAGCTCATCTTTTGCCTGACCATTCTTGCTCTCATCCTCGAGCTGCCAGAGTCGCCAAGATGGTTAATCTTGAAGGGCAGGGAAGACGAAGCAATCAAAGTACTGGCTGCGCTCAACGATCGCGGAAGTGATGACCCCATGATTCATGCTGAGTTCCTCGAGATCAAAGACACTGTTTTCGAGATGGCCAAGGGAAAATTTTCGGACCTGTTCACGACTGGTAAATCAATCTTGATAGCGCCATGTATACTACGCAGAGCTTGAGCACTAACCATCTTTGTCAGACAAGGAAGGCAATCGTCATTTTCACCGCACAGTTCTCGCATGCGTCAACCAGGCATTCCAACAGATTTCCGGCTGCAACCTGATCACATACTATGCCACCAATATTTTCGAAAACCAAATCGGCCTATCTGGGTTCCTCTCCCGTATCCTTGCCGCCTGCAATGGAACCGAGTATTTCATGGCTTCATTCATCCCCGTCTTCACCATCGAAAAGATCGGCCGTCGAACGCTTATGCTTGTCGGTGCTGCTGGCATGAGCTTGAGCATGACGGGCCTCGCCATCGCCGGGAGTTTCGTTGACAACACATCTGCCGGGATCGCCTCCGCCGTGTTTCTCTTCGTCTTCAACACCTTCTTTGCTATCGGATGGTTGGGGATGACGTGGTTGTACCCTGCTGAGATTGTGCCTTTGAGGATCCGCGCACCAGCAAATGCTTTCGCTACAAGTTCTAATTGGGCATTCAACTTCTTGGTGGTCATGATTACGCCTGTCTGTTTCTCGTCGATTGGATATCAGACGTACATTATCTTCGCAGTCATGTAAGCTTCCCCCATACACCAAATGTTCCTCAGAACCAAGTTAACGGGTCACAGCAACGCCTGCATCGTCCCAATCGTCTACTTCTTCTATCCCGAGACTGCCTATCGCTCTTTGGAGGAAATGGATTTCATTTTCAAAAAGACGGACCGCGAAGCCGGGGGTTCCTTCTGGAAACCTCTCTTCGGTGTCGTCAAGATCGCCGCGGCAGAGCCTCGCCGCTACGGAAAGAATGGTGAGGCTCTCATTCATCACGAAGAGTCAGACAATCAGCTCCGGATTCAGAGGTCGAGGAGTACCGTCGCAAACAGCATTGATGATGCTGAGAAGAAGGAGAAGGCTAAGACCGTTGAGGACAAGGAGAGAATCAACCCGGATTACTATGCTGAGAATGGAACCGCTTCTTGAGCAGTTTTAGGGAAATCTTGAGAGAGGCGGCGAATAGGATTCGCATGAGTCCGTGAGAATGTCTGACTTTCAACACTCTCAAAGGTCCAACGAACGGCGCTCGCGGCGTAGCGGTCAATTTCTGCGAAGTCATTCGGCGTGAGGCCAAGAGGGGTGGCTGTCTCGTCAGCAGAACCAGCAGATATGATAAAATGTTTCGTGCAGGGCACGGTGGGCGTTTGGGCTTTGTGTTATGAGATACCTAGGATCCTACTGTGGGCTGATATAGATACCCCAGTGTGAGAGCGTCCGCCAATCTAGATCAAAGTGAGCAAAATCTGAATTTTAGAAAAAAGTCCTCTAGGATGCTTGATTAGGCGGTTTCCTCTTTTTTCGAGACTGGAAAATCTCCATTGATCTCGATTTTTGGCTTTGAAATTCGCCATCCATCTCAGTCCTGATAGACTCTAGTGAGTGAACAGCGAAGATGTTTGTCTCAACGCGGGTATCTGAATGGGACATCCCGGAAGGCAAAGGGGGGAGGGGGCAAGCAAAGCCAAGCGAAGCCTCGTACAGCCTTCCTCAAGAACCCCTCCGCCTCTTTACAGAAGAACAATCACCACGCTCACCATCGTCTCCTCTCACACCACCCTCCCTCACAGTCCCCCGCTCCCCACCCACCGCCCCAAAACTAGGATGCCTTCCCATACCCCAACAGAACCCTTCCTCCCTACTCTCCCCGTCCCCCTCCCCCTCCCCCTGCCCCTCTTCTTGCACCCCCCGCCTGCCCCCCGCCTCACTTACAGCCCTGGCCGCCAAAACAACAACAGCCATCACCTCCGTATACACCCACTCCACCATCATCCTCTCCCCCCTGCCCCGTCCCTCCCTCATCTCCTCAATCCGATCCAACTGCCTTTTCACCTCCGGGTCATTGCGGATGGTGCTGAGGGCGGCGGTGAAGGAGTTGTTGGCGGGGTCCCACGTTGGTGCAGGGTGCGAAATGGCGCGGTGGATCGTTGATATGTTACGGTTTGTGCGAAGGAGCCGGGTCGGTGTTTGGGAAGAGGAGGTCGATGAGGAGGAGGAGGAGGAATCTGAGTCGTCGTCGGACGAAGACGAGGAGGTGGCGGCGGAGGGGTAGCGGTCTTCTTCGTGGACCTGGTGTTGGAAAGACATTTCGGAATCCCGGGTGCAGATGTGATGGATCTTTCCAGCTACTACTAGCAGCAGCTTGAGGGATCTGTCCTGCCCAAATACGGCCAGTAGTATGTACGTTTGAGACGAGCGCTTCAAGTCACAAGAGAACTCCCACCCTCGAAGACATCAATCTAAATACCCGACCACCTCACCTTACGCCCGGGATGCATTGACTGACGGCGGAAACTCGGTCTTTGGTCCTCGGATATTATTTTACATCGCTATTCCTGATCGCTCGTTATGGCGGACACCTCATTGCCTTCTCTCAGGAACAATTTCAATTCTTCACTACACTGCTCGTGCGAAATCCAGATGTAGAGGGACGTATCACTGGTGTGCTACTGCTCCCAGACAGTAAATCGTTGTTCTCTATTCTCACAACCGTTCGAACGATAAACTATTCGGTTTCCGCATGCGTGATGCAGGGCAGAAGTGAGACGGGCGTCCGGGTACGTTAATAATGAGGGTCCAGTATAGCCCAGGAAATACCACGATCCACCCTAAGGTGCCTTTATCTATTTCTACCAAATCGTTGCCGGGGTGCACAGACGGACCGCGACCTCAATTCCCCCGCCCCCTTTCACATGAATCATATATGAACGTTCCTGGAGATGGGGGAACTCATTTCCGTGTCATGCCGATATCATGGAGGCGAGAGGCACAGATTGCATACGAGAGCACTCGGGAGAATCAGGGGAGAGTAATACTTGAGACAATGTGCAGCGGAAGTGCTCTAGCAGCGTGTGGTGGCCTGACAATCCACTAAGGATTGTCCGTACTCGCGCAGAAGCGACTGCTTACACATTATAGATCGTGGTAGGAGGAACGTATCCAGTCAACTTCTCCCCGTTTGAAGGCCTGAACTTGGGTTCCTTATACCACTCCTGCGCCGTCTTTGAAAGCTCCTTCACTTCCGCCATGGCAAATTCCTTCTTCGTCAACAGATCAAACACGCTCTGAGAATAATCCGAAGCAATGTTATAAATCTGCGCAAGATATTTCTTCTGCAGGAACGGATTAGCATGTTGCCGTCAGAAGGACCGCAAGGACGATACAAACCTGAATCCCCGGAAACTGGACTTGGCTCAAGAGTTTGGCGGTATTGCTAGCAGTATTCTTCCTCTGCTGCTCGGTGAAGACACGGCTCCACAATTCCGTAGCTTGCGCATACTCATTCTTCTTTCCCTCATGCCAATAATGACTCTTGCGACTCATGACATTGTCACTGACAGCATATGGCGCTTCGGCAACGTCGGGACGGAATTTATGCGCAAAGCTGTTGGGTGCGTATTGTTTGTTGCCAGAGTGGTTGGCATCAACTCTCATTGGACCATCAAAATTGAGGGAAGAGAGTGAATTGGACATGAACGGGCAATTGACAGGAATCTGGTGGAGATTGACACCAATGCGGTGGTACTGTGCGTCGCGGTAGAAGAACATGCGGAATTGGAGGAGGGGATCAGGTGAGTCCTCAATTCCTGGGATCATGCTACCAGGCGAGAAGGCGGCTTGTTCCACATCTCGATGAAAGTTCTCTGGATTCTTGTTGAGAACCAAGCGGCCAAACTCGTGCATAGGGAATTGACTGCGTGGCCAGACTTTGGTGACATCGAAAGGATCGAAACCAAGTTTGTCTGGATCAGCTTCATCAGGCTCCATGACTTGGACGTGAGCTGTCCACTCTGGGTATTCGCCTTTCTCGATGGTGGCCCACAAATCGCGTTTGGAATAGTCGGGATCTTCGCCGGAGACTTTCATGGCTTCCTCATTGGTGAATTGTTTCTGGCCATGGTTCGCTAGGAAGTGGTACTTGATGTAGACGAATTTGCCTTCTTTGTTGACCCATTTGAAAGTGTGACAACCGTAGCCATGGTTAAATCTCCAGCCGACGGGCGTTCCGTGGTCGCTGAAGAACATCATTCCAGCATGGTTGCTTTCTGGTGTGTTGGCCAGAAGATCGAAAAGTGCATCCATGTCGAGCAGAAAATTTGCTGGATTTCTTGACTGAGAACGGATGACGTCCGGGCCCTGAATTGGATCGCGACAGAAGAAGATGGGCTTTGAAGGGTCAGTAAGAGTTGGAGCGAGGAAGCAGAGTACTCACAAAGTTCAGTCCCACAATATCGTAATTGCCTTCCTTTGTGTAGAACTTCATCGCAAAGCCGCGAGGGTTGCGGGCCTCGTCTGGGAATTCTCGGCCTAATGTTACAGTGGAAAAGCGAGTGAAGACAGGTGTTTTCTCTCCAACCTTGGACAAGAAGTTTGCTTTCTAAAGAGTGTTAGCCGGCGAGCTGAAGTTCGCGTTCGCTACTCGTAGTCAACTGACAGTCAACGCAGACACTTCTTTAGTACATTCAAAGTAGCCAAAAGCACCACTTCCGCAAGGGTGGACCATGCCTAATTCGTGTTAGTAAACACCTGTCGAGAACAGCTTTCCAAAACCTACGTTCAAGGTTCTTTGAACGATTGAAGTGTTGCTGCTTCCTGCAAGGTATCAGGTATCAGTCCTTGTCCTGACAGCCTCTGATTAAGTCGATACGTACTGGAAAAGCCAGACATCACTGGCGACAGGAATGCCACCAATTGTCTTGCTGTGTGCACTATTCTCAAGTCAGTACGCATATAGTTGAGGAAGCTCGGAGTACATACGGATCAGGAAAAGGAATGCCTTCGTTATTGGTAAAATAAGGTCCATCATCGGTCCTTTTTCCACCTGGCACAGCACCAGAGACTTTGCCAATGATATCTGCAGGGCCTTCATTGGAGCTCATCATGTGCGACATGCGATCTCCCCGATGCTCCCCAGACATGGCTGTTGAAATGCCACTCGCGATGGCCTCGAGCGGATGCTGGCTCATATCCATCTGATTGCTGTTGGAAGTCATCGTCGGAAGTACAGAAGAGATTGCAGAGTTGAGTTTCGAAGCAGGAATGTCCATACTCCATTCTGGCTCCAACGCTCCTTATAATAAATATATCAACCGTGCCCAGCAAGTCGAAATTTCAGGTTTGCTCCTGACATTCCATCACTATTACAACGGCAGGCAGCATCATCTACGCTGATTGGGGTACTGACCTCGACGAGCCTGGTGATTGGTTGGGAATATGCGTGAGAGTCGGCATTATGACATGGAGTCGTATTATAAGCTAGCGCTCGTTTCTTACGCTCCAGGTAAGGTTCTGCAGCATGAGATAGCCTATCTAATCTTACCATTGATTCCCGATGGATACGGTGTGCTGAGACAGCAAGCCATCTATGAGGAACGAAGGCTGTTGGAATTGGATGAGGACATCATGACGGCAGATTCGAGTCTATCAGAGAGTCGCACCGCAGGTTTTGGCGAATTGAGGCCGCATCGCCGGGGTGTACATTCCGGGAGGAAGATCATAGGCTAGCGCTTATTCGTATTCATAGATGAAAGACAATACAATTCGGCGTCAAATGAACATCTACGATATCGACACTGATACAGAGAGATCTGATAGCAGGAGGGGCCTGCTGGATGTGGATTAAATCTTCGAGAATGAGGCCTGATAAATATCTCCGGTACGATTGATTGATGGATGGATTGGTGTTTATTGCAGGTCGTGGTCGTGGTCGTGGTTGTGGTTGTGGTTGTGGTCGCGGCCATGTTTTCACCATCGTGACCAAACCCTGCCGATCTGGATCTGGTTCTGGTTTCTCTCCGCAAACATCTACTCCGTAAAGCCGTCGTTAGCCGGCCCAATTTCCCCAGATTTCGTTAAGTACCTGCGCTCACGACCTCACCACCCAACATGTAGACCCTCAAGTATGCTCGCTGGAATCCCAAAAAAGCGAGCTGGCGCATTGTGCTCACATTTCATCCCCCCCAGGATCGCGGCATCGAGACCCCAGAGGAGGTGCATCACAGCCCAAGCTGTGGCTCAACAGCCATGGTCCGACTCGTATGATTGATCTCCTTCTGCTTCGTTCTCCAAGAGCTAGCTAATACGAGGAGCAGATTGCAGTTCCCAGGCGCCATCCACTCCAGATTCACCACCTCCCTCCAATTCGCCTCCACCGATCCTAAAGATGCCATGTCCACGTTCAGAATCATGGACGCCGAAGGGCAAATCGTCGATCCCTCACGCGCCCCAATCGATATCTCCCCCAAGGAAGTAACAAAGATGTATCTCGATATGATCACAGTCTCGATAATGGACCCAATCATGCTGCAAGCCCAACGACAGGGCCGGCTAAGCTTTTACATGAACTCGGCAGGAGAAGAAGGAATAGGAGTGGGCAGTGCCTCCGCACTTTCACCCACGGACACAATCTTCCTCCAATACCGCGAAACGGGCGTGTTTCAATACCGCGGTTTCAGACTGGAGGAGTTTATGAACCAACTCTTCGCCAACGCAAAAGACTATGGCAGCGGGCGCAACATGCCCGTACACTACGGATCCAAAGACCTGAATATCCATACCATCTCCTCACCTTTGGCAACACAGCTCCCGCAAGCCTCGGGCGCCGCCTATGCCCTCAAGCTTCAACATCTGCAAAATCCCACCACGGTACCCAAGAAAGTGGTGGCATGTTTCTTTGGCGACGGAGCAGCATCAGAGGGCGATTTCCATGCCGCTCTGAACATCGCCGCTACAAGATCTTGCCCCGTCATCTTTCTCTGCCGAAACAATGGCTACGCAATCAGCACGCCAACACTGGAACAATATCGTGGCGACGGCATCGCTTCGAGGGGCGTAGGCTACGGCATCGACACAATCCGTGTAGATGGGAACGACATCTTTGCTGTCAGACAAGCAACTCTAAAAGCAAGGGAGTTGGCATTGACCGGCGAAATGCGTCCCGTCCTCATCGAGGCAATGAGCTACCGCGTTGCTCACCACTCTACCTCAGACGACAGCACAAAATACCGCTCCGGCCATGAAATAGAAACGTGGAAGAGGCGGGATAATCCCATCACACGATTACGGAAGTGGATGGAGAGGCAAGGGTTGTGGGATCAGGCCCGGGAGAAGGAAGCGCAGGAAAGGATTAAGAAGGAAGTCATGAAGGCGTTCAATGACGCCGAGAGGGAGAAGAAACCACGACTGGGCAATCTCTTTGAAGACGTCTATGAGGAGATTACCGAAGAACAGAGGGAGCAGATGGCGCAGTTGAGGAGAACGATTGAGGCTTATCCCGACGAATATGATGTCGAGCAGTTTGAGGGCGGATTGGGTGGTTTGGACAAGAGGTAGCAGATTTAAATATACAGGCATTTTTGATCTTGGACATTGCAGATTTGAACGAACCGCTTGATGATGAAACGGGAGACGAGGGGCCAGTTGGCCCAAACAATCGTACCCTATGGATAGTGTATCTAAACTCAATGGTGCTTTCCTTCAGTGAAACGTCCAACCGTCAATCCCACAAAAGTTGATGTCAACACCAAAATCGCAACATAGATACAACCACTTCCCCTTCTCCCATCTTGACGAAATGAGTGTTCTGCTGTACAACACGTGAGAGGTTTCAAGGGCATGCTTCCCAATCACACCGCCTTCTTCTCGCCCACAACATAGGACTAGGGCCAGCTGCACACATTCAAAGGTATTTAATCTTGATTTCTCTATTCATCGTTCCTTCCGTTCCCCTCACGATCCAAAACCCTAGAGGCTTCGAACGAGCACATTTGCAATCTGTTCCGCACATGCCCGCGTGGTTCCTAGATACAACTTCACCTACACCACCGCATCTCCACGAACTCGGTCTATAATGTGCACCCTCATCCAGCACCCGATCCCATGAATTCCATGCGCCAGGAGAAGGAAGCCCGAATGAACTTGGATATATGTGAAAACCAGCCCGATGAACGCCACTGTAACTCCCATGAGAAAAGCGGAGTTGACGAAACTAAACCGGTCAAATGCGAAGAAACACGCATCCTATTGAAACGCCGTGTCCAGCGTAAATCGAAATGGACAAACTCTCCGCTCCCACGGGAAAGAGGGCATTTGGAAGTAAAGTGCGTATCTGGGATCGAAACGTTTAGGTGGGCAGAGAGCCGCCGTTCCAAAGTGGCGAAGTGCAAAAGGCGTGAATATGCTCTGACCAAAGCGGCAATAAAGCTGTTCTCATTGTCGCCACAAGCAACGCTTGCCAATGATGATTTTCATCCTCTTCTCCTCTCGTTGCTAGAGCCACTCGCACCGCCACCTCGCCCATCCTCGATACTTCGCCTCGACGCGCTACCGAGTTCTGACAAGTGAAATATCAATTCATCTTCCTCGCCACCGTGAGCTGACATCCGTGAGCCAGCACTGTACCTTGAGCCCCGCTCAGAAAAACTGGGGCTGCCTCTCCGTCCACGCGTCAGATTACGACGGAACGACGATACCGGATCGACTGCACTCGACGGCCTGGAAGATTCTTCTCGTGACTCTGGGCGGCTCTCTGGGAATGGATAGGCCTGCATGCCGGCGGTCTCAGGACCTGGCGAGCGATCGTCCTCAACGGTCGCGTCTCCGGTACCCTCTGTCACACGCAGAAGCTCGCTCATGCTCAATTCTGTTCGATCTTCGGCAGGGAGACTGGCGCTACGGATTCCATAGAGATCGGGCTCGTCTTGTAGTGCGCGTTGTTGCTGCTGTTGGGTCACTGAGCTTGACCTACGCACATAAGGCCAGGGTCGAGGCGAGGTCGGAATGTCCATCGGATTGGTCCCTCTACCTCTGCTTGTGGTATCACTCGAATCTTCTTCACGAGTGGTCTCCACAATGTCGCGTCTTCGGTTGCTACGACTTCTCCGTGGCTCCGTGTAGTCGGTGTTGTAATCAATTGTCAGGTTGTCGCTCAGCCGAGATGGGATGGCAGGAGTGTGTGGTGTGTGGGGCGATATCGGTTTTCCAGGTGAAGACGAGGTCGAGACAGAAGTCCCATGGACCATGGGAGGCACACTTGACAATTGTCGGCTCGAAGAGCTTGAAGATCGATGTAAGAGTAAGGAGGATGACACCGAGTCAGAAAGAACGGCATGGGATTCTTTCATACCGCGGAACTTGGAAAGAGCAGCAGTAGTCCTGCGCATGGTAGCATCTCGGGTCGCATCGTCATCTCTGTTGAAGCTCTTCAAATCTTTCTTCTGCTCTAATAGTGCAATAAAGTCCTTCAGGTTGTCATCGTCAGTTGGTGGCATGGACCCGGAACTACCACCTTGGCCGTCATTAATCGATTCAGAGTCAGGCTGTGCCGAGGATGAAGCACTTTGCTTTCCGCTACTGTTCTGATCGTCATCCCCCTTGCTGCCAGTTGATGAGAATCTAGTCCTACGGTGACTGAAACTGCTGCTGTAGCGGTTAATGGGAGCTGGTTTGGGCGATGACGAAGCTGATGATGCAATGGCAGTCTCATTTGGAATATTGGGGGTTCGGAGAGCTTGTTGAGGTAGTGTGGTCAAAGAATTGCGATTTCTTGTATGGGCTAAAGGGTTAAAACCTGACGATGTTCTGCCAAGAGAGCCTCCTGGCGATGGAGGTACATTCATTGAGGGCGAAGATGCCAGTGAGCCTGCTTTGAACGGCTGGAAAGAGACAGATGGTCTACGTGGGTTTGACGGCGCTGTTTCTGAACGTAAGGATGAGCGCGATCCTTGTGACCTATGCTTGGCTGGTATTCTCTGCGGCGGCGTGTCAACAGACGAGCTTGAGTGGTCGTCCCTGACAGCCCGCAAAGCGGACAAGGGACTTGAACCAAGGGCATGTCCATTCCTGTGAAATGTAGACAGGCTGCCGTAAGCCTGGCCTTGGTCGCTCACGTCTTCTGAGTAATCTCTTCTCGCATTTGGCACAGAACTTGGTACAACATTTGGTTCCGGTTGTCGGCCAGCCAGTGATGGCCGAAAGTAGTGGTCATCAAGGCCCATGAAATGCGAGCTGAGAAGCGACTCTGAATCATCTACCCGGAATTCACATCTTGTACGATAGGTGACGGCGCAATTGAGGGTGCCTGCAGAGCACTGCAATGGCTCGAATGAGTAATGTTCCGTGACATGTTCATCACCAGGCAAGAAAGGTACTGCCAGGGTGTCTCGCCTGGGCGTTCTAGACTCTCCAGACGATATCCGGTATTTGGGTCTCAAAACTGGTTGGTTGGCAGGCTGTCGTGCTATCCGTCTGGTGTACCTGAAGGATGGAAGTGTGCGCCCGTACGTAAACAGCGATCGGAATGTAGGGATCCCCCGCTTGTATACTGTTGCCAGTTGATCACCGCGCATCACGCTGTCGCTTGGAGATCCATCAAGACGGATTTCCCATCTCTCTAGTGTCACTTGTGCGGCTCGTTCCAAGTTCTTTGATGGTCTTGCGCCAGAAGCAATTGAAGGGTTGAGCGTCTCAGCTACATTCCATCGCTTCCCATCATCTCCAACAATGACGAGACTCTGGCTGTGTCCTAGATCAGCCAGGTCCAAGTATATTTCAATGACCAATGGCGGCGGTCTCTCTTTCTCTACATCTGCCTCCTTCCACAGTCTTGTAGCTTGGCCAAGCTCGTCGGAATCATCGAGGACTAGATTGAACTGGATGACAGATTAGAAAAGACTCAGAAATAAACCATGGAACTCCATCCAATGAGCGATTCATGCCTGGGAGCTTACGTACCCATTTATTCTGACGGATATCTCCAGTCCGAGTAAATGCTTGCGGTAGTGTTACTCGAGAGCCAACGACGGTCAAGGCGCCTTTGACGAAGAATTGCTACAGAACCAGCGTTAGCCATTGCTATCATCGAGCAGGTCCAGGTGCAGCTCCCGTACTTGTATAATCTGGTTGAGCTTCTTCGTGTAGTCGGAGTCCTTTGATTCCTGCTCATCATAGCCTTGAAGATCCATCGACGTGCTTCCGCTATCGGGGGCACTTCTATCATAGGGTGTGTTGGTGTCGTAGCTTCGCCTGCGTTCTGATCGATCGTCTCGATCCCTATCGTTGTTTGATCTGAGGGGGTTAGTTCGAGGAGAGGCCGCTGAGCCCGTCGCTCGTACTGACGGCCGTGGTGGATACATGGTATTGGCCGAATCGACACGAGCTTCGCCAGAGGGTCGCCGAGGCGGACCTGGAGCTGGAAAGCACAAAAGGCTGGGTGTGTTGTAGATGGACAGGTTGTATATTGGTATTATGGGTTTCTGGAATCCATCACGGTAATGCGGTGAGTGTCTGATACTCGAGTCTGTTATCGAAAAACCGGTGATCCCCTCTCAGCCAAAAAGATGCTGCTGCCTCTGTGCCGTGATAGAGTCAGGCAGCCATGGTTTATTGAGGGTGCGGTTGTGAGGTTTCGCAGCGGGCGCAGGCGTTGATCCAGATGCAGAGATCGGAGTTTATGCGTGGAGTTAGATAAGGGAAGCGATTCGCGGCAAGAAAAACAGCGTGCCCAGGTTGTACACGAGATCAAGGCTCAGGCGAGCAGTCGATTGGACACGTCCCTTTCGGTATGACTGGACGTCGGGAAGGGGAAGTCTGAGGCCTGAGGTCTGGGGTCTGGGGCCTGAGGTCTGAGGTCTGAGGTCTGAGGTCTGATGTCTGAGCTATGGTCGACGGCTCAGATGTCTGCCTGTCTTGCAGCGGGAACCGGCCTCGACCACGCACGTCTTCTATGTACCACAGTCACAGTACACAGCACACAGCACACCTCCATAATAAGTGCTCGAGTCATTGCCTATACGATGTGGGTCTCCCATGTGACTCCTAGCATCAGAAGACCCAGGTCAACTAGATACCAATCCCAATACCAATACCGATATCGATAGCAATAACAATACCGATATCGATAGCAATAACAATACCGATATCGATACTTGGCAGAGCTTGTACAGTATCTTGTCACTCTCATTACCAGGGATATATATCTGCACAGTATACGGGAAGATCACCATGACGCAAATGCACGATTGGCAAAGAACAGAAAATGTCCCTGTCAGCCTACAGAATTGAGCCCCAAAGTTCCGATTGGCAGGTGCATTTTCCTCGGTACTTATGTATGGTTGGTTGGACAATGCTTTGCCAGCTCCGTCAGGCACGTTGCAGTTGCAGTTGCAGCAACAAGCCAACAAGTCAGCCTCACGTCTCGGCAGCAACAGACTGCGATGCACTACAAATCCTGTCGCCGATGTATCCTGCGCTGCTAATGAGTCGAATGCATTACTGCCTGGTCGTTATCTGCCTTCAGGGTGTTGGAAGAGGGGTAGCAAACTCGCCTGCGGGCTTTCGTCGCGCCCTCCAAGTGGTTGTCGCCTGCCAGCATCTGCAGCCACTACGAGGCGAGCTGCTTTCGGAGCTGCGGTGTCTTGCTCTTCGTCAGTCCATTGTTGCTTCGAGCGCAAACCTTTGCTCTTTTCGCTGATGCTGGTGCCCGATACTGACACCTTTCCCCGATGCAGCTCCATTGATTCTACGTCTCAACTCCCAACCGCCCTTCATCGCCTCCACGGTCCACGGTGCCAGCACAGCCTTATCCCAGCCCGTCAACATTGCCACTATCGTAAGCGTGTCGTCTCGGGGACGCTCCCACATCCCGATCGATGATGCTGCTGTCTCTGTGGTGGTGCACGGTCGAATCGACCCCCTGGTTATTTCATCATGAAGTTGGCCTTGGAAGGTTGGCGAGCGTGTTCGAAGTCTCCGGCGGTGAAGGGGAGACGGAGGTTGCGCGAGGAGATCACGCGGCTGTCTTCAAATCAAACCACGGCCGATGCGGGAACGAGCCCACCAATCTCCCCAGGCTGGCTATACAAGACTCCTTTGAGGGTTGATATGAGGCTTCCTCGTCACGGGATGCCGATAAGAAAATTCTCCCAGCTGGCCTGATTTCGGCCGCTTCGGGGACTCTCGTGGACTTGGCCGACATGACGAGTACCTAATTGTGGCTCTTTTCTTATCATTCTCGGTGATTTATCAGAAAGTCAACGACATCTGCCCCTTTTCAATATCACTTCTCTGCACTTCCCGTGTCCTGGAAACCAACTTCTGCTGCAGGGCTTCCTCTCTTACATTTCTACAAAACGACCCCATTCGCCATCGTTTTACATCTTGTACTCTATCCGTTCTCATAATTCATTCGCACGCCTCTATTCCAGATCCAACTATCCGTATCTTCTTCACAGAGATGCTCCTTTTCGAGAATCCCATCCCACAAACGCTAAGTGCGGACACTAGATTTCAATCTGCCAGCCGAAATGCACAACCGGTAAACTATGCTAAAACGGGCCAAGGGCTGCTTTCAAGCAGAACTCTTGATTGGCCTCAATACCCACGAGTTTACAACAGCAGTTTCTTCTTCCCAGCCTCGATTGGACTTCTCCCCAAAAATGCACCATCCCGCGAGGGGGTCCAGAATGTCATGGAGAGCTTATTTCTGCCGACCAATACGATTCTCCAATGTTCCACCGATACAGGATCTAGACGTACCTGAATCAACGAGATAATCTCCACCAAGCCGTCTCTTAGTCTTTCGAATCTTCTCTCTCTCCAGCTATGTGCCCGGTCACATTTCCACAATCTCTACTTCTCTTGGACGCATTTTGCTCTAAATTCTCTTCGTTCCTGAGCACACACAATGACAAGCCTCTCGCAGCGCTTGCAGTGTCTCATCGTGGGCGTTCTGATCGTGTCTGCCCTTCTCATTTTTTCGAACTCGTTGCTTGAACAGCCCTACAGACCTCCGCTGGGAGTGACAGCAAAACCAGAAAGCATTCCTTCACCCCCATGGTTGATAGCCACAATCTCTGCTGCACAAAGTGTTCAGCGTAGAGCGATAATTCGTAGCACCTGGCAAGCACTGTACAAGAACGACACGATTTTCACAACCCGCTTCGTCCTCTCTAATCCAGGTGAACTTTGGGCTCCCATCATTGCAGCCGAGAATGCGACCCATGGCGATATCATCATTCTCCAATATCTCGAAGAAAACGCACATACAGCAAACACAATCAAGTCCATCGAATTTCTCAAGTACCTCGCCTCCAGCAACACAAGTTACGATTTCGTCACAAAGCTAGACGATGATTCCTACCTCGACGCTCACACCTTCTGGAAAGACTACCTCCAACCTCGCATCGCCTTCGACGCCCGCAAAACCCACGCCGAAGACTCGGCTCTAACTCGTACAATCATAGCACGCACGCTCCGTCGCTCAACCTGGACGTATCCAGGCGGCCAATTCTACACCATGACATGGGATATGGCCAGCCTCCTTGCGCAACTCCATGACAAACATCCCATCAACGACGAACATGAAGACGTACTTATCGGGAGGCTACTGCATGAAGCGGAAGTGAAATGGCAACATTTTGATTTACCCAATGAAATTGCGTTTGATTTTGAGGAGAGGGAATTGAGGGAGGAAGGAACCGCGTTTGCGAAGGATGGGGCGGATCTGAAGGGGTGGAGGCATGCTGTGGGAAGGGGGAGTATCAATCCGCATAAGATGAAGGGAGACGAGGAGTATCTCAAGGTGGCTGCTTGTTTTGATGAGAAGGGTGTGATTATGCTTCCTGCGACGAGCTGAAAAGAGAACATAGAAGAGTTAGGGTGTTAGTGTATATCTCCCCCTGTGGCTAGGTCTTCTTCCTATTCTAACAAGCTTCTCCAAACCCGATCCTCCAGCAACCAGCTAGACTCCAACCATAATGACACACCCACGAGCAAACACGAGAGAACTGGCCCCTCCTGGTCCCCGGCAGAAATTGAAGGCTTACAATGAGGCTCGTTTGAGAGAAGGTCTTGCATACGTTGACCAACGACCGAGATGTCAAAGCCGGAAGCCATCGCCACTTTCTGAAAATCTCTTATGGGTATACAGGGCGAACTGTGAGGCTTTGTTGCGAAAAGAAGGAAGCGCAGATGATCATACGGAGAAAGCCAGGTTGCTTCGTGAACTGGAGTCTGATTCGGGTTGGCGATTACAGTGGCTGAGGCCATCGCATAGTGATACTCAGCAAAGAATGAAAAGAAGGCATCATGAAACTACGGGAGCTAGAAATATGCAGTCAGAATCACCGCTGATTTGAGAAGAGCCGCATTTGAGCACAAGACAGTGGAAGGAAGATAAAGTGGGCGAAAATTCGTTCGGAATTCACGACCGAGAAAGTCACCTGGACGTCGCAAGGTTCCAAGGAAGCGGATCTTAAAGATAGCATACGCAAAGTGGCAGGCTACTAGTGCTACCCAATTTGACTTCCATCACATCATCTTCCTGATCGGATCCTCCGCTGAGAAAAACCAGGCATTTCACACTGACCTAGCCATCAGCATTAAAGCCGGCTGGTACTACGAAATTGCACTTGCTTTACACCGCGATCTCGTGGATCTCGCCTTGGCCTTTCCCATTGAAAAAAAGGCATCTGAGCTTGTTCTTTCCGGAGCCATGCCGACTTTGAGAAGAGTATGGTTTGACGTAACGCCTGATCATCGAGATATTAACAGGAACACACGCGAACTCTGGTCTTGGATCAGTACCAACATGAAGGCTTGTCCAGTAGATCTCACGATCTGTCACTCAAGAGCTGCTTGACATCGAGTCTATAACCAGGTAACATCTTGTTACAACAGCTTTTTGAAGGAGGACCACGAATTGGACGTCTCGCACGCGATACTCATTGTTCCGAGACGCGATGTCCATGTTCTCCAGCTTGAGTGGGACAAGCCGTATGAGCACGCACATACTGGTGTTCAATGGACGAATCGCTCTCTGGTCAAAGTCGAAAGACAAATTCACCAGCCTTTTCCCCAAACCTGTGTCCTTTTCTCAGTTTGTGGGGCTGCCATCTCGTCTTCTACCTCACAAAAGCACCTCCACCACTAGCAGCTAGTTGATTGCCCGTCATCCAACCGCTCTCAGGCAAACAAGCGATTCCCACAATCCCCGCCACCTCTTCCAAAGTCCCCGGCCTTCCCCCAATCTCTCCGGCCAACTTCAACATCTCCTCGCTGTCCACCCCCTTCCTCTCCTTCGCTAAAGGGATCAAAGCGTTGTAAAGCTTCAACGCCTCTCTAGGAGCCTCCGGCAATCCATTGAGCAAACCGGTATCCATAGGTCCAGGGGAGACAGAATTGACCGTGCATCGCTCAGCGAGTTCGCGTGCCCACACACGAGTCATCGCTTCTATGGCTCCTTTCGTTCCTGCGTAAGAAGTTTGTTGGATCAGGCCCCATGTTGTGGTTGCCGAGGAGATGTTTACGATACGTCCGCTGCGGTCGGCTGGGAGGTACGGGAAGGCAGCTTTGACAAGAAGAGCTGGAGCGCGAACATTGAGGTCAAAGGTTTGCTGGAAGAGGTCGATCTCCAGTTCCTCAATTGGTTGCGCGTTCACGAGTGCTGCGTTGTTGATGAGGATGTCGATTTGGAACTTGCCCTCTTTGGTGAAGCGGTCGCGGGCGGCGTCGATGAGCTTTTGTGGAGAGTTTGGGTCTAGAAGATCTGCGCGGACTGGGAGAGCGATGACTTTGTATTCGGACTCGAGCTTCTTCGCGAGTTCTATGGCACGCACGTCGGAGCTAGGGGATGCATAATTGATCACAATGTTTGCTCCGCGAGAAGCAAAGTGTGTTGCTAGAGCTGCGCCGAAGCCTGGAGATCGTTAGGGTGTCATTTCATGGAGCATAAAATCTTGAGAAGCATGAAATGTTGTCTAGTCCGCTTCCTCCACGCTTTCTTTACGACGCCAAGCCGCGGACCGAGGAATTTGAATTTGCTCGCCGGGGCCAGATTTGACTGCAACTTACTCCGAGAGGCACCGGTGACAATGGCAAGTTTGCCTTCGAACACTCTTGGATCCGACATTTTTGAAGCTCGTGCAAGGCCGTTCAGTTTGGGCTCGAATATGTGAGAAGTGGGCAGGTTTCAGAAGGTACGTGTTTATGAGAGCGCCATGCTCCGCTACTGGGGACATTGCAGGGGTCCAGCAAGGTATCCAAGGGCTTTCCGGGAACTCGGCTTGAAAGCCTCATTCGACACTCGCTCAGTCGGCCACTGGAATGGGTAGAATGGGGAATCGTAGGCGGAAGTCGATCGCACGAAAGGGATTTCTCATCGATATTGACGTGTCTCTAAGGATATGAGATTGAGAAAATGCTTAATGCTTCGATCGGTTCGAATGCGGTGGAAGCAGAATCATTCGATTCGAGGTCATCCAGTGCATTAATTGAGCAGTACAGGTGCTTGAGTATCTCTGGATGAATAACGTGTCTGTATAGCACAGTAGACAAGAGCCGTCCAAGTCAAACGGAGTTGTCACAGGAGACTGACGGCCCGCTGTAAATTGTGGTGCAAACAAGATGATGCGTCCAGCGATTGTCGGCAGCATCGCCGACGGGAGTTGCAGGATGATTCGCTCCACCAGAGGCCTAAACAGTTGAAAACGGTATTTCTGAGCGAGTTGCTGGTGCGCTGAGCGTGCGCCACCAGAGATGATCTAAATTCTTGGAGGTACGTGAGGTCCAGATGAGGATGAACTCTTCTTTAACAGTGGAAGAATTCCCGCCACGGTCAGGTTGACACTCTGATGCATGTATTCCGGGTACAAAAAGGATTGTACACTTCGGCAAACCGACTCCACCGAGATCCAGCGGCGTTCCTTTCATTTCTTTCACCTTCTTCCTCTCCATTTGCCTGACAGTGATGAAGGAGGAAAAGCTTAAATAGATTGAGCAATAGATTTTCAGCGAAGAGAAATAGACAGCACTTCTGTCATCGAGTTCACCTCTATGCTCGCGGTGATATTTCAGGGAAAGGTTGGAGTCTTACCGTACTCGGACGAAGTGTTGGGGAAGCTGCGCTCTTGTCCACCGAGAAAATATTGTGCTGGCTTAAATGGAGTGCAATCCGCTATTTAACGTAAATTCTCGCTCAGGTATTTAATTGAGGCGCAATGAATCCCGAGTCTTCACTTGGACGGTCTAGGGAGGGTTCTTGGCGGTCGAACCTTATTTTTTTTAACCTAATTAGGCCAAGTAGATCAGTGGAGCTCTAACAGCCCAATCAAACCCCCTGCGCGAAATTTGAACGCTGAAAAGTAGATTATATATCAGCTTTGTAAGCACTGTAAACTCCTGAGGGAAATTTTAATGTTGAAAAGCAGATTGCACTTCATTTACGCCAGCACAGTATTGGACAAATGCAGGGTGTGGCGTATGGTTTCTGTTCTTTGCATCTTTTCAAGGAAAGCGTTCTGCTTAGGAAGAATAAAAAAGAGAAGGAAACACTGACTGATCCGACCATCATTGAAACGTCGAATGGTCCTTCGCAGTCTTCCCTTCGTCGACTCATTTTCCAATCCCATTGGCGGCACCAGCAAAGCCACTGCCTCATCTCTACAGCTCGAGCTCGTACTCCAGCGTGAGTTTTAGGTTTCGAACAGACAATGGCGCCAACTTCTTATCCAATGGCTCTTGCAGCCTTAATACCGCTGCCCTTTGACATCATCGTTTGCGCGCTAAGATTTTGGATTCGTCGAAGAAGAAGTGCCTGGGGACCGGACGATTGGGCGATGCTGGTTAATCTTGTAAGAAAGCTGGGTACTTCCAAGATACTCAAGACTAACAAAGCCCTGCAGCCTTTTTGGACGGTCAGCGTGATTGCTACCATTGCATTAGCTTGGTCTGGACCCGGAGCGCCGACCGGCACACTCACTACTGATCAAGTGACTAATTCGTACCTTTGGTTTTACATTTTCCAGGAGCCATGGTGCTTCACGCTGATCACGATCAAGTGCTCAATTGGCTTCGCATTGATCCGGATTGCTAACGGCCAAAAATGGATCGAATGGACAATCTACGCGTGTATGGGAGCCTGCTTTTTGGTGATGGGTGGAACAGGAATGTACCTGTTCTTCCGATGCAATCCTGTCCAGTAAGACATCATATGAGTGGTTCGATTGCCCAAAATGGGATTCAGTGTTGACAGTTCTCTAGGAAGAATTGGATTTCAACTTTGCCAGGAACATGCCAGGCCCGTAGTATTCAAACAACGTTGTCCTACGCGGTCGCATTTGTATCGATATCCTCGGACTGGATTTTTGCGATCCTTCCCATCTTCTTACTCTGGAACATCCAGCTCAACTGGCGCGTCAAAGGTCCTGTGGTCATCATGTTAGGTCTCGGTGTTTTGTATGTCTTATGTCCCTGACTCTGACGAAAGTAATTGACTAATAAGTCTACAGCGCATCGGTCGCACCCATTGTGCGTCTCAAGTATCTAATCGGCTTGAATGACCCAACGCGAATCCTTGAAAATCTCGGCGCTATATTGGCTTGGGCCTCTGTCGAGATGAACGTCGGCATGTTCGTTGCCAACCTTCCCGCATGTCGACCAATTCTGGAGCATCTGCTCACTCGTTTTACACTCTGGACCGGTAATGCGTCCCAGTCCCGCAGCGGTGGAAGATCAAGGCGCCGCACTACGCTAAGGTCGCGACCTGAGGCTGACGGCACGTCGGAGCAGCACGTACTTGACGACAGGCCTGGAAGTTCGAGGTTGCAGAGTTATCTGAGAACTGGGCACCAGAAGGCCCATGTTGGGGTCGAAACGAGGATCTATGGTGACCTGGACGGTGAGAGCTCGATCTCCCTGGATCGCTTAGATGATGGAAGTCAGAAGCATATCGTTGGGAGAGCGAGCGAAGAAGATCATTTCCATGTCAGTGTGCGCAAGGACTTTCGGATGGAATTCAGTCGTGGAGGCTCTAAACCTGGAACCCCGAAGTGATTTTCATGGGCGCTTTCAAGGGAGCTTGACGTAGAATTCGAGACCAGTACGCATGTAAAAGTTCGCGTTTACTGAGCTGGGGAAGACATGGAAGAACAAGACATTGCGAAAGACGAGATCCTCTGAGTGCAGTGAAAAGTTGACTTGATGGATTATGATGATTCATGTATTGGTTGAGAGAGGGGTCGGACAGAGATAGCAAGACCGAGACCGAGGAAGCGAGAGAAATATCGCACGTGATTACGCGATAGGAGCAACTTGAACTGAATCGTTGAGTAGCTTCCTTCAACTGCACTAAAATCCCTCAATTATAGTATCGAGTATGGTGTTGAAGTGAGAAGGAAACAAATTGACCGCACAGAGTAGACCAATTATCACTAAAAAATACCATCCCGCCAGAGCTGTGAACGTCTCCTACTAGGTAGCATCTCAACGCTGACCAGAAAGAGACGGAGTGCCAAATTCATTTCCATTTCAACCATTGATTTGAGAATAACGAGGAGAAGAAAGGCTTAGTTGTGTAATCTGGTGGGACCATTGCCTATCGCTAAAACTCCATAGCCATGCGATGGCTCCCACGATGCCAAACTTGAACAGAAAAAATGCCTTCCACGAGACGAACGACGCCATGAAGAAGCCCGCACGTAGTGTCAGAGCACCCTTCAAATTTCTTTCCTTGCATCGTGAGCTCCGATAAATGATCCCTACATTACAGGCGACCTCGAGAATTGCATTGTCAGCTGGATTCCGAGTGAGCTGACATTAGGAAGCCTTCAAGGTTTCTTGTCCCCAGATTCTCCTGCTATTAAGACAGCCTCCATGAACAACGCAACAGCCTCATCAAACATGTTGGGCGATGGGAGAAAACCCGTCATAGTTTGTGGGCCAAGTACCTAGCGATACTATCGAAGGACACCATATGGCAAGAGGATGTCGGCTATGTACTACTGAAGATGTTTCGGGATGTTCATTGCGTGGTGGTCGATTATTTGATGGATCGGACGCTGGGGTTTCGACACTTGCGGAGTGAGGAATGGTATGAAAGGCAGGGAAATAGGATGGAGTACTATGTTCGGGAATGCCGCTTTGGGCAGAAGAGGAGGACGGTGGAAGGGTGTTTAGTCCAGTCGGTATAGTGTCAGCAGCAGTCGCTATCAGATCGGGAGCGGGACAGGTGACTTGGCTGTTTGCGATCGTATAGATCAGGTTTCCAAGTCAGATTGGTCAGCCTATATGTACTTCGCGTTCTGTCCCTGGGGTAGCCTACTTGTGGTAAAGGCCTGTTGGTACCATTGTCAAACTATCCAACCTTCGACTGCACCAGATCTGTGATTGAGTAAGCGGGTCTAAGACTACAAATTATAAAAAGAGTCCTCTTAGACGAGAGAATTTTTGCCCTTGCTCTACTCTAAGCTCACCACAATGTCGAAGCAGCAATTCACTGTTACTTCCACCGCAAAGTGGTTCATTGATAATGGGTATGTAGCCTCTTCCAATGACCCTTCCCCAAAAATGATTCAATTCTATGCTTTGAGATCCTTTGATGGGGACACAAAATTCAAGCTACAACCGAGCTGTTTGCAGCTTCAAGTATGGACGATGGCCAACTCCATGATTCGATCCTCCTGCTCCAATTTGGAATTGAAACCAAAACAGCAGATATACTAATCTACTCATCCATGCCTCCCTCATGTCCCCACCCCGTTAATCACCCCCTCAACCTGCTTCACCACAGGCACCTCAACCTCAACAAGATACTTCCCTACCAGACCCACCATCTCCTCCAACAACTCCTCACTAAATCTCTCCTCCCCCTCCTCAACAATCAAACAAAGCTCAATCGAGTTCCTCGGAACCTGATTCACCACGCCCGCAATTTCTGTGCTGAGCAGTTTATAAGGTTCCTTGGCGAGGATTGAGGCGAGTTTGGCGATTTGCGTGTTGGAGATGGGTCCGCGAGTGCGTTCGCCGGTTTGGGGATCGAGGGTTAAAATTTCTGAGACCTGGCACGTGAATGTTAGAAAGGTGGTGGGTTTGGATGGGCAGAGGCAAAAGTGAATTAGGAAAGGTCTACGGTGGAGGTGAGAGTGAACGAACGTTTTTGAGCATGTCTTTCAGGTTGTTTGGGATGGATTTCTCGCGGCCCTCGGCTTCATACTTTGTTTTGAGACCTTCGATGTGTTGCAGGACTTCGTTGTTCGTAAGGAGGCGTGTCCCAGCGTTGAGGATCTAGCGAGAAAGGATAATTAGCACATTTTCGTGTACCATGTCCCAGAAACCAGTTTGGCGGAGAATGAATACGAGGTTCGAATTCAAAAGATAGTCAAATGCATCTTTCCCGGCCCTAACTTGAGCTCATACACGCCAGCTAACTAACCTTCATCCTGTCCTCCTCTCAGCTGCTTCTTCAAATCTCAGAGTCACGACCTCGTCACTTCCCACCACCCCTCTCAGCTTTTTCGCCAGTCCCAATATCCTGGATTCCCCAGTCTTTGCCAAACCTACGCCTTTTCTAAGCCCTTTTGATATTATTCCTCTTCCGGGCAGCTGATCAAGTTTTCAGGGTTATCTGGGTGAGAGTTTGTGAATTTTTCTTGATAATTAGATGGGGTGTAGGATCCAGACTTTGAAAACGAAGAAGTTGCGAACTCGATCTGATGATGAGATAATGATGTGAGGAGAATTTTGATTAGAGGAGTCAAACTTTGAGGTTGAGCCCAGGTCACGTGCTTCAGTCTTTGGAAGCTCGATCGACATGCAGCGTACGGGGATGCAAGGAGATTACAATGGTCATTTGGTAGAAATCAACTATAATTTCGATTCGGTTGAGCCAAAATTCCAATACGAAAAAACAGGTGGAACAACGATAGAGACCATGCATTTACTACTTTGGAAAACGCCTTCAGCGCTGGTCAGGAGGAGTGAGCAAATACAAAGAGACCCGACAACTCCCCAGTCAGTTCATATCAAACGAAGACATCCATGTCTTCAAGCGTGGTCGATAGCCAGACTAGATCCCCCCGAAACGCCTTTGTACATATCTTCGCCATGACGCCGTAAGCTAGCAGCAGCAGATGCTAATCGAACCAAACAAAGGCTATGAGAAGAATTCCGCGCATTTTACATGAATCACTTCGACTTGCTCTTTTTCTTCTTCTCGCTCTTCTCTTCGCCCATGGACTCTCTCTTCCTCTTCTTATCTTTGCCCTCGTCCTTGGCCGCGGCCTCTTTTTTGGCCTTCTTCTCTTCTTTCCTCCTTCGCTTCTCAGCTCGTGCTGCTTTTCTTGCCGCCTTTTCGGCCTTCTCTACTGCCTTGTCTTCAGATTTGGGCTTTCCATTCGTGGCTGGTGTCTCTGCCATCTCCTCGTCCGAGTCATCCTCCGAAGAATCGTCCTTGACCTCCTCGACGAGCTTCTTCGACTTCTTGGATTTCTCTGACTTGGGCGTGGGAGTCGCTGCAGCGGCCACAGCCGCTGGAGCAGCGTCGCCTGCCAATCCATCGGCATCCTTGTTGTATTTCCGTGCCTCCTTAACTTCCCATTTGCCAGGCTGTTGCGTTGCTGGGGTCTGGTATTCGCGCTGGTCAAATTTGCCTGATCGTCCTTCCAAGGAGTGAAGTCTGGACTCCACGTATCGTCTAGCCTGGACGCCGAGCGCGCTTCTCTCCTCCTCAGTTGGCTCATCTTCGCCAGCAGTGTGCTCACGGTCCGCGCCCCAGTCGGAGAGCGAATCGACACGGAGACCAAGGGCTGCCTTGGCTGCTAGGATACGGGCAACCTTACCCTTGTTCTTTCCGGATGCTTGACCGATGAGAGACGCATGGTAGATGAGACCGTACTTGGGCGTATCGTGCTTGGTCTTCAAAGCGCGGAATAGAGCTTTCTCAGCTCCGAGAATCTGGATAGTGGAGGCAGGGCTCTTGGCCAAATTAATCAAGCTTCCAGAGTGTGCGATCAATCGGGCTCCAACAAGTTCACCCACAAGCGCAGTCAAATTTGGCGCAATAGCTTGCATGCGGCTGGAAAGGTAGCTGGATAATTGCGCGCGGAACTCGGTGAATTCGACAACCTGCTCGGCGAGAGAGCTGATGTTGAGCAGATCCTCCTCGGTGATTTCCGTGCCCATGGATACCTCTGCGGCAGCTTTGACGGCACCTTCGATCTCTTCTGGCAGAATCTCAGACAAATCGGCGGAGGCTGTGTTTGAACGCATGCCGACGTGAAGAACGATACGAGCATATGCAACGTTGTCGTTGATGATGCGGGCCATTTCTGGGAAATGCCATCCATACCACTCTTTAACTCTCATCGCGTACATGTTGAGCTCCTTGTCCAAATCGTCGAGAAGAGAGATGGCCTGAATGATCATGGTGTCGACCTTATCAGGCGAAAACTTCAGCTTGTGTCGAGAGAGTGAGTGGGACAGACCGAGAGACATTGTGTTGACATCGGTTGGGGATAGTCCAGTAATGAGGGAGGGGAGATGCTCGCGGATGGCACGGTAGATATCGAGGACGGACGAGTCTGAAATGGGCTGCAGCGATAGACCAGGGATCTTATTGATAGCCGTGGCGAGCTTTGGATCGGCGACTGCAAGAGAAGCTTTCTTTTCGTCCTTGAGGCTGTCGAGGAGGGTGGAAAGCATGGGCGACACCTTTCCTTCACTGATGGCGGCAGCTTCATTGAGGGCAGAGGTCGCGCTGTCAAATTTTGCGAACTGCTTGAGGTTGAGTCTTCGATTGTCAGCATATAATGTCTCTTCAGTATTGTGCAGGATCTATTGTGCAGCACATACAGTCCACATGTTCCCTCCGCAGACTTTGTCGTCTCAGCGATATCAGTGCGCTTCAGCAGCTTCTTGTCGGTGGATTTGAAAAGAGCATAACCCGCGCTCGTCTCGGACAGAATGAATAGCGGCGCCATTATGCATACACCTGGTTTGATTCTGATGTCGTGGTTAGGTCAAGTCTGTAGGTGATTGGTATTCGCGACTGAAAAAAAGTTCCATAGAGCTTTTCGGAGAGCTTGGCAAGCTAGAGTAGCCCAATTAGAAGAATCGTCCACGAGTAATCCCTGCACAAAGGCATCTGAGTGCGCAACACCAAATGCAGCCGACTATTCTCGAGGAATGCACATTACGATGCCATGAAAATAAACTAATTGCATTAGGAGTCGAGGCGCCAATCTACTGAGTTCATTGTATATTTTCATTCATTATACAACCACCAAGAATGGCACAAACTCCCTCTACCGACCGCAAAGTTTCTATAGCTCGCACCCGCCCCTCTGCCTCGACAAACCAACCCTCCGACTCCCTTAGAACCCCCGTGTCTCGTTCCATATCAGGCCTTTATGGCTCACCTGGTTCCTCCTTCCGAATTGAGGATGAGAATCAAATAGTCTTCGAGTTCGGCTCGAGATACATGCGCGCAGGCTTCGCTGGCGAACCCGGTCCACGATGCACCACACGATTCGGTCCTGACCTGTGGCGGCGAGTAGGCGACTACAGACAATGGGAACTGGGTTATGAAAAGCATAGTCGGAAGGAAACCACTTGGGGCGAAGAGTATGAGTTGTGGAGACCAGATGTGCAAGGGCTACAATCGGGTGGACCTCTGGATCAGGGACTGGTGGAGGATCGGATTGGAAAGTGTGTGAGGGAATGCGAGAACAATTATCTCCTCCTGGACAATCGGACGAAGAAAGTTGCGCTTGTCGTGCCGTCGTGCCTACCGAGACCACTGGTCAGTGTGGTGCTGGGAAGACTGTTTGAAGGATTACAGGCTCCGACTGTGTCATTACTCCCGAGCGCAGTCATGGCTACCGCTGCAGCAGGTGTGAGAAGTGCTTTGGTTGTCGATATCGGATGGCATGAGGCCACCGCCACAGCTGTCTACGAGTACAGAGAAGTTCTGCAGCAAAGCACAATCCGAGCGGGCAAGAAACTAAGCCAAGCATTTAGCAAACTGCTTGAGGGAGAAAATCAAAGACAAAACGAAGACGCCGAACCACTGTCCTTCGAAGAAGTCGAAGAAGTCATGATAAGAGTCGGATGGTGTCAAGATGCCCAGAACCCAACAGAGGTCTCGGCCCATATTACATCAATACCCCTTCCGTCGTCACCAAATCCTCTTGAAATCCCATTCATGTCTCTCGCTCGCCCAGCAGAAGAAGCGCTGTTCGCCTCATGGACACCTCCAGAAAAACTTGACGACGACGATCAACCTCTGCATAATCTGATCTATAATTCCTTGCTCGCTCTCCCCATTGACATCCGCCAATTATGCATGTCTCGCATTCTGCTGACGGGCGGTCTGTCAAATCTCCCAGGTCTAAAACGTCGCATTCTTTCCGAGGTCTCACATCTCGTGGAATCCCGTGGTTTCGATCCAGTACGTAACTATGGCTCTGCAGCTGCTCGAACGAAACAAAAAATCGACGGTCCTACACCGCTCGCTCCGACTGTAAAACGAGAAAATCCAGTAGCAGGTCTGGCACTACAAGAAGTCGACCAGATCGCCCAGACGCTCTCCCAACAAACGCTGAAAGACGTTGGACCGCCTCCATTAGGAGGACAAGTGCGTGGCATCAATACGCTTGGTGCTTGGGCTGGCGCAAGTCTGATCGTGAATCAAAAAATAAGAGGCGTGGTTGAGATTGAGCGAGACAGGTTTCTGCAGCATGGGTTTGTTGGTGGCGCCAGCGCCGGAAAGAAAGAGCAGAGTGTTGTTCCAGAACCAAGGTCGAGACAGTCCCTAGGTCCAAATGTGAAGGCTGGAGTGGATAGGAGCAGTTGGACTTTGGGAGTGTGGACATGAAGATAAGAATGCATATTCATCGTGTGAGCGTTCAGACATTCTGGAGTTGGGTTACTGAAATTTAGATACCCATTTGCCGGCACTGATCAATCCACGGTATCTTATCCGGGAACATCGCATGACTGAATTCCGCAGCAGGCACTACCCCAAACCGCGAGGAATTCGCGAGGGTCTCGCACAATGGAATCATACGTGTATTCATCCGTGTGGAATGCTAGACTCCAACCATCTTTTCGTTAACTGCGCTACGATAAGGGGTATCCATTACCACAACGGAAGCTGTCAAATGATCAGGAAGCTTGGTTGAGATTATACTCTCCCATTATTAACTTGTTCAAGTGTTTTTAGCTAACCATGCTTTGGTCGGTTTTCTCCCGTCTAGCTCGGTCTTCGGTGCCCTTTGATACATGGACAAGCAACGGTCTTAGCTTCAACTCCCAATGGCACACACACCATGTCCACCCTCTCACACCCGAATTATGGGAAGTACACCGTCCAGAGTTTCATGAAGTTCTCCCGACTTCCTTCATGCTTTGGACTGTCTACTATCTGTATAAAACGAGTGTAGCCCACGAATTTGACATTTTCATAGTGTCTTCTCCGCTTCGACCAGGATCTTGCCCCAGTTCCGTACGCTCTCCGGGCTAAAGAACATGTAGTCAACTTCTTTGAAGGTGTACTTCAGGATCTGGTGTCGCAACTCGCGAGTCAGCGAGAGGAAATTTGTTTGAGGTCTCTTTCTGAGTGGTCGTTTAGGTGGCAGCATTTTGGAGGTGCCTCTCAATGGACAGAGATAGTTGAGCGAGATTGTGAGTGAGGGAACACGACTGGTCATCTGCATATCAGTGAGTTTCACCCTTGTTATTGAACAGGGTGGATTCAGCTGACCTTGCACCATCGCCATGGTATGCGGATGATGTTCGCGGTTGAGATGTGTATGGTGGGGGAAAATTTGACTTAGTAGATTGGGTTTTTCGCTTACATGATGTTTACTTTCAAGGTAAGTGAAGTGACGCTTGCATCATTTATGAAAATTCAAGTGAAGTAAATATCGAGCCGAGGTTGCAGGATTGATGCCACCTTGGGAACCACTTCAGGTGTATTCAAGCAGCTACTCTCGACGCCAATTATGCTTCTCTTCCTCAACACATGTTCTGAAAGAATCTAGACCATACCGCCTCGCGATAAAGAATGGCCAATATCCGGGTTTGTCTTTCCAATCATTCGAATCATTGCTAGTACACACTAAATTCATGCTTCCCTCTTCATCTAGGCTGCCACTTGCTTGGCTCCTGACCAACATAATGGTGAAAGCTCTTGTACAACAGCCGGTCAGCCGATGTGCGGAGGCTATGGAGAAGAAAGGTTCCTACTGTTTCCGGAGGAGTTTCTACTGCTGTCCTGCACGCTAGCCAAGTTTAATGGGACGACTATACCATAGCGACCTCTCTTTCGCTAGGCATTTCCTCTCTTGGTCGATAGCTTTCTTACGAGCCTCGTACGCCGACCTCCACACCTGGAGTGCATAGAGAACATTATTCACGGTTTGGAATTCTTCAATTAGGAAGCACCTGACCTTACGCGAGATCTTGGTCCGGATGTAAAACGCTGTGCTGTTTTGAGGGAAAACTCAATTTCCTCATGTTCGTGGTGTCGCCATCGAAGACACGTATTCGTGGGTGGGAAGGAGCATCCGCTGACGGGGTTCGCTTGGAAGAAAAAGGACTTAATTGGTGGCTTGCTCAATATCTTCATGGATGAAAAGTGAAACAGAGTGAACCTTCGAGTCAGGGTGAGAATTCTGCAAGCTAGAGCCCTGATTGAAATTTGCCGTGATGCATGGACTCTGGTGTTAGAGCAAGTTGCATTTCCTTCGAGATGAGAGAAGAGGTGTTGTACCTTTCCTAGGCTCTGGGTAAGCAACACTCGAAATGCTGGGGTAGTAATTTCCATCTTCTACTGCGCATCTTCCACCAGAATCCTTCTCTACAGATCCTCTAGCCTATGCTTCAAAACCGACTATCTTGGAAAAAGAACTGCGACCATGTGCTACATCGACAAGATCAACTACTCCGAGTGCGCCCATGCAGCTCAACACAGCATCGCCCGTCAAGTCGACCCTCGCGAATCCGAAGCGAGCTACCCGGATTATCGATACATCTCTATCTGCCCAGGCTACGTCCCATGCTGACCCGTCCTCCAAGGCCAGGTGTCCGGTCAGCAATGTAGCGACAGCCTTGGTTTGATGGAAATACGCCACCTACACCTGCTGCCCTGCCCTCAATGCAATTCCGTGCGTTCTGAGCAAGGACACCAAGTCACCTATCAGGGAGGTCGAATCGTACAGGTTATTTATGCCCAAGATCCAAAGGTTGAACAGACGCACCAGATCCATGAGCAATTCGTGCCGTTCTGCCTGCTTTGTAGGAACGCGACGAGAGATGCGCTCGAGGAGAAGGATGGAGGGCCACCGGTTCAGCATGCGAAATTCGGGTATGCGCCTAGTGGGCCGCCTGGAAGGGAAGCTTATGCGAGACATGGTTGGGGCCCTAGTTCTCGATGGTGACTTTCAAAGTGCTATTGATAATATCGTATTTCTTACCAAATCGACCTGCCACGGTTTTTGCGATTTCGCTGTCGTGTTCGGAATGGGCTAGAGATTTAGGAGTCATTGGGTCTCAAAAAGTGATATGAGCAGCCCGCGAAGATTTCTTTTGGAAGGGCTCATATGCGCTGGATAGATTGGAGGAGATCGAGGTGCAATTACGGTCCATGGGGAGAGCGCCGTGTTCTGAATCTAGACCTTTTGGACTCTTTTGACTGAAGATGATTGTTGGTGATTTTTTACAGATGTTGTTCTCTGAAATGGCCAGAGTCTCAACGGTATCGGTTGATGATTGGGAGGAGTTCTAGAATGCAGAGGAGGACTGAATTGGCGGGTGGATGTTGGTGAGACCTGATCGAGACATTTCTGATCTTAATACTGGCTTTTAATATTCTGTTGAGCACTCGATCATTCCCCAGCTCTTCTGTAAGTTGTTGTTGCCAGGACTTTTCCAGACTCGATATCAGATTACGCATGCTCAAAAGGATTTTCTCTGCTCAAAGCCAGTCCCGTTCCTTCCACCACAAACCACGCGCACTTACCAGACACAAACAAACATCGAATGCTTTTCTCCAACAAACAACAGACAGTTCATCGTCTCTCCATTATTGATAGTAGCCACTACCCGCGCCATGTTCGCCGAACAAGAGCTCCCGACAGATTGCTATACTATCCTTCATCTTCCCACCACAGCCACCGACGAGGAAGTACGAAGAAGTTACAGAGAACTCGCGAGAATCCTCCATCCAGACAAAAACCCCGATGACCCGAAAGCAACGTCCGAGTTTCAAATTGCACGTCACCCTCTCCTTCACTCACTCTCTCACTCACTCACCCAACTCATCCTAAATTCATCGGCCTCGACTAACCAATCCAGCTCCAACAAGCTTACTCCACACTTTCCGACCCTCAACGACGCGCCCAATACGACCTCCACTCCCAATACACCTACTTCCAATCCAAACACGCTCAAAATTCCCAACGCGCCCGCCGCGATTCAGACACCTTCGACCCCGAATACGAATTCACAAAACACCAAGCCCCCAACCGCTTCCGCCCTCACTCACCACCCTCGAGGCCCAGTCCCTCACCCGCCGAGATCTACCTCCGCGAACGACGCGAACAGGAACACAGACGCCAGCTGCGCAAAGACCAGAAGAAATGGGAAAGGTTCGCTAGAAAGTTTGCAAAGGACGAGAGAGAGAAGGTGAGTAAACGTGTGGAGAAAGAAGGACCGATTCCGGAGTGGTTGGAGAATGTGGTTGAGGTGGATGGACATATTGATGGGACGGAGCCGGTGGTTATGGAAGGGGAGATGTTGATAGATTTTGAGGAAGATCTAATCAAGATGGATAAAATTCAGGCGGCGGAGGTGCCTAGGCCGATGTTTCCGGAAGAAACCTCGAGTAAGGCTGCCACAGTGGAGTTCTCTGGGTTTGAAGAGACGTATCCATTTCCGGATAAGTTCTTTGAAATGGAGAGTGGTTCGGGACTCTTTCCAGGTCTGAATCCCGAAGCAGCAGTGTTTGAGTCAGAAGAGTGGAGAGAAGACGAGTTCGGTAGACCTGATGAGCTCTTGAGAAGAAGAGGAAGTTTGGGTTCTCGGGGCAGGAAAGCCGCTGAAGAGGCGAGAAGAGCCAAGGAGGAGAAGAGAAATGAAGCCACAACGAGCGGGTGGGGCGTGGGAAAGAGCGAATGGGATATCTTCTTCGACAGATTCGAGACTGGATGAGCATTTGATGCATATGAGAGAGCGAGGGTCAAATTTCTCTTGGAAGATATTCTCGACAAACAGAATTAATTGAAATTCGTTAATGAAAAATCTTGTTGTTAAAGCGTTTTGTCTGAGAAAGCAAGGACGTGACCAGACCGACTATTGAAATTCATACTACCTATGTCTGTCCACTTACACAATAATGTCAATATAGACACGCGCAACGGCTTCATAGCTCCTCTCCACAGGTCGTCTCCGATGTTCTCTCGACGCGCTTCGCGACTAAATCTGTCCGAATATAAAGACATGGCGGTGCCTCTTTCTATTTGCTTCGGCCGATTTCAGTACAGAAGCCGCTCGATTTTGGATTCCGCTTGTTTGTTTGGGCTCCTCCGCCTTCGAAATTACCACCCGACGATCCGAACATCAAGAAAAGTAAAATGCATGCGTGTCGCTTGGAGCGTCTGCCTCTGAGAGAAAAGGGAGTAAGGATGGTGCATGATGGTGAATAATCTCTGTTAGCCTCTATTGTAGCTGATGGCATTAAACGACTTCGTCGAGAGGCTGTCGAAAAGAGGTGAGGGGGTAGTTGAGTGAAGAAGGTTGAGAACGGGGCTGAGCTGGATGTTCGGCATCTTCCTCTCCGAGTTTCGCGCTAAACTCGGAGGTATGCCAGATCTATACAGCGTGTAGAATGGTTGCCTACTCAGGGGTAGGCTTGTACTTTTAGTGCTTATAGACGCGTCGAGACGACCTCTTCCTTCTCAATCACCACACAGATCCGTCCGTCATCAAGACATTCGATCCGGTGTGTACAATCACGAAGTTCATCATGGCATCGAGAAGAAGCACCCGAGTACAGCATCAGGTAATTCCTGATGTTCACAAGGCCGATGGAACCTCCGGCAAGACCACCAAATCCAAGACGCATGCACCAAATCCGGACATTTCCACAAAGCAGAAGGCCACCAAATCAACAGTCGGTAAGGATAGAAAGGCACCCGTTGCAGTTGGCGCTTCATCCAACTCGTCCAAAGATGCTTTGTCATCCTTGACACCAGAGCTGTTGTACATGGTGTTAGAAAACGTGAGTAATATTTCAGCGTGTATACGTAGAGACATGATCGTCGTTTTCACGGCCTTGCGAATTGTCTTAGATCCAGAAGAGTGAGCTTCGCCCTTACGCTGACCCAAATCTAGGTCAGAGATCCGTCAACCATTGGCAAATTGGCCAGAACCTCCAAGCTGTACTATTCGATTATGATGCCCCTTTATCATAAGCGTGTTGCTGTTGCTGCTTTCTATCACGCTCACATTCCGAGATTGATACGAATTCTGGAGCCACATCTTGCCATAAATCAAAAGAAACAGCTCAAGAAAGAAGGGAAGTACAAGGGCCAACAGGAGAAGTACTCGAGCGATCTCGGCGCCAACGAAGTGCCGACTTGCGCTTCTTATGCCAAGCAACTTGTTGTTGGACGATCAGATCCGGGACGAAAACATGAGTACATCGTTCATAGATACGTCGAAGAAGCCTTGAAAAACATGGGGAATCTGGAGATTTTGGACCTTTCATTCCTTACAAAGTGAGGAGCTCGCAAACCTGTTCAGGTTTGCCCACTAACACAGCTTGCAGGGCAATGTCAGAGAGCATTGCATCACTGAAGCATTTAATAGCCTTGCGCCTAGTCCCCACGAACTGGAACCACGAAGATGAAACTTTGGCACCTCTTACGAAGATCAAGAACTTGGAGCATCTCAGCTTAGAGAACACGGGCTTTTATGATCTGAACAAAAACAACCTTGTACGGTCCATGCTCCTAAACTCCTTGACAACATTGCAGACCTTGTCGATCTGCTCCAATGAATATGGTTCAAGCTTCATGAATGGCTTCCAGGGTATGATTGCCAAAGACGAATCTCTCAGCCAAAAGAAGTATGCACTCACAGCTTTGAAATCTTTGACGCTTCGTGGGATGTCCTTCGGACACGAACTGGTCCCACCATTACAGAAAGCGCTCGATTTCATGGCACTGAGAGACCTTACCATCGACGGACATGACCTCGATCTGTTTCTTCTTCGTCTTGCTGATCTGGCAAGCCGGTCATCCCAGGAGGGAACCAAGATCAGCTTGCGAAGTCTTACTCTGGACATGGATCTCACTGATCAGAGATTAATGGCCGGACAAGTTCATAGCAGTATCAATGCCGCTTGTAGCTTGATATCTGCTTTCGATACTTTGACGAGCTTGGAGATTAAGAGTTTTCAGCACTACAAGACAACAACCATTGATCCTCTCTCCGTGGTCTCTCTTATACAAGCCATAAGCAAGCACAAGAACCTCAGGAGTCTGAGATTCTCGTATTGGGGTATGAGCAGCGATTATAGAATTCTATTTCTAGGAGCAAGCTCGATTGCGACCATCATTGAGAATTGCCCACATTTGCAAGAACTCGAATTTGCACCACAAGAATCGGAAATCGTAAGTTTCTTCCATTCTCTCACTGTCAGGCAGTGGCCGGGCGTGATTAGGACTATGTCGCTGACACGTCGTAGGAAGCCATTGGACGAGCGATTTCCCAAAGCAGCAATCTGACCTCTCTCAAATTCTTCCCCTACGATAGCTATCTCACCTATCCGACGCCGGACAATTGTGGCCATAATATCTTCAACTCTATTGTTGACGCTTACCTGACTCGAGACCTGCTACAAGACACCAAACCTTTCATTTGGGAAGATAACTTCAAACTAAAACAAATCTCCGTCTCTCGCCCAGTATGGGAGATTGCTTCCAAGTTTGCAAAAGCCAAGAAAGGCGTGAAGAAGGCAGAAAGCAAGCAAAACAGTAACGGCACGCGCAAGGTGATGTATAGAGATATCTCAGGCATGGCATTTCAAGGGGATATGTACGCCCCAAGTTCGGAGTGGGTAGATATGGTGGAAAACTATACATCCTGATTCTTCGGCGAGACGGAAATTTATTCGCAGCAAAATCTCCGAGCACATTGGTATTCACGCTGCAAGATCAGAAAACTCTGTCAACGCTACCAACTCCTTAAAACCCTCGACCAACTCCTTGCTATTCTTCATCCAAGCCGTCTTCGTCATCTCCCCGAGCACACCACCTAACGCACTCCACAATTCCGGCCCTGCAACCTCCCCTGCGAACTTCAACTGAGGTCTTACTCCGCAAATACGCATCTTCATCCCTTCCAAGACCGTCTTCCTTGGGGCACTCGAAATCAGGCACCGACACGACCAGCGGTGCCATTGGCTATTGCAGTCTGGAAGCGCAACAAGTCGGGATTGTTCGCTATCACGTTCGTGGTGCCGGTTGATTGAGATCACTCGTGTAATAGGCATCAGCTTTGCCAGAGTAGCAGTCAAGTTGTGGACCGACTCCATTCGCGTGTGAAAATCGAGAATCGGTTGAGCTGTCGGCCCGATACCAAGTGCAACAATGGTAATGAAGGCGACAATACATGCCATGATCGCCTTGCCCTTGGTCGCAGATCAATATGAAAGCGCCGCATGGTCCACGACTGGCATCGTCGAATTCCTGGAATCGAAGTAGAGGTCGGGCCCTGTCAAAATAGAGCCATCGGCCTGAGAGATTGCTTGTGCAACAGCGAGTAGCATTGTAGTCTTACCAACGGTAGTAGGTACAGCAATGAGTGAATTGGGTTGTATCGAAAAATGCTAGCTTGCTGAAGGTTTGTCTTGGACTTTCACCAGCACAACGATGATGAGTAGCATACTTGTCATAATCAGCAAAGCGGCTCCGATTTTACACCACCACCACCACCACTATGAGGAGAGGCATAAAGCACGAAGTCGCTGGCTTGGTTTCGGGAGAGGTCTGGAAGGTGGCCTGGAGGCTGCTGGACAATGGCCGGCTGTTGCAGTGGGCTGCGAGCTTGCAGGCCCAACGTGGTTTGAACTGATGCCAGCTCCGACAGTCGAAGCTCTGAAACCTGACGCATCTAGCTGCTGCGAGCTGGTCTGGTTTAATGGGAAATATCTTTGACGTTCGGCTTCCGAAGAAGGCCGGCTAGTAGGCGTCGCTGAAGCAGGCTAGTCAGAAGCTAGCTCGATGGCTGAGATTGGATGATACAGAATTGATGAAAGGACCATGAATGACGGTCAAGATGTAACGAAAGAGGATAGAAAGGAGTTTGGTGGAATTGAATGTTGATGCGGAGGTAACTAAGCTTGGGAACAGCGCTGTGAGGTCGGCCATGGCTTAGGATGACAATGCTGCTCTCCGCTCAGCCTGCCGTCGTACGCGTATGGATGAGTATGTACTTTGCTGAGGTGTAAAGCCATGGAGTTCCGAGTAGGAGGCTGAATGCAGACACTTCGCCACAAAATGTTGGATGGTCCGATAACTGCGATAGCAACATCCAGGGCACACATGAGCAGGTTTACGCGGTTGGTTTCATTCGATCTCTTCGTATCCGAAAAAGATATCTTCTGGGCGACAATGGCTGCTCGAGTTTGTAGGTGGCATTTGGATTTGAGAGCAGGATCACGTGCCACTCTCTGTTACCTCAGCTCCTCCTCAGTCACCACCTCCACAGTACACAGTGTCTACACCTCCACAACCCATGCCCGATCCTGAGTCTCAATCATGCGTCATCACCAGTCCTACCAAGGCCGACCCGCGAGCCTTGTCGTGGTGCATCTGAAGTTTGCTACCGTAACAATACACAGTAGGCGCCTCATCTCTCAGAAGATTGCCACAACCGGGTCCAAGCACGCTTAATCAATCTATCTTGGACTGCACTCCCTTGTTGCTAGCGCCTCGTGCTCCCTGATTTTCTTGCCGAATCCAGGCGTTTGGCAAGGCATCCTTGAACGGGTTCTCGCTGTCGCCGTCGCATTCTCTTCGGCGCATGTCCGTCTACGCTTCTCGTGGACCATTCAAGCAAGATGTCAACTCGACGCTCATATGTAGCTCGATGCGCCTGCTTAGCACGCGAGGGGCACTCCATTCTTCATGGCTTTCTCCTTAATTCCTTGGTTCGGCGTCTTGATTCTCTTATCGAGCATAACGGACACTGTCCTTGCAGAACGAAGTTGCAAAGCTCTGCCTAACCAGCCAGGATGGCCCACACCAGCAGATTGGGAGACCTTGAACACGACACTTGGAGGTGTGCTTTTGAAACCAGACCCTCCAGCAGCAGCGTGCCATGCAAGCCAGCCAGCCTACAATCCCGAAAAATGTGCATATATCAAGTCTCGATGGAACGATTCGTCGTGGCATTCCGACAATCCAATCAGCTCCCTCTTTCAAAACTTGAATGGTTACAGCTGTCCACCGACCGGCACGACTTGTTCTTCAGACGGCTATCCTGTCTATGTTGTAAATGCGACTACAACGGACCATATCAAAGCTGCTGTTAACTTCGCGCGGCAATGGAAAATTCGTCTTAACATCAAAAGCACTGGGCACGATTTTTTTGGGAAGTATGAACTACTACCCTACGTTATTGGTGGCATATCCATGCTGACTGCTTCGACAGATCGGTCCAACCCAAGTCTCTCTCCATATGGACACATCACCTGAAATCTCAAGAGTGGTTTGAGAAAGGGTATCCTCTCCAGACGTGTAACACCACGCTGGACGGTGTATTCGTCAAGTCAGGCTCGGGAACTCAGATGCGCCAGCTTTACCGAGACGCGACAGATCGAAAGCTCATTATCGTTGGCGGAAGCAGCGGTTCTGTTAGTCTTGGTGGTTATATAACAGGTGGCGGGCATAGTCTTTTGAGTCCATGGCTAGGAATGGGAGGCGATCACGTCGTGGAGTTGGAGATTGTTACTCCAGATGGAAACTTGATCGTGGCCAACGAGTGTCTCAACCCGGATATTTTCTGGGCAGCTCGTGGTGTATGCGTACAAGTCTTGAATCTACACAAATGATGGCGCTAACATGTCCTTAGGGAGGTGGGTCCACTTTTGGTGTCACCACCTCGCTAGTCATCCTGGCTCATCCCGCTGTTCCAATTACAATCTATCAAGGTACTGTGATTGGAAACACGAATGCGGCTGCAATCTGGGAAGCTACGGCCCATTTGTACAAGGAATGGCCGATTCGACTGACGCCACTTCGTGTTGGAGGCTACGTTACAGGACCTGCATCAAGATCTGGGGCGACCGGGGCGCTTTCGCTTACTCTCCTTGCTCCAGGAACCAACTCTCCCGACACACTCAAGGAAGCACTTGAACCGATTCTGGACGTGGCAAGAAGACAGACGACGGGTAAACTCTTCGTGAGCGGTAGCTATATACAGATGGACGCTTACGGTGACTATCTCTTCCCATCTGAGAAGTACTTGAAACTGGGAATCCGTCCAAAGAACGACGACTTGTATCCAGGCAATGGTCACTCGAAGCTGATGACAACATGGCTATGGAATGCCAAAGCTGTCGCTCATCCGAACATCAAGAACGTGCTTCGTGAGGCGGTCGACAATGGGACTACCATGTTTGCCAACTTTGTAGGCCCTCCGGCGACAGACCCGCCTTTCGTGCGGGGCGGAGGCAATGCTGTAAATCCAGCCTGGAAAGGCGCTATAGTTCGCCCTGCCTCTCAGATGGATTGGACGGAGAAAGACAGTTACAATTTGAAAGAGAGGTTATCCACCTTGACCAAATTTGGAGATTTGTTGAGGTCGATAGACCCATCAAGCGGTACGTACGCAAACGAGGCTGACTACCAGACGGTCAACTTTCAGAGGGACTTCTGGGGAGATAACTACCCACGACTCTACGATATCAAAAAGAGAGTCGATCCCGACGGAGTCTTTTGGTGCAGGACCTGTGTGGGCAGCGAGCTCTGGGAAGAAAGTGCGGAAGGCGAGTTGTGCAAGAAATGAGCTGAACAGCAGGGTGCAATCATAACGATTTGTCAGTACACCGAAGACGTCGACTCTCTCAGCCATGAGGGTTGCTCGTAAAGTTTGACCAATGGAATGCTTACCTGTCAGGGCTTTACCGCGGACCTGCAGAAAATTACGCGCAGTATGCGCGTTTTCAATTTCCACATGGCTTTATACAGCTGTGTCATTTATATAGTGACGCGTAGCATCTCGACTTCTGCACGCCCATACCAGTACTCTGATCTGACCTGGAAATTGCGCTGGGTTACCCCTCTCTCATATCTCTATAATTATAGTGGTATATCATGTTCCCAGGCCCGATCAATTACACCCAAAATTAACACGTCCAGGTGAGAAGGGCCCCAATATGAAGGATCCGGCTAGCACCTGGGGAGTTTCTTCTACTCTCCCCTTCCTGTACGTTGGCTTTTACTGACCGCGGCTGCTTCGCCTTTTCCTTTAATATTGATTAGGCTTGATTCTCACAACGAAAGCGTCGTTTGCCATCACGATGGTCCGTTTCTGTCCCTTGATCACCGCGATAGTGAGTGTGTCGTCGGTAGTGCAGGCTCTGCCTGCGGCAGTCCAGGTGACGAACGGAGAGCGAGCAGAATCCGGTGAGTAGAATGCCAATCTTCGACAGCCGTTCACGCCCACGGTCCTGATCTTATCGCCTACCAGAGTCGGATTACATGCAAGCCCAACTCAACCGCCTGACAACCGCCATTCAGCAGGTCGCCGACGCTCCACCCCCCGCGACCGCAACGCCAAACTCCGGCCTCAACCGCAATGCCGCCTACGCCGGTGCCGCCATCATGGGCGTCGTTGGCGCCCTGCTCGGCGGCACTATAGGCGCGTACATGCCCCCCAACACCACCTTCACCGTCAACAGTATCTTGCAGGGCTTAACGTACGAGCTCGAACAGATCAACAAGGCCATGGATACCGCAAAGGAGGACAAAGGTCTGAGCATAATCACTTCTCTCATTCCGGCCTTGGGCTCCATAATAGCGCAGCAGCCTAATTTGGCGAGGGGACCGAAAGGTAGTGAGGGACCATTCATAGCGCCTCCGCCCCCGCCGGGATACTCGACAGAGGGGAAAGCGGGTGCCAAAGGGGACGGGATGTCCGTCGTGCCGCTTCCCAAAGGAATCCACGGTATGGAGATGGGGAAACCCAAGGACGGGATGCCCAAATCTGCGGATGGAATGTCGGTTGTGCCGATACCTAATGGGGTCATGGGTGTGGAGTTGGGGAAGCCCAAGGACGGCCAGGCTACCGAGAAACCGAAGGGTGTTGGTTCGATGGGGACGGATATGGCTCCTCCACCTGCTCCTGGACCACCTAGACCAACCACTCCGTCCGCTGAAGCCAAGACACCTGGTACTACTTCACCGATAGCATTGGTGGGATCCGATAACCCAAAGGCAACCGCTACGTTCACTTTCCCCGGTTTGGAGGACGTTGCGCCAGCTTCCATGGCGGCGGCGGCGGCGGCGGCACCACCACTGGCCGGGACCGGGATGAGTGGCGGACATTCACACGGTGGAAGAAGAAGGAGAATGTGAGAACAGATACGAGATTGTAAGCACTAATGATTCGTAGCCTTAATAACTAGATATTCGTGGTTGGGGGGCACAGGAATGGAAGAACCGGCGATTCCGATGTCATCAGACTGTTGAGAGATACCTCCCTGTCTCCCATACGCTTTATCTTTTATCCTGATACGATGCGGGTGTTGACTTCAAATCTTCAATTATTATATCCTAGTTCTTGCTTATAGATTTCCGTTGGATAACTGCCTTGCGCCGGATTCTCATGCACTCATCGGTAATTCGTGTACGATAGCACAACGACCACTGTTTTCTGCGATATTTGTCTACAAAACCAAGACACAGAATCCGAGCTCATTCCGTAGTCGAGATTGCCTGGTTGCCCACTCCGCTCCTTCGGATGTCTCTAGTAGGGTTAGTAATGGAGTGAAAAGGGGGAAATGGATGACGAGTTTGCCCTTCACACCGCGCTATGCTTATCCTCAGGATGTCTGCTTCGAGAATTGGTTGAGAACTTACTCTCGCAATACTTGCTTCGGGTACTCACACTTCTACATATGTACCTTCTCGCCCGCCTCCTGATAAATCCAAAGCACCCAACTTTCTATGTCTAGAGGTACGCCCGGAACCATTCTGTGTGCCTGGTATCTCGGGAAACCCGGGTGGTTTGGCAGCCGACCAGGTCACCAAACTCGCATCACTATCTGCACCATCCATGGCGGGCTCCAATCCATCTAATCCAAACGTGCCATCTTTCGAAAAGTCATTTGGTCAAACTTTCAACGGAGTTCTTTTTTTGAACTTGAACTTTCTACCCGCACAACTCATTCTACTGTCGACCTCCATCGCACTGACGGCCGGGATGTTGTGAGGAGTGAAATCAGCTATCAGCTTTCCGAAATCTGGTGTGCTGTCGAGCTGGGAGATATTCAGCCAATTTAAGGCATCAATGGTGTCGTTGGGCTCAGGGACAAGGGTTTTGGTCTTTGACCCCAGAGATTTCCGATATGACGGCCACCCACGTGCTCAAACCCAGCACGCACGCGAACGAGGCATGTAGTGACGATGCTGAATTTGATGAATTCGAGGAAAATTCCGGGCCGCGCAGTTTGTTATCAGTTGGCAAAAGCTTCGAAGATCTGGACTCGTGGAATTAGTGGACTCAAGGCGTGTTGACGAGTTCACCATCTCCCAGTGTGTGCGCAATGTGTTGAATCGATAAGGATCCCAATGTCAGGTGCAGTCTCAGGATGAGCCACCATCCTCCATGATAATTGGGAAGTGACATTCGGGCCACATCTTAGGTTCCCTCGAAAGCCCCTTCCAGCCAGCATCATATCTTCTTTTGGCCAGTAGATGGACACAAATACGATGGTAATTGGTGCCATAGGAACCTCTGCCCATTGTTTGTATGGTTAACCGCGCTAAGCACTGTTGAAGATCCATAGCGAAAAACCACTGGGCTCACCTGGTTATCGATGAATCTCAATGGTTAAATAGAGTATCATCGGTGATCATCTCCGGCAAAGAGTGCCAGGTTTACGGTGCTTTTGGTTTCGCGATAGATGGAGGGCCACAGGAAAAGATGTCTCTCAGTCGTGAGTCTAGGTCCGAGTTTGCGCGCGTCGAGAAGTCGTTCGTACATCACCATAGTAGCAAGTAGGCGGCTGGCCTCTCCTATTTAGCCTCAGAAGGCTGAGGGTCTGTGTAGAGTAATACTTTGGCCATAACGTCGTGATTGCTAGAGATGTGGTCGCGATTGTTGTGGATCACTTTCCGTGCCCAATCACAAAACACCACCACCAGATCCTCAGTAATCAACGACATTAAGCACTTCACCATCAAAATGGCAAGCAATACGACTGACAAGGTGTCTCTACCTCGCGTGGCAATCACATACTGCACGCAGTGCAAGTGGATGCTCCGCGCGACCTACTTCGGCCAAGAACTTCTGTCAACATTTGGAACCTCGATCGGAGAAATCGCTCTCGTTCCCGCAACAGGAGGGTTATTCACAGTGACCCTCTCCTACATCTCAAAGACAGTAGGTGAGGGTCAGGAAGATGGGGAAAGGGGTAATGTCCAACCTCAGACGGTGCTTCTCTGGGATCGGAAAGCCGAGGGCGGGTTTCCGGGTGAGTGCAACAGTCCTATTCTTTCCGAAGACAGCTCTCTGAGTAAATATCTTCGTGTCCAGAGACCAAGGTCCTCAAACAACGAGTTCGCGACCATTTAGACCCCGGACGCCAACTTGGTCACTCGGATACCGCATCCAAACAGCTCGCGAGGTCAACAGAGGAGGGGAAGCCGAAGTACGACCCGCCGTCTCTAACAGCCATCACCAAGCTGAATCTGGACGGCACGGTGTGCGAAGACTGCAATTGAATTTGTCGGATGTATTAGCGACGAATCCGAGTACCTGGAAGTCACGGTGGAGAAGTTCACGATCTGAGGTCAGGCTAAGCGAGTCAGATGCTTGTGGTTGTGCTGACCTATCACGATAGGAAGGACGACAACACTGGAAGGGCTATTGTGGGAGGGCTTGATTTGGAAGGTCACGCGCGCAGGAGTAAGCGCTGAATCTGATTGTTGATGCGGAGTCACACGGAGGAGTCAGAATAATTTCTCACTGTAGCTCTTCGTCAGGATATCACAGAAAGGTAGACGACTTGGACGGTGGTGAAATTTCATGCTAGCACAGTCAGAAACAATAGTGACTCTTGAATCTCCTTGATCACAACGATCTCTAAGCGCACTCCTGATTAATGTTCCGAGCACACTTGGCTGGAAACTGACACGGAGCCCGAACAACGTGCTCGTTCAACCGGAAAAAAAGGACCGACATATGATGCCTCTGACTGTAACACCAATGCCGAAACCATCGTAGACCAAGACAAGCCTTCTCGTACGCAAGTCAGCTCCCGGTCCACCAACAAAGCTCCGAGCTTGCCGATTCAATAGGCAACAAAAGCAAGACGGCGACTCAACACCATCGAAATCGCCCACTTGCGTCAAAGGACCGAGGACGTGATGCCAATTTGGGAGATACCCCTCCAACCAATCACCTCGGTCTAGCACAACAGCACGTTTCTCTCTCTCTCCACCGGTCGGTACAATCGAAACACCACAATCGCGATGGCATCATGCGCAACGCGACAAGGGTGAGATCTACCCTCTACCGGTGTGTGCGATCTGATCTCGCATCGTCGCATCGCCGCATCGAGTGAATTGGCAGGAGTCCACCACAGTCCACCGTCGTAACGTATCGTATTGTAGCGCGTGGCAGTGCGATAGAGTGTGAAACCTTCCTAGTACCTACCTACACCGGTTGAATATGAGCTTGTAGAGAGTGCAGTGCGCACGAGTACATGCTACCACTCTGCAGATGGATGCAGAGGGCAAAGGTTGCAACGCGTATCCACTTCTCATCGCGATCTGGGAGCGCAAGCGCCGGTATCGATAATTCATCGGGATGGGGACGTGGTCGTGATCGTGATGGAGCTGGCTTAAGGCCTTGGTCGCGTTGGGGACGGGTTTGAGGATAGAGGATGCCGTATACCCGTACTGTTGGAGGATGGCGGCCCCATCTAAACACAAGCAAGTCATGCTCTGAGCATACTAGATGAGAAATATCAAGCGGTAATGATCAGGGCGTCATTGTGGATTTCGAAATGGGAATGGACGACGACGATGTTGGATAGCTACTCGCCCCTCGATCCGAATCAGCCCCGTTCTCTGTGTTTGCAGACAGAAGAATGGAGGGAATGATGGAGAGCTTCGACGAGGACGACGAGGACTACGATGACAACGACAATCTCGCGTCGCGCGCAACACGCGGCCGTGATGGTCGACGCGTCGTACACCCCTGATCCTTATCGTTGCGGCGGGCATGCGGCACATCTTAGCGGCAAGACACCACGAGAAAAAGAAGCGCAGCTCAATGCCCATGTCGATCCCCTGGCACCTTGAAGAGCACGCAGCCTCAGGAGCTTGACAAATCGAGTCTGGGACTGCCAAGTACAAACACACCGAACAATCAGGGCTGGGTACTTGCTCATTCGACCAGTCCTCCTCCAACAGAGTGGACGTCGCCAACAAACCCCCCCTCGGCGATCGAGATCCCCCAAAAACACGGCATCGCGATCGTGGTTTTCATCGAAGATCGGAGTCGATACCGTAGTGGCTGGTGGCGGGTACGTGATTAGTCATGCCGAAAACCCCGTGCGATTGGCGGGTAGGGAACGTGGGTGAAGGCATCGGTGATCCGGTCTTCTTCCCAAGGCCACGCTAAGGCCAAGAATTGTTTCCATGGGGTTGTTGGAGCGGGGTGCGGGAATCGAGATGGCATTTTGGAAAGGACCGATTGGGGGCTAGCGGTGAGTTTATTTCAGTTTGGATAGAGTGACAGTCATGGTGTTGCGTTTGCGTTGGATTGCATTGGGAAGGGAGTAGGCGGACCTAAGTCCGTGTGCAGCCTCTTGCGAGGTATCAGGTGCAGTTCCTTGCGAGGTAGCAGTGAATGCAGTTAGGGATTTGATTGTGAATTGGGTTGCAATGGGAGGGCAACTGTCAATGCGTTTCTCATCTGCCCAAGGGTTTCGATTTGACATTGATAATCATCCGTCTCAGGCAGCATTAACGACCGAATTGACCGGGAAATGGCCGTTATCCATCTCTGGACGGCAGTCTACGATGGGTTGTGAAGTGTGAGTCATGGGCACGTTGGCACGTTGGTACAACAGGTGGAGAGATTTGGTATGATCCATGTTTCCTGGCTTATGAGCAACTATGTAGAGATGTTGTTCCGTGCCCGCTTTGCCATCTCGTAGCTGTATGTGATGATACACTGCACTGTGTAGCAAATCCTGTCCTTCATGTTCCGACCCTTCCGAGTCCTTATCCACAGATGACCGTCGTCTGCCGACGTCATCGGCCGCGCGCAACCCTCGTCGACCAGCGAAGTGTGCCACAGGGTGGTGCTCAATGGCGCAGCTGTGGTAACTCACGCAAAGCAATGGTCGGCGGGCGCAACTGATGGTATCATGGTGAATGGAATATCGCTGTCAATTGGCATGGTTCGTTTGTGTAATGTTGAAGTCGAGCCTGGCTCGTTCTCGGTGCTTGTTCAGCCCGTGTAGCCCGTCATCTTGGCACATCGCATGCAGTAGTAGGAATTGAGTGAGTAGGCGATGAAGGATCCATGTGTGGTTTGGCATCGTGAGCAGCTCTTGTCTTGGATGACGGGCGTGCCCATGTCTGCCGATGTGCGGGTGGAGTCTGAGGAGGAGGATCGAGAAGACATGTTGGCGGATCCGTGGGCAGCTGCAGTTTGGAATTGCATAAGCTTCGATACGTCCATGGGATGTTTTGATGCTGAGTCAAGCTGAGGTTGGGCTACAGCTGGGCGAGCAGCGAGTAATGGGTTGCTCGGGTCAGGTCGAACGTCTGACGAGAGGCTGGGAGAGTCGATTGGAGTTTCGGTGGACCAGTGATCAGCAGGTATGTAAGTGAAGTAGCAGCCTTGTTGATTGTTTATTGTGTTGTGCTTGGGGACTGGCGAAAGGCCGTCGGGGGACATTGGTGTTATAGAAGTTGGAGCCTGGCGATCGACGGCAGGGACAGGGGAGAGCTGCTTGCGCGTGGATGGCTTCGGGTCCTGTAGGAAATTTGGGCACTGGGCAGGATTCTTGGTCTTGGGCGGGGATCAGCGAGGCTATATAGCACAGTAATGCTACGAAAACAACAAGCTCAGACAAGGCTGGCTCAGACGGAATCCTGAGTCCTGGGCGCTGCAAGAAGGAGCAATGTCAGGACCAAGGTGGGTAGGCTGGAAAGGAACAGAAGCCGAACGGAAGCGTCGGATTCAGGCGTGAGGTGGTTAGACTTAGTGAGTACTCGGTAGGTACGGATATTATACAGGTTGGGTTGAGTCAGATTACTGTTGCTTTGAAGGGGGCTCAGGCTTCAGCGCAAACAAGGAACAAGCAAGGCGTCTGTCAACGGTACGCTGGTGGGCACACGCACACGCACACGCACACGCCTACGCCTACGCCCGCAGCAGCAAAGCTAGCGAGAATGACCGAGAAGCGGCCAGGACAGTGGTGAGTGGGTGAATGAGGGAGTGAAACGGAAGACAGCCACTGGAGGCGGAGCGTCCTTGTGTCCGCCGGGGGGGGTGACGCTGTTTCGAGAGGGAGGGGGGAGGGGCTCGGGCAAGTGACTTCAGGTTCGGCCCCAGGCTCCAGGGGGTTCTGAGATCTGAGTGCAACGGCTGCACTCCCCTACCCTACCTCCTAGCGGATGTCTGGCCGTGATCTGGACTTCGACTGTCAATCGACTTCGAGAAGGTCGACTAGCGCCAATAGGGCAAGGCGCCGAATCTCCCGCCCTTCACTCGCCCTCCACTCGCACTGGGCCCTCTCCAATTCTCGCAGAAGCAGGGAAGCCTGCACACACACCATGGCACACACCATGGCACACACCATGGCACACACCATGGCACACACCATGGCACACACCATGGAAGGATGGAACCATGGCTGCGCTGGCCAACCGCTGAGCCGTCTGACAGCTGCTGAGCTGGCTTACTGTGTACAAAGCCCCTCTCGCCGTGCAGGTGTCCGCAATCTTGGTCCCCAGCGAGCATCAATTATTGCGCCGCTTCAAGACCTGCCCTGATCCCCAAATTTCGCCCTGAATATGACTCTCCCCTCCACAAGTCACCTGCGCTGGGAACTGCAGAGCGAGCCCATTCTCGACCGTCGGAGCCTCCTCCCTGGCCCTCTACCATCTATCTGGATTACATTCCATGCCCGAGCCGTTTTCTAATCAAACCCTCTAATTCAACGCGCAGGACTAACTTCCGCTCGCTGCGGGCCCTGGCCCTGGTCAAATTCCAGAATCCGTCCCAAGTCGAAATGATGCCTGAGTGACTGTGGAGGGATGTGAGAGTTTTCGAGGTGCAACCGTTCCGTGGCTTCGGCTCTTCCCGTGGACTGCTCCAGGCCCTCGACCTGCATAACGTTACACAGGACCTTAATCCTCTTGCCCGCCTTCAGTCTGTGGCCAGACCCATTCCACTAGGAACACCACCTCGAATGTCGCCAATTTCAAGTCCCTTCCACTGAAGTCGTCCACTACTCCTCCTATCTTTGCTGGCTGCTTCCGTTCTGTACACGATACCACAATACATCATTCTCCACTCAGCAGTCGACATTGCATGATGACAGTAAATCGCCTATCCATGGTCCTTGGTGGCAACCGACCTGTGTTTCCGACCTATCAATCCGATCAATCTCAACCTGGTATCTGCAGCCGTGGCCTGGTCTTGGGCTACGCTCCATGCAGGACGCGAATCTGGAAAGTTGGTGCAGCCCCCAAGGGTCGCTGTCAAACTCGAAACCTGTTTTTCCGATGGAATCAAGGTGCCATCCAGATTAGTGGTCGTCCTTAAATGAACCTCATGATCTTAGAGCGTGTAACCACGGCTACCTGCATCGACCGCAGCGGTACAACCCACTATGGCACGAGACTCAGCTCACGGGAAGTTTGCGGTTCCGGTTGGGGAGAGCAAACGGGCAGACGCTCATGCACGCCGAGTGTCTACACTGGTCTAGAACTTGTTCGATGGACCCAGACCACCTCAGTTCATTGTATTCCAATTCTACGGCTGTCCAGCCACGTAGGCATGCAATCAATTTGCTGTTCCTCGAAAATTCACGCCCGTCTATTTGGCTCTGAAATCCCATTGTGGCTTAGGCATTCGTACTAAGTCTTATGGAGCCACACAATCATTAACATTCAGAAGGCTGCTGCAGCAGAAATCCCTGCAATTCTCAGCTTCAACTCTGTTGCTATCAGCGGCCAGGGCCCCGTACGAAATCATCAAATTCGAGCTGATTCAATACAGTGTTCCGGAACGGCTAAAGGCCTGTAATTCCATACTCAGCGAAACTTAAAGGTAGCAAACACAAAGCAACGAAGAGAATCGAGAGCAGTCCTCTCTAGTCGCCGAAATGGTACAAGAATGGAGCAATCAGACAACTAATCGCCCATCGTTTTCCAATACTCCCTCTCGATACTTCGAACTTCGTTGGGCACTACAAGTCTCCTGATTCGTCCCTGCGAATACCTAGGTCCTGGTGCTTACGGACATGCATACGCGGAAGCTCGCATCGCGACCTCTTTCTCTTGGAAGATGCCTGACCCATTTCGACGAATACTTTGTGGTGATTGGTTCTCTATGTGTCCAAACAATACTAATTTCTGACAGATTCGCTCCTCGGACGTCGAAGAGCAGCGTGACGTGAAACAGTTTGCTACAGATTGCCATTCTCTATTTTCTCACATGGGTGCACTTGTTCAAATCTCAATGGACAGAAGTCGGCTTAAATATACCTACAGCATTCATTGTTGCGTCCAGTAGCCTGACAAGGGGCCAAGGTCTACGTTCACCTCCTCGATGAAGCCTAAATGCGGGCCGCTAGCATGGACAAGAGAACGCTACAGCCACACATACCCCTCAAGGCAGACGAACAATCTGACCATTTTTCTGCACAAAAAACACACGTGCGGCTCGTCTCACACAGCTGTGGATTCCGTGAAATCTTGGTATGCCAACTGTATTGGATAACCGTTGATGGTTAATGATTGCATCCATCTGCCATAGGACATCTCCTCCCTTATCTCGCAAGTCTACAGTACAAACAGGCGCAGAGAAAGCCGGCCATAATGCCCACAGCTGCCTCGTGCCTCGAAACTTGGAAACCTTGGAAACCCGTGGCTGCATTGACCCATTTTCACAAGGCGATGAGCACGAGAGCAGCCCGGGCGCGGATCATTGGTGATGGATGAAGGATCCACATATACCTCATGGTGATGTTTTGACAATGTTTCGCAACCTGGAGGACTCTGCTATCACACGCTGGACTGAATATGGATAATGGTTGGACACCAATCTCGGAGGCTAGCTTAATGCTGTTCCGAAACTTCGAATGCCGTGTAATCTCATAGGAAACGACAATATCCCACCAGCTCTCCAGTAATCTCCGCCAGAGTAAATCTGGCCCCTGCAAAAGATGAGTTCGCCAGCCCCCTTTTACTTGACTCTCATTCACTCACTAATGCGTGCTAAACCATTATCTTACAGGACAGAGACGCGCTCGCATAGAAGGCCGTCGATCGCACATCCATCTCGATCGCTCAACGATGGGCGTTTCTGCGAGCCACCTGCAGCCACGGAGCCGCGCTGTACTCCGGTGCTCCTACTGCGATCTTGTGCGGCGTCAGCTTATACCTCATCACATCGATGGACGCAAGCATCAGGAGGCAAGCACTGTGGTACGTAGGGCGGCTAGTCACAATCACCTCCGATCAAGACACGTTTCGATCACCTGCTTGCAGCGCTGCCCCATGTGCGGGCCGCGCTACAGGGATCGGATTGTGGAGAATGAGGAGTGGAGAGGGATCGTCTCGGATTCCAGTGGAGAAAGACCAAACGAAGCGACGAGGTGGTCTTGGTTCTATCTTTGAGCCCCCCGTGCCGTTTCAGTACCTTGGCTGTCCTGCAACTTCATCGGAGATTTCTATCATTCGCCTTTATTCGCCGAGATTGTGAAGGGAGATATGTATCATTCGCATTTTTTTGCAGAGATTGTGATGGGAAATTTGGCTGTGTGGGGGAGATGAGATTTGCTAAATTTAGGGCTCTCCGTCCATGTGAAAGAGTGTAGTGGGGGAGAAAAGAAAGGGAAGAGGAGGTTTCAACGAGAGACGAGAAACTGAGGTACACGGAGTAGCCTGAATACCTGGCTGGGTATCTTCGATGTGCGTGTGTAGTGTCAGGTAGGTCATCAGGCCTGCTCCTTGCAAGAAACCAATTGTCCACCAACGCAGCTAACGAACTGACTGCTAGCTCATCTCAATGCACACCTGCACTGCTTTCGTAGGCTTGAAGACGCAGCAGAGCGTCTAGCGATGCACCAGCTGTTTAGCTTTTCAAGTCATGGGGCATGACAAGAACTCTCGACCTGGTATCTGGGATTTTGGGATTAAGCTGTAGGTGGTTGCGGACAGTAGACCGTGATACGAGACTCCTTATCTCATTTTTTCGATAACTATTCTCAGCACCGATGGGTGTCCATTCGCACCACTGATGGAGCGTGGAAGCGCCTCGTATCTGCGACACTACATCACCAGTTTTTCATCGTGTATATCGAGGCGGACTCGTGGATCTCGATCAGAGGGCGAAGTGGCAGCTTTACGACCAACTATCTTGCGATTATGTGGGATGACGGAAGGAAGTCCGTATCAGACGCGTGATGTCAGACTCGAGGGATGGAGCGCATGCATAGTCGGAGTCGTTTAGATGATAAGACCTCAGGGAAGAAGGAAAGGAGCATGGCTATGCACTTGCACAGGCGAGCCAATTTCTGGATATCAACATTTATAGAGACGCTGAGAAGGCCAAGTATCTTTTACATGTGAATCTATTGGGACTTTGCTTTCAAGCAGTGGCAAGCTTTCCAGTATCTCGCCACCAGACTCTTCCAAGTATGTTAAGGCAAGGCATTAGAGCCATTGCAAACCTAGGTACGTAAACGGAGGACTGGAGTTCTTGACGGGTTTGAATGGAGTTCATGGAATGGATTCGGCCGCCGCTTCAACTCGAGATTCGTATGGAGTTATATGATAGCTAACAGCTGGTAGATCTCGTGTGGTGAAGTCTAGCTCAACCAGTGGTTCGCTTGGTGTTTTGCTCAAAGAAATAGGAAGTATACAAGTGCTGAAGAATTTTCAACCATCTTCTCGGCGCAGTCAGTATCTACTGGTACTTGCTATGGTACCTTGGCTTCAGCATTTCTTTGACGTCCGGTGCACTGTTTAGTTCATCGCGCCATTGAATGAAATTGCCAACCCAGGTTTGCCTCGATCAGTAATCGTGAACTGATGAAGCCACAGTGTTCCATGATCGATTCTAACTCGGATATCGCTCAGCATTACTGAGACGATCCAAAATCATTTTGCTACTACAAATCTTGCGTAGATGATACTAAGATGTATGGTCCAAAATCTCATCAACTCAACGTGTATTAAGCTGAGCTCCCAAATCATTCCTAATCATAACCTTTGCCCAATTTGTTTGTCTCTGTCAAAACAATAATGGCATGTAACTCGTCCAAACTCGCCCAGATATCATGTCACGTCCTCTGCTCAATTTGATTTGACAGTTATCTTCAGCGACCTTAATTCTAGGCTCCGTAGGCAGATTTACCGATTCGAAGGCGTGGGCGATTGCAACCAATATGCCCAAAGCCAGATCCGACATGCAAGCTAGAACAATTGACGGTTCACGACCGGTAATGGAATTCACAGGTTAGTAATGACTGCGCAAGGGCTTCCCAATCTTGGAAAACCTCGCTTTTAACAGCCGCCAACTTCTGGACCTTACCCGACCAACGCATCTCAATCTCAATTCTTTGCCACAAAGGTTTTGGTCCGTTAGATCGGGCACACAGCGCCTCGATCCGCCTCAGCCACATGATTCTGGCTTGTTCAAAGTGACCTAGCATCTTGCCTTCGGTGATGCTGTAGTGGAAGAATACAATGATCTTGAGATAGGGATAGAGAGTCATTCGGTCGTGATGTCGAAAAGTCCACACATTGTGTGGTCCATATCCTCGACTGGGTGGCGCAGCCAGCCTTCTCACTCGGTATCCTGTCGTTGCTCAACTATGAGTCGGAAAATCGAGCTTGTCCCCAGGGAGAGAAGAGGTCAAATGCAGGTTCAAATCTGACATGCCCTGATCCTTCTCATCCTGTCTGCCACGCTTTACCAACTGCGTCCTTCTGGCAAAATGAGACACGATGGCGATTTTGTTGCGAAGGAAATGGAGTGGGGAGTAGCGAGATTGGATGTATGCAAATCAATTCCCACTAGTCCAATCGTGGATTAAATCTATCGAAAAATCATTGCTTTTTTTGCTACCACTCCTCCCTTTCGATTCTCTTCTTCGTCCCGTACGTGCGGCATTCGACCAGATTGAGAGGCTTTTATCGCTTCGTTGATCGTTGTCAGCGTGCTGCGTACTCGGCATCATCAACTCAAGCTCGCGTCGAATTCGGCATATGCGCTTGCCCACACGGCAACGACGCCGCATATACACCGGACAGCATCAAGATGCCTGGAAACGGTCACGATGAGCGAACGCCCCTTCTTTCGAATCACACCAGCAACTTCTGGGCCTTTGGTCAAGAAAGACGTCGCGATGACTATCACGCCCAATTCTGTCAAATGGTTGGGATTCCCCCGTCTGACCATCCACCAAACGAAGAGCCGTCTCCAGTAGGGAAGAAGACTCTTTATGGCCGGGCGTTGAGAGCAAAGAGCCAGCAAAGTGTCACGTATTCTTTTACCGCCGCTATCTCCAACACGCTGCTCTTGTCACAAGTCGTCCTCGGAGCTGCCGTCACGGGGCTGGGAGCCTCGGCCAGCTCGCACATTCTGATTACCCTCTTCGGAGCGTTGAACACCATCATCGCTGGCGTTGTAGCTTACCTGAAGAGCCGTGGTCAGCCAATGCGAGCAAGAATGTATCGCGATGACCTCGAACGCGTCGTCGACGAAATCGAAAATTCCGAAGTCATGTGGCTCGGCATCAGCAAAGGGGTGCATGGCTACGACGATATCAACATCGACGAACAGGTCACTGTTCGAAGCGAAGTTGCCCGATTGACTAGGCTTTACGATCGTGCAGTCCGAACGAATACTGTCAACAATCCGGACATGTACATGGCTGGAGCTCAGAGCGATCCGAATCTTGCTTTGAAAGCCCGAGTCGGTGCCCCAGTTGGGCCAGCACCCGTAATCGCTGATGCCAACACTGTGCCAGCTGGTTCTGTGTCCGCTGTCGCTCCTTCAGCTCCCACCGTTGCTCCCGTCCTTGTTACCGCTGATCCGGACGAAAGTCCTGCCTCAGCGCCTCCCAAACCTCCATCGCCTCCTCCACCACCTCCTCCGCCCAAAGAAGAGCAAAAAGCTGATCTACCAAAAGCCGACTCATCAAAAGCTGACTCATCAAAAGCCGACTCATCAAAAGCCGACTCGCCAAATCCAGAAGCTCACAAGGAAGACCCTCCAAAACAAGAGTCCACGGAACCAGCTAAGGAGCAAGCAAAGCCTCTAATTGTAACTCCGACGTCGGTTGCCCCGCCTGCTCCCGCTCCCGTCCCCCAACCGGTTCTTCTTGATGAAGATGCCTCGCCCGCAAGTGCGCCCACCAACGCGCTATCGAAAAAGTCTCGGAAATCCCCTGAGGACTTTTAACATCTGACTGCTTCGATTGATTGTGCGTTCGAAGGAGGATTGTATGCAAGATCTTGGTACTTGCCCCCAGATTTTGCATTCTTCATCAGGCTGTCAAAGTCTGGCTTATACCCTGTTCGTTGTCTGGCGGTTCTTCTGTTGAATCAATGTCAATAATCTTTCTCATGCTTACTTGTATTGGATATGGTTTCTAGCGATATGCAGCTCAATATCATTCCCCCTCCACGGACAATTACGAGAAACCATGTTACAACTCGCATCATCACGCAAGTTTTCCTGCGGATGATCATCTCCAGTGTGGTATGTCCATACATCAGATGCATTGGACGCAAGGTCAAAATCCCCACGCGCGCCTCGTGGCTCGAGCTGGACACCTGTTCCCCGGAATCGCCCATTCGAGCCGTCCGTTCCACGTGTAGTCTAGCTCAGATATAGCATATACCACCTATGATCGACAAACGCCTAATTTGAAGTACTGAGCAGGACAACTCGCACGTTACGCATGAATTGTACCGCAACACCAAGTCCAGGTCGACATATAATAATATTATCGAGCGCGCAAATTCTACTGCATACGGCCTCACTAAACATCGACGCTCCAGACAGGGTCTGCCTCGTGTTCAAGAAGTTGGAGGTAATGGAGAACACCACCTCCTCACCAGCAAGTCACCGTAGTGGCTGGCATCTCCCTTTGGATTGGCACGATGTCAACCTGCGGACTCGGTTGACGTATCCAGGCAAAACGTCGTACTGTTACTCACTGCAACAGCAATCCAAATTTTTTTCAACAAAACCAGACCCCACAGTATTAAATACAGTACTATAGTATCGTGGTGTCTGGGGTGATGAACGTTCCTGAGTCATCCGTGTGATCCACGTTTCTCAGGTCGTAAAAACCTGGCAGAAATCAATCAGCTCGATAATCAATGGTATATCACCCTCCCGCAGTAGGTACTGTGTACCACTGCAAACCATCTCACCTGGAAGAAAGTCGCGGACGAGTTCCTGCAAACCCACAGTGTACAGCTGTACCGTAATGGACATGATATCACATCGATCGGCGCAATCGCAGAGCTCCAAAACCAACGTGCGCACACCCTTTTCCTTCAGCCCAAAACCATTCACTCGACAGCGGACTGTGGTAGCACCTCGCTAGGAACATGCCAGTCAAACGGTAACCACCCCACACCACGCACCATGCCCTCCCCACCAGATCCCCAAAACAAAATCATTCTTCCATCCCTGATCCCGAATCCAATCCTGAACCGTCCTACTGTTTAGTAGGGTCCACCCAAAACGCTCAATCCGGGCCCGAGAAAACCCTGATTAAGTAGGTCCCCGCAAACCACAATCAAGACCGCCCGACGCTTTTTGGCCGCCCGCTCATCCCTGCCGGCAAATACCTTTTCCACCACCTGAGCAAGGCAGGGAACCCGAAGAAGGGAGACTTACTGGAATCCAAGGTGCTGAGCCGCCCGTTTAACGCCCGATACCGTGTGTGCTACGGTATCGTGGATAAAGAACGGTAATCCGTAACCCTGCCTCGGCCCATGGATCTATATGTCTTTACGTCGTTTCTTTCTTCTATCTTGGTCTTTTGTTTTTCTCAGATTTTCTATATTCTTTGTTCCTTTTTTTTTCTCTCTTTCGACAGAACCTAATTTTTATATACTCATAGCTTGTTGGGTGTGGTCGACAGGGGAGGCGACAGGGTGGGTACGAATTAACGTTTATTTCCCAAGATAGGTACCATAGTACGTACCCTTCCGTAAACCGGGAAGGGGAATTTCCCAAATCTCTACGGTTCCGCCGAGTACCAAAGCGGGAATTTCCTGAGAGGGTATGGGTGAACCGTGGACGTCTTAATCAAAACCACAGCGAAAGGGGATGGACCATTCTTCCTGGTACGTCAGAAAGCGGGAATTCAGAGCGAATGAATATTAAGATTTCAATGCGTGTCGGGAAAGTGGCAAATTTTCTTTTGTCCTTCAAAATGGTATTTCGAGACGCCATCATTTCTCGACTGCCATTTCATCTTTAATTTTGCGAAGCGGCTTGAGTCAGCAGCACAACAGTGCAATTATATTCCAAAGATCGACCGTGCATGTACCTAAGCCCGCCTTCATTTTCAAGTGATATGACCATCTAGCGTCATCGTTGGCAATGACCTACGCAAGTTCCTCCCGCTCTCCGTATAGGGTATATCCATCATATTATGGTAACGCCAGAACTTGCACCCTAACACGCATAACTCCAAAAAGGCCGAACAGAATCAAGATCCGAGCAAACGAAGCAAACATTGACCCAAAGACCCTTCCTTACACGGTTGAAGGACAGCGCTGAGTTGTTTCTCCCCAGTAGCAGTCCCTTAACTCGGCATCTATACCCCAAAGTCTCAGGCGATACCTATGCATCTTCAGATCGCCAGAATAATTATCGATTAATCTCAGGTTGATTATGGTATTAAGCTGGTTGTCAAATACCATTAAACTGGTTGCGATTTCCGCTAACGCGTGCCCCCTTAGGGCTCCTGAAGAACTCACATCCCTACCGGGCCCTCGATTCCCTCCATACCAACCTGGGTGAAGTCCCCGGTCCACTCTTGCGGGCCATGCGGTATGTTCTTGACGCCCTGATTCGTCAAACCAGGCTGTTCGGCCCAGCCATACATCTGCGGTTGGTTGGGGCTCACTTGACTGATTGGCGAATGGAAAGTGTTGATGGCTGGGTTCGGAGACTGAAAGCTGTTGGATTGGTGGTGCAAGCCATGCGGGCTCTGCATATGCGTCAATTGACTATGCTGTAAATTCTGATGCTTGTGAGTTTCGATGCGCAGTGGCGCTGAAGGGGCGATGTGGCCGATCTCGCTATCGTCTTCCTCACCCTCTGCGTCTTCGTCGCGTGATTCAGAGTCCATCGAGCTGGTTCGCGTGGGTGCTGATGTAGTCGTAATGCTGGTCGAGCGGGAATAAGGATTCGGTGGTAGTCCATTGTGTCTCTGTGAGTTGGCGGCTTCACTTGCGATTCGTGGCCGTGATGATTCCGAAAGCGATCTCTGTTCACCAAGGCCATTTGCTGCCTTTCGTTCATCTCGTACAACAGGTCTCCATTTATCGACTAGTCGCTCGTAGTCCCAATCCCGGAAGTCAACACCTTGCCTGCATAGCTCTTTCATGAGGTTATCCGAACACTTGATGGTAGTGAGCGTAGCGTACGGTGACTGTCCTGCCGGAAATTGCGGTGAGCCCAAGTCAGCCCGATTTGTCGCACCCTTATCCAGCTGCAGGCTAAGCTGGTCAATCTGCTGCCGTAGAGTGTTGATTATATTCAGTCCTTCCTTGCGCGCCTCTTCAGCCCTCACAAACGAGCTCAATATTTCTTGCTGCCATGTTTGTTGCTTTTGGTTGGGATCGAGCGAATTCCAGTAACTATAGGCCTCGGAAGCGTGCAGGAAGAATTTGTGCAAGTCCATCGCTTTGGCTACATTCGTTCTTGTGCCAAAGTTTTGGTGCCTGGCTTGCGACTGGCGCAAGAATGCCTGCCCGTGCTCCTTGATTTTGACATGCAAGGCATCGTATTGCTGGTCTGCGGGAGGATCCAGGGACCAGGACTCGTTGGTCGCGAAAGGCATGGGAGAGTGGATCATAGGTGGAGGGGGCAGCAGTTTGAGACATAGAGCTGGAAAACTGCAGGCAAAAAAATCGAAATCGAATAGACCACGGGCCGTCTGCTGGGCACTTTGTGATTGTTAGCAACCATTACCAACCCTAGATGTACACGCTGTTGCTACACATGTCTTACTTTGCATCCCGTACACTGGCTAGGACCTCTCGCAGCGCAAGTTCTGCTGCCCGGCCAGCCTCTAATTCGTCCGTGATCCGTTGCCTGTGTTCCGAGTCGACCTTGAGAAGTGTGTGCCTCGAGGCGTCTTTCCTCGTATCTGACTTCGGGTCCTGTCTCGGTGGTAGGTCGTTCATGACGCCTGTGGCCTCCCAACTCGGCCTGTTCAACTTGATGCTGAACATCTTCTCGTACCGATCCTGTGCCCTCCCAATCTGTGGAGACGGCGAAGGTGCCGGGGCATTGTTGCTGCTAGTGTCTACGAATGAAGCATGTCTACTGGGCTGCGTTGGAGGTTTCGGGGCTGAAGAGGGGCTCACGTCTCCAGGCTGTGTAGAAGAGGTCCCCTTGCCGCTTGGAACACGAGATTGCCGCCGAGTAATGTTCCCTCGCAACCTTCGAATTTCCTCCACATTGTGTATTCCGTCTGGAGGTTTCGCATTTCTGGGTTTGATGTATAGATCTAAATGTCGGCCGAGAGAAGACGAGGTAAAAGGCTGTTGGCAGAAGGGACAGCGGCGGTCCTTTGGTATTTTAGGGCCACTGTGGTCAGCATCGTTGCTCGACTGAGGGGTCGAGACCTGTTGTTCGGCCATGGCCATTGACGAGCCAGGTTGTCGTGTGCAGTGGAGGAGCTTGGTCTTGGGCCGGGTCTAGCATAATTATGAGTACTGTTGTACCGTGTAGAGCCCGAGGCAGAGGCGACTGGGATGGCCTGTTATGGGCCGGAGACGGAGCGGCATGGGAGCAGCAGAAAGGGAGTGTCCAGGTCCAGGGCCAGGGCGAGTCCAGGGCTAGGGGGGAGGGGGAGGAGGAGGGGGAGGGGGGCTCGGGGGCACCAGCCTTGCGTCAGGCAGCCAACGACGACTGTCTGTGGAATATGCTGCGAAGCACTATCAGCCGAAGATCCGGGGAAGGTCGAGCCTGAGGCTGAACAGCAATCAACCCTCAGCCTCTCTGCACTCCCGGTCTGTACTGTGGTACCCAGTACGCACTATCAAGACAATCGGCGCCAGCATGGCACAGACGAGGGATGACACGTTCGGCCAGCTGTTCCACCGGGTCCACCTGCGAGGGGGAGGGCCTCCTACTCCGTACCGCACCAGACGCTGGCAAATGAAGGGCCTCCTACCGCACCAGACGCTGGCAAATGAAGGCCCCCCTACTGCACCAGACGCTGGCAAATGAAGGGCCCCTATTACTTGTACAGCGCGAGGCCCTGCCTTGCTGTGCTGGGCGAGGCACTGCGGGAAAGGGGGAGGAGGTGGAAGGCTGAGGCACTATTTCGACACCCGACGACGGTGCGCTGAGCTCCACAAACAATCAACCTTCGACAGCTAGCAGATCTTTGCTCACTGCTGACTGCGCACCTCTACAGTTGGCCTGGATATTACATTCGAGCACGTCGTGCCGTCCACTGTTGCCGTTGCCATCTCCCGCTGAGCCACCTGTTAGCCATCCATCGTCTCGTCTGCATCTCTCCACGGCTCGCACACTCGAACACGCCTTGCGTGGGCCCTGGAGATTACTGTTACGTGCAGTACAACTACTCGAACACCTTTGGCTTCGTCAATCTTTGAGCTGCTCGCTGGCAGATCTCCTCGTACTCCTCCATCCCACGCTGCAGCACCTTCAGCTGCCCACGGAACATCTGATACACAATTCTCTTCTTCCTTATCTCATCCCTCTCGTCTTCCTCGCTCTCTTCATCAACCTCCTCATCCATACTAGGTCGGGTCCTCATCTTTGCTGGATTCTGCCCCTCTACCACCCAACGCATGAAGAAGCGATCGTGCGTAATGACAAGCAATGCCCCTTCGTAGTCTTGCAGGGCGAGCATAAGGCCAGAAATGCTGTCTGCATCGAGATGTGTCCTGGCACTGTCAGTTTCGCTTCGCATTCTCTCGACTCGACAGACTTACGTGACTTCATCTAGGACGAGCAGATGAGGCGGGCTCCACACGAGCTTTGCAAAAGCCAGGCGCACCTTTTGACCTCCTGAAAGAGCTGCTACGGGTACATCACTTGCCACCGCGCCTTGTAACCCGAGACTGCCCAAAGTGCCTCGTGCTTCTTTCTCCGTGAGGTGGCCTTTGGCAATGTCCATGAGATGCTTCAGACTGCTTACGTCAGGATTTGCGTTTCCGAAACCTTCAAGCTCTTCGACCACCTGCTGCGAGAAACGTGCAAACTTGGCCCTCGGATGTCTTGTTAGGACTCCTTTCGTCGGCGTGAGACCATCCGCGGCATTCGATGACGTGACGTGCTCATCGGTTCCCATTACCAACGAGACAAGCGTTGTTTTGCCGCTTCCATTCAACCCGCAAATCCCTACTCTCTCGCCAGGATGGATGGTGACACTGATGTCCTTCAGGATATCGGGACTTTGCTTTCCCTTGCTCGCAGGGTACGCATAAGAAACATTCTCCAAGCTCACCAAGTATCCTGGGAAACGCAAATCTGGTGGAATCGGCGGAAATTTGATCCTCACTGGTGGATCGAAATCCGGTACATCAATACCGGCGCGAGATGCATTGTGGTACCCACCCATATCTCGATTCAGCTTGAATCTATGGCCCTTTGCATTCACCTGCATGCCCATTCTCTCATCCAATTTCTTCTGGCGAGAAGCGGCCTGCTTTAGCTTCTTGTCATCCCCCGTACGTTTCGCTGCTGACTGAGCGCTCATGATAGACTGCTGCATATGCGACTTTTGCTTTTCTTGGGCGTCTTTCATCTCAGTCAACCACTTTGCCTTCTTAATGCGTTCGCTTTCGTAGGTAGAAAGATTGCCCCTGAAGCGCTCAATCTTTTGGTTGCGAAGAACAAGCAGCTCCTCGCCCACGTTATCAGCAAATCCACGATCATGTGTCACGATGACAACCGTGGTGCCTTCGAGATTCTTGACATAATCTTCGAGCCATAGTATGGATGGGAGATCCAGAAAATTGGTGGGCTGTTACAATCAGCGACATTGTCAGACGGCGTAAAAGTCACATACCTCGTCGAGAAACAGAACATCGGTGGTCTGGCACAGCGCGCAAGCAAGATCGCAGCGCGTCCGCCAGCCTCCAGAAAGCTTTGATGTCGAGTCGTCAATCTTCTCCGCGGGAAAGCCTAATCCCAGCAGCACTGTTCTCGCCTTCGCTGTCGCAGCAGAGGCATTCATCTACCCCAATTAGGTTTGTGACCTTTGCATCGTCGACACAACTCACCATTTCCAATTGCGACTGCACGTCTGATAGCATGTCGACAGCTCCTTTCGTCTCTGCACTCAGTACAGCGGGATCGACAGCGTCCAGGTCCATGTTCAACTTCTCGAGCGATTCCGCAAACTGTTCCTCCATCGCAATCAAATCTTTCCTCGCATCCTTTCCCCTCGCTCCACTTCTCCTGGTGGCAATCTGCCTCCATTCCTCGAGCCGTTTCTGCAACCTCTGATGACTTATTTGTCGGTATGCCTTGACTGGAGCAGTAAAATCACCATGGCTCTCCACAGCTTTCGCTAGAACCTCTGCTTCTTTGACAAGATTCTCCCTCACAGCATCACTTCTTACAAGGTGCTCGACAACGGTCTGTTCCCTCACACTCACCCCGCCAATCTTCTCATCCAACTTTGGCTGCCTCGTCTGTCCCAACAACAGAATCTTGATTCCCCAACTCACACCCGGTACCTTACCCTCAGCCAATGCTTTGAGAAGAGTGGTCTTGCCCACACCATTTCGCCCAACAAGAACATAATGACTGCCTTCCTTCAAAAGAAGCTCAGCGTTGTTCAAAATTTCCTTTTTCCCAACGGAAATGGAGAGATTCTTGACGAGAATGTCGGATGTGGTTGGGGCTGTGAGGTTCAAAGCGTCGAGATGGAAACGGGATTGCTGAGCCGTTACCTGTACAACGTCTTCCTCTTCTCGGGTAAGGACTTGTTGGGCCCTGTTTGAAAGTGCGGAGAAGGTTGGTTTGACCATGGTGTATCTGGAGGTTCGGGCAGCTGGTGTTGAGTTGTTTGTATTCCAATGATCAAGGTCGGTCGCAGAGAAGAACACAGAGAACAACGACGGCAAGAAATGGAACAAGCACGTTGATTTCGATGCAGCATGGATGGCAGCGGGCGAGCGAGGGCTCAAGTGGACTACATAGTATCAGTGATTGTTCTTCAGTGAGAAGCATTGTTCTTCAGTTGGACGGACTAGGTGCGGTGTCTCGATCTGACTTCTCGGCATCGTATCACTGCCCCGCAGTTCGCCCAACTCGAGATGAAAGTGTGAGCCGTCCAGCTGCATTAGTACACCGGATGAGTCGGAAACAGGATCATTGGTGATTGTGCCAGTTGGCCGCACAGCGACAGCAGGAGTCAGCTTTCGGAATTCTACGAAGGCACAGTTCCTGCCATGGGGAGAACTGGAACATATGCTAGTGACCCGGCCGAACCTCGGCGAAAGAAATGGACTGCATGTTCCTTCTAATCAATGCGCCTCTACCGCCTTTGGCGAAACCAATATCTTAACATGCTTCTCCTTGTCATTCACCAACGCCTTGAAGCCCTTCTCCACCGCCTCATCGATGTTGACCATGCCAGTAATCGTCTTCTCAATTCCAGGAAACCTTCCCTCGCCCAGCTCCTCGATAACCTCCCGCCAGTCCACGGCATCATAACCGGTCGAGCCGCGCATAGTGACGTTGGCCATCATCATCTCTCGCCATGGAACAAGAATGGTCATACCAGGCCAAACCGCGACAGTAACATGAGTTCCTCCATATTTTAGACTCTTCAACGCTCCCTCTAAACCCGGCTTGCTGCCAGCGACGTCGAACGTTACATCAACTCCCTCTCCACCTGTCAAATCTCTACACTTCTTGGCCACATCCTGATCGCTCGGATCCAGTATCAAGTCGGCAATTCCAATCGCCATCTCCCTCCTCGCCGTCATCGTTTCCGACGCAATGATCTTCGCGGCCCCTTTGTTCCTCAATGCGAACATCAAGTATAACCCCACAGGTCCACAACCAACAATGAGCACGGTTTTTCCCTCGTAGGTCGAGAAGCCAGGTGCCTTAGCAGCATGCCACGCGACGCACATGGGCTCCGCCAATGCCGCCAGATGTAAAGGTAGATTGTTAGGAATCTTGTAACACTTCCTCACATCCACAGCGACGAACTGAGCTAGACCGCCGTCTCCTCCTCCTGCTGCAGCTCCACTAAGACCAACACAACCCCGTTGAGGACAAGAGCTTTCTCCATACTTGACGCAGTTGCCACACTCGCCGTCAGCCGCCATCGGATTGACTACAACAGCATCCCCAGGTTTCAGCTGCGAACCTCGCGGTACACTCCTGATCCTGCCGGCGATTTCGTGGCCGAGCGTCATGGGTCTCCATTCGTCCTTGGAAACCCGGTTATAGGCAACGGCTAGAGGTCCGTTGGTAAACTCGCTTAAATCAGAGCCGCAGATGCCGCACCATTCTACTTCTACGATTGCTTCTGTTGGACCTGGAGTGGGTTCGGGGACTTCCGTGATGTGAGTGTCACCGAGAGCGTGGATTTGTAGTGCTTTCATTGTTTGTCTTGGAGGCGAGGAGTGAATGGTATGGTGAGGATATTTAAACTTGTGGGTGATGGGAAGTTGAATTTAAAACTGAGACGAGGTAAGCTTTATCAGTGGAAGAGTCTCGCCACAACCTTGGATTATCGCGAGACACCATGTCGACATGACCTACCGCCATAAGTGAAGGGATTCACTAGTACCTCGGATTAATACGAGCCTCGTAGTCGCTCGTTTCTATACACTAGTGAACCAGTGATGGAAGTGGACTGGGCTGGACTGGATCTGGCCCTCAGATCCAGTCCATCCATGCCAATTTACTAGGTGATCCATGGATATCCTAGATATCCAGTTGTCAGCTGGTTCAGAACCTAAACGAGGCTCCAAAAAGGTGACGATAGTATGAAGAATGGTGTTGAGTGGTGACTCATATATAGAGAAATATGCGGTAATAGTAGTAGCAAGAAAGCTTCTCCTCTCCTTAGGTGATTTATCACCTCATCGGCGCTCAATTACCTTAACGGCGCTCAAACTGTTACGTGAACGACGCTAAGGATATCAAGTATATCATTAGAAGGTTCTATTGGTACTAAGCCTCGCTCAGCTCTATACGAGGTAATACGAGGAAGACCCTACAGATCCGTAATATTCTTATCTGAAGAGCCTCAAATCCAGTCCAATTCAACTAGCGATCCAGCTTATCCGTGAACTAAGATTTTGGCTATCTATCCGGTCCATCCAGGTCCGGTCCAACCTACTTCCATCACTGCAGCAAACCGTCAGAGACATCATTTCATATTTGAAATATTTACATAGATACAGAACTACTTACTAACTCCAAACCCCTACTGAAATAGCTCAATCTTCTGTTCCAGATGTGCGCAAGTGTCTAATTGTGTGTGTGTATTCTCAAATTGTGTCGTGATGCCAAAAATATATCATAATCATCGCCAAGAGTCTCTACTCGGACGAACTTCAGCTCGTAGAAAAAGTAAATATAGGCTGTAATAACCACTAATAAGAGAGTCAATTTGGCGTCATTATTACGCCAGAATCCTATGTGTATAGGGGATCTCACGGTTTTACATATCATATATGTTACTTCATACACGTATTATTCTAGAATTGCCGAAGGCGCTGACGAATATACGAAAACGAGCGACTACGAGGTTCGTATTGATCCGAGGCACTAGTGAATCTCGCCAGCCGAGTTATGGGGGTTACCCGGGCCTTCCGCACTGAAGTGCTGCAGCTGACCCTCCCCAGGAGATCCCTAGAAGATGGACAAAAGTTGACTATGAAACGGCCTAATTCTCGGAGAACTACTCGATGCAAATACGTGGCTCAATGCGATTAGTTGGTGACATTGCAGAGAAAAGCGGTCACAAAACACCATTCTGTTCTATGAATAATCGTTACTAACGGTGCCGTCTACAGTGCCAGTACCTCCGAACCATACTGAGCGTTCAGTGCGCTTGGAAACGGTTTTTGAAAGCCTCTCTACCGCCGCAGGTATCTCGTTGAGCCATCGCTGGCAAGCGATAGGAACCTTACGATGACGCGTATTCATGCTACTTTGAAGCTTTTTGAGTTCTATCTTAGATATCTTTTTACGAGAGGCCAGGTCCTTAGAATAAGGCTTTAGTAACTCGTAAATAGCGTACGAAAGGTCTCTACAAGACTTTATTCTAGGCAGCTATTGTCGTCTGAACTATGCGCCTTCACTGTATCTCATTCGTTGTTGAAACTAAGTTAGGGCGCTATGGTAAGGAACGACAGGAAAACTTCGCACGAAAAAGTCCCGCGGTATCTCAATCGGGAAAGAGTAGAACAAGGGACAGGCCACGCCGTTGTAATGGTCTCGATGCGGGCAAGTCACGGTTTCTTACCTTGCCTCCTTGTCGTCCATCAAGTGCGGCCCGCAAGGGCGGAGAGGGAAAAGTAACAACTTTGTCCTAGCTCGCTAACTACGCCATGTTAACTTCACGGTTCAATCTCACGCCAGGTATGTGTTGAACAGTGCTTTACCTCCATTTCGTCCATCCTGAATACCAGACCCCGTCTCTAATCACCGAAAAGACCATAGCTTTTGAGCACTTCAAAGCGTGACCAAACTGGCCTCCAAAACGCCATCGTCCCCAATCAACTTTTCAAGAACCTCCTTCCCAGGCGCCGGCTCAACCTTCACGTGGTGTTAGCACAAGTCTCAATGAATCTCTCTCAAACACCTGCACAAAGAGTCTCCACCCTATTCACCTCGAACTCAAGATCGATATCGATGATTCTCTAGCACTTCCGATTTCGATAACCGTCAGAGCCTTCATCAACTCCGATTCCAAGTGCGAGGACGAGGCTACTCGAACCCCCCTCCCTTTCACCACACAAAGACTAGAAAGGGAAAATCATACCTTCAAGATCATTAACGCCTCGTTCCCGCCCATCCCAGGCGCCCCAAACTCCAAAGGCGCCACAGTCATAAAATTGACATTCACACCCATCTTACCCAGCAAGCCGCCCACATAGCCAATCTTGCCCGGCATATCGAAATTGCGGCAGATGAGTAAATTGCCGTCGAGGACGAAATCGGCGCGGAAACGGCCGAGGCGGGAGATGTACGGCGTGTTTTGAGATACGTAGCCTTGGATGACTTGATCCCTTTGTTCCCTGTTCGCGGCTGAGGAAAGGGTGTTGGTGGTGAGTGTGGAGGGTGTTTGACTGGGATTCCTGGCAGGTCTTGCGCGGAGGGTCACGAAAGAGGAGAAACCCGCTTCGTCCGCGGCCTCTCTCGAACGTTGCTCGTTGATAAGGATACCCCTTTCCTTGGCAATCAGCTCCGCATTCACGACGTTGACATTGACGTCCTGCGAACTACTAATCGGTCCCAAGAGGCCCTTGACCAGTGCCGCAAACAGCGGTTTCGTGGTGTTCAATCCCGCGAGACTGCCTTCGTACGTGACATCGAACGTCGTTCTGAAATCTTTTCCACCAGCGCGAAGATTAGAACCATAGTGCTGCGTATACAAGCTTCCCATCCTCTCCACCAACTGCACGAATGGCATCAACGTCCTAAATTCTTCGGGCAAGATGATGGGCGCGTTGACAGCACTTCTCGGTAGTTGTCCGTCCAAGATCATGACGACTTGCTCGCAAACATCTATGGAGACATTTTCTTGAGCTTCTCTTGTCGAAGCGCCGAGATGGGGCGTGGCAACACATCTTGGATGCGCTATCAATCTCGCCGCTGTGGAGTCTTGGGTCGGTGGCTCAGAAGAAAACACGTCTACACCTGCTCCAGAGATTTTGCCGGTTTCGAGGGCCTCCAGCAAACCCGCTTCGTCTACGATGCCGCCGCGTGCGACATTCAAGATGCGAGCGGTTGGTTTCATCTTTGAGAGCTCAGAGAGGCCGATCATGCCTTTTGTGCTTGCGATCATGGGCGTGTGGATGGTCAGGAAATCCGACTCGGCGAAGAGTTCGTCCATTGTCGGTCTAATAGTGACAGAGGCGGCAGTGCATAAGGCGGGGTTGGCATAGGGATCGTAGGCTATCAGGTTCATGCCGAAGCCATTGGCTATACGGGCTACCGTGAGTCCCACTGTCGTGGCTGTCAGCATACGGTCTTCGATCAATTCTTCTGGGTGTATGATTGACCTTTTCCAGCTCCCACAATTCCCAACGTTTTGCCTTTCAACTCGATACCCGTGAATTGGCTTCGTTCCCATTTTCCGGCTTTGAGACTCGAGCATCCTTCTGCAACATTCCTGGCTACAGACATCATGACTATAACCATTAGCAGTGTGCCACCTTATGTCTGAAAATTACTAACGCGCTATGGTATGCTCAGCAGCCGCATTGATATTCCCAGCAGGCGAATTCACCACAATAATGCCCAACTTGGTCGCGGCACTGACATCAACATTATCCACACCGACACCAGCTCTTGCCACGACCTTGAGGTTCTTCGCTGCCTGCAACAACTCGGCCGTAACCTTGGTTTCCGATCGCACGATCAAGGCCTCGTAACCGGGTATAATCGCAATCAACTCTTCTGGCGTCAATCCTGTCCGCTCATCAATGTCAAGAGTTTTCTCCAGCAGAGCAAGGCCATCAGGAGAGATTTTCTCTGGGATGAGGGCCTTGGGTCTAGCGCCATCCATGATCGGGACACCCATGTTTGAAATGAGGACTAATGTAATACGAGGAGAAGAAGGAAGGAAGGAAGGAAAGCGTCTGACTTAAAACAAAGGAAGGCAGGAGGCGCGAAGAAGTTTTGTTACAACGGACGAGTCACTACATCCGCGATCGGAGAGCTGCCACCGGAGATACATTAGTTTGAGGTGATTTGTATGGCTGGCCTTGACTTCTATTGGTTTGAAGGTGCCTTGCTACCTTGTCAGCCGTAAGGTGGTGTAATTCGTGCCCCGAACAACGAAGGTAGCTTCCCCGCACTCGTGCCGGCACCCCACAGTCGGGTCACTTTCATGTGCGTTGTCACGTTTCTGCTGAAGTTTCCGGCGTCGCTCGAGGTCGCAAACATTCAAAGTGGTATAATGATGATACAGAGCGCTGATGAGTTGATGTACATTTACTGCTCTCTTGGGTCGATATTGTTGTCCATGCTTTTTAAAGTCGGTTGATCCTATGCCGTGACCTGCTGATATCCTACAGGACTGCAGTTTTGAATCACCAGCCAGATCGCTTCTTAATGCGCTCATTTTGCACAACTTCAATCCAGTATCCATCGGGGTCGAGAACAAACGCAATATCCTTCATCCTACCATCGGTGAGGCGCTTCTTCCAACCGACCTTCTTCTCCTCGAAGCGAGCACAGGCAGCTTCTATGTCGTCTACAGAGACGCAGATGTGACCAAAGCCTTGTGGCTCAGCGTTCCCATCGTGATAATTGAAGTCTGCGTCCTTTTCTGTACCGTAATTGTAGGTCAACTCGAGTATACCTTCCTGATCAGCGACAGGATTTACCCCGTTTGGCGACTTCTCATCTACATCTGGGCCGTATCCAAGGAAGTAGAGGTTAAATTCTGCGCTCTTGTTCTCTGATGTTCTCTTCAATTTCATGCCCATGACATCCTTGTAGAATGACAAAGACTTTTCGGCGTCCTTGACTCGAATCATGGAGTGATTCATTCGATATGTCTTTGGATCGGTCTCCTTGACGTTCTCGGTTGCCTCAACTGGCTTCTGACAGATGATCTCAACCCAGTAGCCGTCAGGGTCCAGCGCAAAGGCTATGCTCCTCATGCGTCCATCAGACAACTTCTTCTGGAATTTGTAGCCTGCGTCCTCCAGCCTCTGGCAAGCAGCTTGAATGTTATCGACGGAGATGGCGACGTGGCCGAAACCTTTGTGGGGATCTGTATTGCCGTTTGTGATCTTGTAGTTTGGATCGTCCTCGGTGCCGTGATTATGGGTAAGCTCGATAAGTCCCTCGCGATCGGTCCAGTGGTTGCCAGCGGACACTGCTTGTGGACTGTCATAGGCTAGGAAGTAGAGGTCGAATTTGGCGTCAGGGTTCGGAATCTTGTTGATGACTTTCATGCCCAGAAACTCGTAGAATGCGACGCTGCGTCTAGGGTCCTTGACCCGCAGCCTGTAACTATTAGCAAAGGTCTACGCGGCTCACAGCGGACGGGAGTGACGGACATGGTGTGGTTGAGCTTGTACTTGGTGGGGTCGGTCGAAGCCATTGTCGCGTATGTGGCAGTAGCAATGCTGGGGTTTCGTCCGTTGAGTGGTGAGAAGAGGTTGGCTGTTTGGTTGAGCCTTGCTAGTATGTGAGGGCTTCGAAGCATTCAGGCTGTGGTTGACAAGACGAAAGAAGGCACCGTAGCAGGACGAAAGGGCCGGGAACAAGAGAGGAAGCGATCCATGGCGGCTGGAGATGGCATGACGTCTATGAGAAACATGGCGAATACCAACACCACACTGGAGCTCCGGGTCACTGCTGGAAATACGCAAGCAACAGCTGCTAGGGAGACGTGAAGATGCGAGTCTAGCGAGAAGTATTGTATCGATGTCGATTCCGAGGACTGTGATGGTTGAGGAAAAGTCTCACGTGTTCGTGACAGGGTCTGGTTGTGACCTTAAGGTTGTCAGGCATCGAAGCCAAGAAGCAACACCACTGCGTTCTTCATCTCCAACGGCTTTTTCGGAAATACCCGCACATCGACAGAGGACAGACCACACAGTTTAGGCCGTTTCTCCGCACCGACGCTGCCACCAACAACCCTCATCCCGTCCTCGGCACGCGACCTTTCTCCATAGCCACCGAGTAAGGAGCAAAGGATCCAACCATCAACTATTCTTGGTCAGAACGCGTCGGTGCCTCTAGAAGAACCACGGAGACGAGTTCCAGGCAGCGCAGGACGATAACGCCATTGACATGCTGAACTCGAAAAAGCTGACGGAGCTGTTGACGGAGAACGTACACCCGAAGCTGTTCCCAAAATGGATGTAAGTATAGCAAAACTCAACTAAATCGAGCCCGTTTGTGCAAGTAGATGGACCGCACCGACCAAGGTCGTGGCCAAAGAAATCCGTCGATTTTCGACCTGGAGTGTTGAAGCCATTCTTGTCAATTCGACGGACGGTCTATGGGTTGGATGATAATGACAACCTATTCTCCGTCCGAAAATCCCGACGAGGCTCAGCATCACTACCTGTACTGACTCATCACAGTGTTATGTCACCCAATGCGACACTCCTGGCCTATACGGGCCCCTCGGACATCAAAGAGCTTCGAGACCAAGCCGCCCTAATTTCATTACTGTGGAGAGAAGCTGAGCAACAAAACAAACAGAAGATACTTGGTGCTACCGATGCTTCCTCGGGCGATTTAGTGAGCCCAAGCCAGCTGGAGACCTTGACTATTGAGAGTGAAGCCTCGAACATCATTGTCCGCGCCATACAACCGCGTCTTCTACTTGTCCTTGTAGGCAGCAAGCCGCCCAAACATGATAATCCAAAGTACTTCAAAATCACACCTGAGAATGTCGGGGATCCACGTTACCCCTTGGCAGATTACTCTTCTTCGCCGCCCCGAGCAACCCGTTCTTCTTCATCATCGTCTGCGACACAAGAAAGCGCATTCAAGGGTTTTCAGAGAGAGTAAGGCCGCACCTACCACGTTTCAAACATTATTTTACCTGCTTTGAATGAGCTTTCATTCTGGTCACTCCGGATTTGGCGTCAACACAATTCATGAACACGATCTGAAGCGTTGGTCGATCTTGAACCTGCTGGAAGACACACTTTCTAGAAATGAGTCACACTAACATGGCACAGTTCGGACGAACAAAATCTCGTCCCCAAATCATCTGATCCAAAGACAACTACATCATTGCCGCACGAGCTCCGGCTTGGTCTACTGCACATCCAGCGCAACAAAATCGACGCAGCAACAGAGCACATGCGAAAAGACTTCCAGTTAAAAGGTTTCTATATGCCCGAAGACTTGAGCATCCCGTGAGCTATCGGCAAACCCGATTTAGTTCGGAGATTTGTGCTGAAGAATTAGACATGAGCCAGCTGAGCCTGGACCACAGTTGCCTGCAATAACAGCCGTTCGGAATCAAGAAGAAGTGAACGACGATATGGATCGCCGGTGCCCGGTCGTGCGAGAGGCAATACTACAATCGCTGGCACGGTCGGCTAGAGAGATGACCAAAGACTCCACCAAGAGATGATTCGGCTGAGGCATGTTTTATTATGGTGGATAAGACGCAGATTCACCACAAAGGGTTCGAAATTTTCTGAAGACTTAATTCGACCTGGAAGAATTGCGAGGATGATGAAAACCCGCTCACACAGAGGGTGATGAAGCTCGGCAAGAGGACGAATAGGTAGATCATCGGGCCGATCGACTACAACAATCGCGGAAAATCCATCACTAGCATACTTAAATCTACAATTGGCGCAACTCTTCTCCTCGGGTGCTCAGCTGCGAATGCAGCTGTGGCGCATTCGGACCGGTCGCCCACCACAAAGCTCGCAAATTTGTTTGGGTGTGGCCCAACTTATTCTGTTTGTCTTCTAGAGGTTTGGTTGTGCCAAGCGCAAAATTTTAAGTCCTTGCGTATTACACATACCGCACGCTGATTAATCGGTCCTGGCTTGCATCTCGGTCACGCCACCAACCGATCTCAGCCGATCTCAAACGTGCAACTTGAATAACCATTCTCTTTGTCGTCACCTCCGTTCCATCGACAAATTGAGGGACTAAAACCTGGCAAATTTTTACGGCTGATAGCGCTGGCAAAGGAAATAGTCATCACCCAGATCCGAGGAGCCGGCAAGTCGAGGACAACCGGCACCGGCACGGATGTTGAGTCTAGATGCCGGTAGCTGTGGGCGAAGAGAGAACGCCTGAGATGCAATCAAATATGACGCTGGCCAGATGCCGAGGCCGGCAACGAAGATAATCAAAGCGAATGACACTGCCGTCCACCTTGGGGAACGTCACTTGGCTATCCAATATGCGTCGACTAGTTGGATACCTACCAAAGAGGTATCGTGCCCTCCCAAAATTCAGCTATCGATATCCCCAGGTGCAGCATTCCACCAATGACGAGTGTTCCAAACATCAATTTTCTCGGATCAAATCTGCTGATGGTCCAAATCCCGATCAGATTGGCAAATAATCCTACAGCAATTCCAATTTGCAACAGTACAATAGAGCGGTAGGGGTTGTAGGAAGTACCTTGGGTGCCGAGAAGTGTGAGGCCGGAGAGATGAGACAGGACGTGACCGGAAGTTCGCCAACCGGTCCTTCCCTGAAAGCATTCGAGGAAAGTAAGCAGGTCTTTGTGAATCGAGGTTCAGATTTCCTTGGTCAAGCGTTGCTGCGATGTTGTCGACCGAACGCGCACAATTGAACATCGCTTTTGGAAGTCGCCTTTCGGAAACCAAAGCAGATTCAAATTGATTTTGTCAAAGGAGCCAAGTCGGGCTCTCAGGCAGGATCGTTGCCAGAGCGATCACAATAAGTGAAAACACCCGTTGTACCGCAGTAGCCGTCAAATACCCTCTCGGCGTCTCCACATCCAATTGACTCGCCAAAACTCCAGCAGCAAGCAGTTGACCAAGAAGTGTGAAGGCTGGGAACAAGGCGAGCGCAGCGCCATAGAGAGCATGCGGCACAATCTCTGAAGCGTACGCCTGCGCCGTACATATGACCATGCCTGTAGACGCTCCCTCAATCAATTTTTCAAGCAAAAAGACGCTCCTCATCACCTGTAGGGAACCTGGATAGTGACAGCCGTAGCAGATTCCTATCTCCACAAAATCAGCTGCAGCGCCAATAACGAGCGATAAGCGGCTTCCCAGCTTTTCTTGGATCCCACCTGCGGGAACGGCACCAACCATGATTTCAATAGGACTTGCGGCTGTTCAGAGATTTAGTCGTATGGCGGGTACGATGTATTCTGCTAGAAAGAGGTCATCATAGTTTCCTCTACTCTTTTGTGTCAGCCATGCTTAAGGTGCTTCCGGGCAGGAGGGACGTTGGAATTACTTGAATCGTGGAGGTGCGACCAAGGTCGACACAATCACACTGTCGAAGTCAAACACAATGATATTTGGGACTGTGGCGAAGACGTAGGCTACAATCTCTGGGCATCTCTTAATGTTTCCCATCAATTTTGAGGTATTTAGGAAGGCATCGGGTGGGCTTGAATCGATGGTAGTTCCATTGTTCGCTTTTTCCGCAATTGGTACGTCGATAACATGGCGGAGGGGTGAGTGCATGAGGCATCACGTCTGGTGATGAACATTTCCCTTGATAACATCTGATATATCTAATAATCACGGAACACTGCCCGAACATGCTCCATTGATCTTGAGTAACAAAACGTACGTAGTACGCAACCTACGTCACAGTGATGACTGCGACCTGAAGATAGAAAATTCGAAGCAAGGCCAGAATCACACCAACAAAAGCTTAACGACTCCCCGCCGCCCAGTTCCCTATCATTTCATTCTCTCGATCTTCTGGAGCCTGGAAATAGTGTGATATCGCACCTCCACGTCTCACCGCAGCCACGTCCAGCCAATGACCCTGCCTTCCCCGCTCCTCGCTATCAACCGCTCTCTCTGATTCCCAACGACTCGCACCTACAAAGCCTCGACTGGCTCTCCTGCATAAAACACCATGATTCCCCCTCCGTCGACATCAACAGCAAGAGTTATGGCAAAAACGTTGAGGAGAAGCTGTCCGCCTCACACCAGGATCGCGAGGAAAAGTGGCACGAGCGCCGCCTCTTCGCCGATTGGTAACTCTTCGAACGCGTCAAATTTTCCCATCGCGAACCAGTACACTAGTTTCTCGCACGCTTCTTCGGCGGCGACATCATACTTCGGTGCTGCAAGCTCGTCGCAGATGAGAAGTTTCCATGCTAGCGCGCGATGGTTCTACGCGACCAAGGATGCGCAAGACAAGGACTCGTTGAAGCCGCGAGCGACTGAGTACAGCAAGTCGGGATCGGATGATGCTGCTGCGCATGATGATGTCGCGTTTGACCCGAATCAGACCAAGCCGGAGACGGAAGAGAAGAATATGGGCGAGTCGGAGAATCCTACTGTAAGTCTTTAGCCCTCCTTCATTCTGGGATACACTGAAGGATCTGGGATACACTGAAAGATCTGGGATACACTGAAGGATGTGGGCGTGTGTGCTGACTCTTGATAGGAAGGAGATCCATTGTCGGTTAGCCCTGGAAATCCTGAGGTTAGCAAGGCGAGAGATGCACAGGAGGGTGGGGCGGAGAATGCGACGGGGGAAAGTAGGAAGAGGACGAGTGGGGCTGGGAGTCCGACGAAGCATGGAGGGGATAGATCTGGTTGAGTGACTGAAGGTGGAAGGCAAGGACAATTGAGGTCGAAACAGCCGCCCACCACGAGTTCACATAACAGCCCCGTGCAGTACGTTTGAGTGCAAGAGTGTTTCTAAGAACGGACTCGAAGGCTTTCAATCTCGAAGTGATGATACCTCGCCCGTCCTGCCAAATGCCAAAAGCTCATCGAAGCGAATTGTGAGTTGAAAACACCAGAGTCCTGAATGGCAGATGGAACATGTCAGAAAGGTCATGGGAATTGTAAATGCCATGTTTCCCAGCATGGCAATGCTGCCACCGACAGGGTGTCTCATCACGTGCTCACGTTTTCCCAAAGTCAAGCACGCCATCCGCTCTAACCCAAGTTCGATCACGTCAACTCGGGGAAACTCTCTACGACCAGCATGCGCCGAAAATCTGTGCCGCAACCCGGCCTGGGCCTGGGCTCTGCCAGCTATTGCTATTGCTCAGCAAAACCCGACGGCTGGATAAATTTCTTTACATTTGCCTCCGAGCTCGCTGCCAGAGAGAGGAAGTTGATTCATCTCCCGGCTTCGCTTCTCACTTCTTCATCATCCTACTCTCACCTGGAGGGCGGCTGCTAGTTCCTCCTCTCCTTCGTGACCCTCTTCCTCGTCTACAAAGTCACTTTTCTAGCAACTGGCATGCACCTTCAGGAGAACGCCTCCGCCGGGCCAGTCATGCCTTCCACCACACCCATGGACATTGACCCTAAGCCAACCAAGACTTTTACTCATAAGAGCTCCAGTCTCCCATTTGGACAGCATGTCTCGCTATCCCACGTCAATGGCTCATCCTATCTCACAGCTCAAACCCTGGTTCAACAGGTCGCTTACACCCTTTCGGATAAAATTTTCACATATTCTCCGGAGACATTCGATCTCGACATAGCACTCAAACATTGGCAAGAGGAGGGAGAAAAAAATGCTCATGGATATAACCCTGGCGTCCACGCCATGCAGACGAGAACGGGAGCTGGATCAATTGCGCTTGGGTATATCTTTTCTGAAGATTTCGACTTGAAGAAAAGGCATATTCCGCAGAGCATTGTTGCTTCTAGTGGTAGCCTGGCACCATTGAGGGGCGCTCTTGATCAACTGAGCCTCCTCTACGACCTGGCAAATCCATTTGTGGCCCATGTTGCTGCCGTGGATTATGCTGCTGGAGCTTTGGTCACGGATTATACTACTTCTCTGAAATTAGCGGACGAGCTTGGCTTGGGACTTGTGTCGAGCACTTCCGCGCACGAGATTCAGCATATGTCGCTTATTTCGACTCTTTTGGCTGATACCGTGCCTACTATCCACACCTTCGATGGCGTGAACGTGGCGCGTGAGACTACCTTGGTTGCAGATGCGTTGGACCAGCGCGCTTTGAAGAATCACTACACCAAGATACAGGAGACCCTCGCGAAGTCGAAGCTCAAAGATTCTTACCGTGAGGACAAAGTTTTGCAGCTTTTCAGCGCGTTTAACACTGAGCTTGGAACCTCATACAAGCCATTTGAGTACACCGGACACGCTTCGCCGGAACATGTCTTGGTCGTCTTCGGCACTGTCGAGGCTGCCACTGCTGCTCAGCTGGCTCAGCATCTAGCCAACAAGGGCGGCAAAGTCGGAGTCATTAATGTACGTGTCTACCGTCCATTCTTGGAAGATGAATTCATCCGCGCTCTACCAAAATCTGTTAAATCAGTGGCCGTCCTTGGCCAAGTCGAAGATGAGACAGCAGTCAAAGATGCTACCGAGAGCTCGTTTCTCTACAAGGACATTCTTGCGGCGTTGAGCTTCTCTTCGTGGTCTGATAGAGGAAAATCAATTACCGATATCAAGTACCCTCGCAGCCAAGTTTGGACACCCGCTGCCGTGCATGCTGCCTTCCAGCGCCTGCTTAAGATTGAGCCCGCTGATGAGTTTGCTGGTCTTGAATTGCTGGATCCGTCCGCTCAGCAGTACACTTTCTGGAGTTTGGAGGAATCTCCGGCAGCTCACGCACCAATTGTGCTCGGAAATCTACTGTCAAACATGTCTCCCGCGCACGTCACTGTGCGCACTGGACATGACAGCCTGGTACAAGGTGGCGCAGTCCGCACAGATATCCGGGCCTCAAAGAGTGCTCTACCTGCAAGCTATTCAGTCGATCATGCCGATGCTGCCTTCGTCACTGGCGAGAAGCTGCTTGGCGAATTCGACGTTTTAAATAGTCTGAAAGACGGTGGATCTCTCGTGCTTACCATCCCGGGCGCGAGGGATGACGATTTGGAGAAGAAGCTGCCTGTCGGTCTGCGCCAGGCTCTGGCTACCAAGAAAGTGCAGCTCTTCATCCTTGACCCGATTCTTTCCGCTAAGGTCACGGAAGATCCGGAGCTTGATTCTTTGTTCACCCAGCTTGCTTTCCTGAAGATCTCGGGCTACCTGGGATCCTCTACTGTCCTTGAGAAACTCTCGACCATTAACAGCAACCTTGAAACTATCAACGGACTTGCGGCAGATGTCGAGAAGGCCCTCCGTCAATACGAGTATCCGGAGTCGTGGGCTGTCGTTGAGGGCGAAGTTGAAAAGATCTCTCTACCAACAGACCTCAATGTGAACGGCTTCTCCAGGCTTGAACGCCTCGATCCCACACCGCCAAATATCCTCCAAGATTGGACTTCAGCCGCCAAGGCTTTCACATTTAAAGAGGCCTATGGTACCAAATCTGCTCTCCGACCTGACTTGCCAGTCAAAACTGGCATTGTCACCGTCAAGGAGCACCGCCGCCTCACGCCGCTCAGCTATGACCGCAACATCTTCCATATTGAATTCGATCTTGGAGATTCTGGCATCACCTATGCAATCGGTGAAGCGCTTGGCATTCACGCCGAGAACGATAAGGGTCAAATTGAGGAGTTTATCAAGTGGTATGGTCTCGATGCGGACGAGATTGTTGAAGTGCCCAGCCGCGAAGACCCCAACATCCTTGAAAACCGTACCGTCTACCAATCTCTGCTCCAGAACGTGGACATTTTCGGTCGTCCACCAAAGAAGTTTTACGAAGCACTTGCTGAATTCGCCGATGACCCCAAGGAGAAGCAGAACCTGCTTACCTTGAGCACACCGGATGGCGCTACCGAGTTCAAGCGCAGAGCTGAAGTTGATACCATTACCTTTGCGGACGTTCTTCTCGAATTCCCATCCGCTCATCCAAGTTTCCACGACATCGTCAGAATCGTCAGCCCAATGAAGAGACGCGAATACTCCATCGCTTCATCTCAAAAGGTCACACCAAACTCGGTCTCTCTCCTCATCGTCACAGTGAACTGGGTGGACTCCCGAGGTCGCGACCGCTTCGGCCAAGCAACCAAATACCTTAACGCACTTCCCATCGGCGCCCCTGTCACCGTCTCCGTCAAAGCATCCGTCATGAAACTCCCCATCAAAACCACCGCTCCCATCATAATGGCCGGTCTCGGCACAGGTCTCGCGCCCTTCCGCGCCTTCGTCCAAGAACGGGCCTGGCAGCGCGAACAGGGTCACGACATTGGCGCGGTAATGCTGTACATGGGCGCCCGTCATCAACGCCAGGAATACCTCTACGGCGAGGAATGGGAAGCGTATCAAGATGCCGGTGTCATCACTCTCCTCGGTCGTGCCTTTTCGCGCGACCAGGAGGAGAAGATCTATATCCAGGATCGCATGCGGCAGACGATGGACGAGGTTCGGCAGAGCTATCTGAGGGACGAGGGAAGTTTCTACCTTTGCGGACCGACGTGGCCGGTTCCTGATGTCACGGAGGTTTTGCAGGAGGCGTTTGAGATTGAAGAGAAGTCCAAGGGCGTCAAGAAGGTGGACAGCAGGAGGGCGATTGAGGAGTTTAAGGATGCAGGGAGGTATGTCTTGGAGGTTTATTAGGGTGTGTTGGGGGTGGAAGAAGAGAATTCAAAGTGTATGTTTTTGTGTTTGTTTATGTATTTTGATGGGATATGGATATGAGTTGGCTATGAATGCAAAGTTGACCTCATCGCACTGAAGCTGTGTCTGTTCACTGCGTGAGATTTGCTGCCTATGCTCACTGCCACTTCCTTAAATCAGATCTCTGTCGGTTTTGTGTCACTTCTAGCCAAGACATGCGAGTTTCGATCACTTTTTCTTCTTTCCTCTTCACTTCGTTGTTTTGGACGTGAAGATTCCATGGTTCTGTGCGTACGGGCCAAGAAAAAAGAATCACATGAAATGACGTCGCTTTTTTGGGAAGGGCCGGGGTCTTTGGGAGACTTGGGACTGAGATTCAATTGCGGATCGGATCTCTAAGGAAGGGCGGTGGTGTTGTATTTCATGGCTGGAGTCATGGAAGAGGGGTGTACCATCCTTCACTAATAATCGCACGATGGTGTTATCGAAGTCGTTTGCTAGATGAGAAATCCGAGTTGAATAATAAGAAGCTTAGGTTTTTTTTTCCTTTTCCTGGCTTACGACTCTGCATTCAGGATGCCAGCTCCCACAAATCGCTATACATAAAAAACTAGCGACCTAAAAATCCGGTGCATTCATATTATCGCTTATCGAGCCCAAACACGTCAGATAAACAGTCGCGTTGTTTATGATTCACAAGACGCACTCGGCCGTTGGCGAGAGGTGGATCTCTACGACTTCGTCTCGGGTTTCGGCAGACGGCGTTCTCGACGCGTGGGTAGATGCGTACCGAGTACCCGCCGATCCATCTGTGCATACTCCGTACATCAGTGGTCGTTTGGTGAGATTTGTGGAGTGAAAGTGGAATGAGCTGGTTGTTTCAAAGTATGCAGTTGGGCGCGCCAGGATGGGTCGCAATTCTCTCTCTTTTGGCGGCCGAATCAGCTCAGGAGTGCCGTGTGTCGATGAGGTTTTTAATGGGGGTCCGAGTAATTGGACATGGGGTTTTCATGTCCCGTGTTTGTTGTGCGAGCGTTATGCGTCTGGAAGGTTTCAGGAGACGGACAGGATCTCGGGAGAGTTGGGGGTTGATTGAGGCGCGTTGGAACAAGGACGGGATGTGGCCAACGGCGAGGTGATTCTTCATGCTAGGTCCTCGAATAGATGTGCGTGCATCTCACTGCCGGTTCTGGACTGCAGCATGAAGAATTTGGTTACATGGGATGCCCTGGAAACGCCTATCCCCATCGTCCACCTCACGATCCTCACCTCAGCCACATCTTACCACAGTACGCGCCCCACCTCACCTCACCTCACCAGCCTTGACGTGGCGCACACCGGCGACCCTTCTGCCAACAACAACGCCAGCGCCTCCTCTTGCATCGATCTTTTCTTGTTTCGCCCTCCCATTTGCTGAGAGAGTTCGGCATGGATCCGAGAGCCGTGTGCCCGGACCTCGGCACCCACTCCCCACGGCATGGATCGTCTGGAAGGCGGGAAAGCCTCCTGCACTGTGCAGGCACTTATCCGTCTCCAGGAGGTCCCTAACCTAAGCCCCTTGTTCACGTCAGAATGCAGGCCCACCTTCAGCAGGGAGATTATATGTCCGAAAACATGTTTCAACCTCTGCCGTTGGTTGGAAGGCTATCTCACAGCCTCCAGCGAGGGGCTTTGCCAGCCGGAATGTGTCAGATCCACACTGCCCGAGTATGGTTCTGCCCAGCTTACTGCTACCGGCTTAGATTGGAGGTGGATGAGGAATGAACCTACTAATACCAAACTTTTCGCTGCTGGGGTGCTTTCGACCTCTCCATTAATTCTCTCCTCTCTCTTAGCAGACGCTCTTTATCGCTCCGTTCCTCCATGGATATATAATTTCCTTGTTTCATTGTTACATTCATTATCCGTCCTTCCTTAATCTTTTCCAGAACATAATGATGAGAGTTTCCACGTTGCTCGCCATCGCGGCGACTGTTTCGCATCAAGTTTTTGCTGTTGTTCTTAATGCTCAGGATCCTGGTAAGTGCTCTGCTTTCATGATTCACGTCGCGCATGCTGACATATTCTCAGCCTCGATACGCTCAGCCTCGCGCCAAATCGCTGCAAACCTCGTTGGGCTTTACAACCCGCAGAAGCCAGGCACACTGTCTGCTCCGTATTGGTGGTGGGAAGCAGGTGGCATGATAGCAGGACTGCTGGACTATGGCCACTACACGGGCGATCTCTCCTACAACACGATCGCTGCGCAAGCCATACTCGCCCAAAAGGGGTCAGGGAACGACTTCATGGGGCCTGAAGCGACGGGAAACGACGATCAAGGATGGTGGGCACTTACAGCAATGAGTGCAGCCGAGTACGGGCTCCCCGCTCCCGCAGGATCTCCTCCCTGGATTTCGATCGCCCAAAATGTCTTTACTGAGTTCACACAAAGATGGGATCTGACGCGATGCAATGGTGGAATGAAGTGGAAGATCCAGCCCGTCGCAGATGGATATCATTACAAATCCTCCATCGCCAATGGAGTCTTCTTCCAACTCGCCGCCCGACTGGCAAAGTTCACCAAAAATCAGGATTATGCCAACTGGGCTGAGAAATCGTTCGTGTGGATGCAATCAGTCGGGTTGATTGACGACAAATTTAACGTCTTCGATGGGACAGATGATGCGAAGACTACTGGATGCCCAGATGTCAACCACGATCAATGGTCCTACAATGCCGGTGTCTTCCTCTACGGCTCAGCAATAATGCAAGACTTCACCGGCAACGACAAAAAATGGGTCGACCGCGTCAACGGAATTTTGGGTCGAACAAAAGATGTCTTCTTCCCAGACGGCAGACCAATCATGGTCGAGATCCAATGCGAAAGGGATGGGAAATGCGATGTTGACCAACAATCTTTCAAGGCCTATCTTGCGCGTTACTTGACTGCCACGGCGATCCTGATCCCGTCGACAAGGGAGGTTATCAATCCTCTCCTTTCTGGAACTGCGGCAGGCGCTGCTGCTTCTTGCGCGGGACCAAATGGCATGTGTGGCTCTCGATGGTTCACCGGCAGTTTCGATGGCGTGAGTGGTGTTGGACAACAGATGGGTGCTCTGGATGCCATGAACGGACTCTTTGTCCCACCGCCACCAGCACCGAGTCCACCTAGACTGCCCAAGCGGTTGAGACTGGCGCCGATGGAGTTTGTGTCTTAGACGGTGTATCTGCTGGGTTTGCGTTCGGACTTTGTAACATGGAGATTTGGATGTTTGGAGATACCCCCTGGCATAGTAGCTGAACTGGATTGAATAGCTGGATTTTGGAGCGCGGTGTTGGGAGACTGGGCTTGTTTTAGCATTTTAAACATGTACACACGCTAAATTCATTTGTTTCCACCACAATTTGGAAGCCAAATCTTGCGATTCCTGTCATCGCTTCCCTACTATCTTTCAGTGTTCTACTTCTGCTTCCGCATGCGCAATGGGTTCCCAGCTCCAAAGATTGGGCGGCTCGGGAATCAGCACCGATGCCGTTCGACCCGTTCCAGACAGGTACATCCTCGATCGGTGGTTTTTGAACGTTTCTGGATACAGGGATAGTAGGTCTGGCGAGATTGGGTGGACGGGAGCGTCGCGGGTGACAGGAGTTGGCATCCCTGACCTTGTTGGTTCTTGTGGTTAGATTTAATATCGATGAGGCTGAGTAGGGCTCGCTTGGACAGCAAGGGAGGGCGCGTGCCGTGGGATCGACGGTCGCGGTCGGGGGTAAGGTCGGACTTCCCTCTGCTTGCCGCATGTTGATGATTCGGCGAGAGAGTTTGGTGTTACGAATATCTAGGAAATAATTCTTCGTTGTTTTTCGCATTGACGTGTCGCTTGTGCATTCATGGCGACGCGCCCGATATCTCCATTCTTTCCAAGCCGCATCCATTATCAATGACCACGGCGCTTTCTCCAGAAGAGTTGGCTGAACTCGGCGGCTGAAGTGGGATGGGTACGTCGCATCTCAGTGATGAGCTCATCAGTCTGTCTTTTTACAACGCAAACATTGGGAAAGCATCGGGACAAACCTTACAATTAGTTGTTGCTCCCATCAGTTTGATGGCTACTGGCGAGTCGTTATTGCCCAACATGAAACTCATAGCAAACATGCTGTAGTTCGCACGAGGGGATCTGGGAAAGGCGAGATTTTTCATGTGCGGTGAACTTACGTTCCGACCTGAGCTCCTTCAAGGCAGAATCAAGCAAAATTGATGAAGGTAAATTGCCAATTGAGCTCAGATATTGATCCCCAGTTGTGGGACTTGAGAAGAAGCAAGAATCTTGGTATTTTGAAGATTGAATTGCCAGGTAGGCAGGTTTGACACTGTCGACTCTTTCGAAGTTACCTGTTCGAAGCACATCGTGGACTCTCAAGAGGCACCTCGTAGTAAGCGTGTGACGAAGAGAACTGTTGTAGTGGAAGATCCCTAGCAACCCTCAATTGTTGTGGTTCTTAATTCAAAATCGGCTCTCTCTTTATAACAAACCGCAGTTCAGCATTCGTCTCTTCAAGATGAAACCCAAACTCAACACAGGTCAGTCCTCCCCTGATCAGACTCAACCCAGCGATATTATCTAGAAATGTCGCCGAGAGGCGATCTGAAGGAGTTTGAACTGCGGTTGAGGTCTGACTCTTGGAAAAGAAACAAGGGTCATCAGTCAACGGTCCAGCAGTGATGCCTTGGGGTTCCTCAAATGACAGCCACCAATGCAGACGACAAACACTCACCGACTGCTCCACTCCAATGCATCAAAATCCATACAGCACAAACATATCACGATCAACAATCCCATCCGTCCGCGATACAACCTTCCTCACCCTGCCACGCGAGCTACGCCTCCATATCCTCCCCTCAACGTTCAGCCTGGAACGATATCTCGAATATAAACCGCTTCTCGGCTGGGTCTGGATCCCACTTATTTGATCCAGCTCCGCCGCCATCTCACGCTGGTGCGAGATTATGATAGGGGTCAGTCAAGATGAGTTCTTCATCGAGGATGTCGAGTTCTGTAAACGAGCCTTCTTGAAAGAGATTGTGAAGGGGCAGAATGAGGAGGATCGGTCGTGGTGTGCAAAGGATGTTGGGTGCAGTATCCATGGTGAGATGAGAGTGGGGTGCGTCGGTGCTAGCGATGTTTCGTGGGTGCGAAAATCTGGGCGCGGCTGTGCGATAGAGAGTTGGCCACTGAAGGGCTTCCATAAAACGTTGATCGTGGATCCAAGAAAGCGATATATTTTCGCCAGAAAGTGTGCCCAGACGAGGTGTTAGTAAATTCACTCGTCATACCTCAGCTAGGCTTTGGAAGAATTGCATAAGACACTTGCCTTCGATCATAACATAACTCCTCCGCGCGCATTGGTTATATAGCCATTTCCACCCTCTTCTGTTTCAATCTCAACCTCTTTGCGTCTTCCGCACAGCGACCGAAACAAAACCACGAGGATGTACGCCGCACTATTCACAGTCCCTCGCGAATCCAGTCTCAAACCTCTCAGCCAAGCCTACCTCATAATAACCCATCAAGTCCACGCGTTTTACGACAGACGTATCGCGGGTTCACCCGACACGAAAAAATCACCCACCAATTTCTTCTCCCTCCCACGCGAACTTCGTCTCCAAATCCTGCTGCAATCAAAGGATGTCACGTTCCAACGCGTCCACAAGAAGTACAACCAATACGCCGAGATCGCGCTCGAGTGTACCAACCATCCGGGGATCGAGAAGTGGACCGCGATATTGGCGAGAGTTATCAGCGAGAATAGCTTCAAGGAGGAAATCGAGTACTGTAACTGTTAGTGGTATGAGGCAGTACGAGCTCAGATGCAGAAGCCAATCGAGTGGAAGGAGTTGGAAGTATTGAAGAGAATCCGCAATTTGGCACTTAAGTCGACGATCGCGCTGAATAGTCAAGCAAAATCAACACCCACAGCAATGGCAAACACGAAGACAACTTTCCTCACTCTACCCCACGAGATCCGACGAAAGATTCTCCTTCCATCACATCATCAGCTCTACATCTACGATTAGTATTCCCACGAATATCGTCTCAATACACGGTGGACGGAGGATGTCGAGTCTGTAGGAATGTGTGGATCAGAAAGCTACTGAGACCTGTTTACAGCCCTGTTTGGTATGGACCGGATGTGTAATAAGCTGTGCTATATGGATAGTCACAGTCGAAATGGTGATGATCTTGGTTGGAACAAATGGGGGGCCGAATGTGCCTACTGGTCGGAAGAGCTGGAGCTGCAACCCCAGAATCCCTGTTGCTGAAGATCAGAAAACAACGTCTTGGGCGCGCAAGCATGTTTCCAAGAGTCGGCCGCTGTAAGGCATTTAATATAGGCAGTATGTGCCTGATTGATGCGGCTTGATGCGCTCGTGTATGCAAGCTTTGCATAAATATTGTTTTCGTTATTAGGTATTGTTTTGCATTGCGAGGTTCTCAGGCGTTCTCAAAATTTCTGCTCCTTCATCCATTGCTCCGCCTCGTCTTTGTATTCGTCGCGCCATCGGCTGACTGGCTGCCGTTCGTACACGATATCACCTTGTGTCCATAGCATTCTCTTCTTGTCCATCTCTTCAGTCACGTCATTGTCCGGGCAGATTGCGTAGAATTTGCCTTGTCCCATCTTTTTGTACAGATAGTCCGCGACTTGCGATGGAGCCCAAGCACCAGCTGGCTTCTCTTTTTCCGAGCCTGGGTGACCTCCGCTCAGTCCAGTGAATGTCCATCCTGGGACCAACAGATGTACGCTTGTATTTGTATCCTTCAGATCATAGCTGAGGTGCTCGGCGAGAGTCTTGATGGCGGATTTGGACGCATTATATGCTGCGTTCCCGGGAGGGTTTGTGATCCTGTTGGACTTGTAAGCTTATGTTCCTGTTAAAGCACAATTTTAGCAACCCTTGCTTGCTACCTGTGACCACAATTGCAGAAGGCTTTTTCTGTGACTGGATGTCTGGTACAAATGTGTTCAGCCCATGCACAACTCCGAAGAGATTGGTGTCGAATATCTACCGACATGTCGTGTTAGTTGCAGTCAGGTAGTCAAATTGTCTCCTTACTTTATGGAAGTAATCAGTGTCACCCCAGGTCCCCTTTAGGCCAATTCCTGCGTTGAGCACTGTTGCCATTAGTGCAATCGCAATATCATTGCAGGAATTCCTTACTAAGGAAATCTACAGCTCCAAACTTCTTTTGTATTTTCTCCTTCAGATGCTTCCACTGCTCGATCTTCGAGACATCAAGCTGATAGATCTCAACATCAGTGCCGCCGTTCAATGTCTCCTTTGCTTTTGCGAGGTATTCGGCACTGTTGTCTGCGATGGCCACTTTCATGGCATGCTTACGGCATAGTTGTGCCACTGCCAATCCTATACCTACACGGCGCTGTCAGCGTTGTATATTGCCCATTATTGAACCCCCATTACCGCTCGCTCCACCGGTGATAAGAGCAGTGCTATCTGCCGCGAACACAGACGCGGAACTCATGGGAGGCTACAGATGCCGTGGCTGGAATTACGTATCGTGAGGAGCAGTGCGTGGGCCGGATGAGATGAGGGGGATGAGGGGTCACTGCTAGGGTGCAAATACGAGAGAGGAGAGAGGCAGAGCCAAAGCCAAAGCTGGCGTTGGTGGACGAAGGTACCGAGGTGGAATTAGATACTCCATTCTGCTTCCGCATACAAGCTGACATGGCGCAGGCAAGCTGACATCACAACTTCCAAGGCCGTGATCCGGTCCGAGAGTCCCGATATCCCAGTATGAGACATCTGCCATCGATGAAGCTTGTCCAGGCACGACTCCTCGTTTAGTACCATGTCGCCAGCGAATCACCTTCGGTCCGGCGTTTGGTGAACGTCGAGCCCAGCTGCTGTGGACTCACTGTCCCGTCCACCAGAGCTACTAGGGGGTAGTATGCAAGTCGGTGTCTCCACGGGGGAACGGCAGTAGTTGGATCTCCAAGGAGCCTGTCTTCGAGCTGACAGAAGGCCGAACCATAAGAGTTGCAGCCATGGCTTCTCTCCGCCTGGGAAAAGCAGTCAGCGGTAATCAATAATCATAATGGTGCCACCTGCAGTGGGTTATCGTGGTGCTCTAGGTAGGATTCACACACTCACGTGCTTCTGGACCTAACCTCAAACAGGTCCGCTTTTCGCTTTCGCTACGTTCGCGTCGGCCCTACAACCTCAAGTCACCCTTGGCTACAGTACCTACCAAGGCTACATTAATTCAACGTCCAAGCTATCCATCTTCAAAGGGTCTGTGTCTCCTCCATCAAGGGAGACTTTGCTCATGCTACCTCCTCAGGATCCGCTATGCCGCACCCCCTATAGGTAGCCTGCGATGGGCCGCTCCACAAGCTCCATTCGTGAGCAACAACTCCATCTTCGATGCTACAGCTTTTGCTTCTCAGTGTCCGCAGAGCTCGAACGCCCCTCATCTTGCTAGTCCTGCAGACAGTCAAGACGGAGCTAGCAGTGAAGACTGCCTATTTCTCAACGTCTACGCGCCACATGATGCAAAGAATCTGCCCGTTCTGGTCTGGATTCATGTCTGTGGAGACCATTCACATTGTTGATCTAGTCTGACTCTCTCAAGGGTGGAGGCTATGGAGCAGGCAATGGACGCCAAGATCTAACCAGTATCATAAAATCGAACAATAATAGCTTCGTGGGAGTCGCAATTCAATACAGGGTAATTATGATTTGGTAAGATGCCTAATCTCAGCCGACTGACATGGATGCCCTAGCTCGGCGCTTTCGGCTTCGCCTCCTCAGACGAGATTTTCCGCAACGGCATCGCTAACGCTGGAATCTATGACCAGCTTTTCGCGCTCCATTGGGTCCAGAATCACATTTTCAAGTTCGGAGGAGACCCCTCGCGTGTTACCATCGCTGGCTTATCTGCGGGGGGTGGAAGTGTGATGCTGCTGGGCATGGCTTATGGAGGCACCCTGGGTAACAAGCTGTTCACCAATATCATCGCTGCATCACCATACTTGCCAATGCAATACGGCTACAAAGACTGGGTTCCATCACAATCGTACTATTCGTTCGCAGCTCGCGCTGGCTGCGATCCTTACACCGCCTATGGGTCGAGTAATACGACGATCCTTGAGTGCCTTCGAAATAAGGACAGTACAACCCTCATTGCTGCCAGTCAGAATGTATCCGCATCGGGGACGTACGGAACCTGGGGCTTCTTACCTGTCACGGACGGAAAGGCCATCCAGCAATTACCCAGCATACAATTGCAATCAAAGGCACTTAACGGACAGAGACTTCTTGTTGGCAATAATGCAAATGAGGGTCCTGGTTTTACGCTCCAAACCATCACCACTGAGGCCGACTTGGTGGCTTGGCTCAAGTTGACGTTTCCTTTGTTCACCAACGACGACATCTCCAAGATCCTGCAAACCTATCCAACCACCAACGCCCCCGTGGATCCTTCGGCGCCACTTTTTGCCACCCTTGGTGATTCTGGGCCCACAGCTTTGAATCAGAGTTCTCTTGGTACTGGTCAGCAACAGCGTGCCAATAATATCTATGCTGAGACAACCTTCGTTTGCCCAAGCTATTGGATGGCAGAGGCTTACTCTGGGAAAAGCGGATTCTCGTCCTACAAATATCAGTATTCAGTACCAGTGGCAGCTCATGGACAAGATATAACTGGCTATTTCGGTCCTGCAGCGCCCGAGCAAGGGCCTGATTTCACATATGCATTCATGAATATCTGGGGCAACTTCATTACAAAAGACAACCCTTCACTAGCAGACGCCATCGCCAACGGCGTTACTTCAAACTCCACAGCCAGTAAAGCAGCGACTGCTTGGCCGACTTTCAACGTTAACGCACCGTACCAAATGAACCTGAATCAGAGCGGCGGAGTACCTTTCAGTGTTGCCTTGACTGCTACTGCTAACACAACGGTGCTTGTGGGACCGACGTTGAGGAATGACTTTAGATTGGTCAATGCCTACACGTGGGAGAGTGGGAGAGGGTAAGCTTTCCCTTGACTTTCACTGTGATGACAATGCTAATCGAATGCAGAGCGAGGTGCAATTTCTGGAGGGACATGGGTATGCTTGTTCCTGAGTAACATATTGATACGCCAGCGAACCTGGAGTTGCACAATGATCAATCGTACCAGGAGAAGCGAGGCATGACGTACAGTTGAGCGAACATACAGAAGGTTTTGAGTATACGCATTCGGTCCTGCTAAAAGGACAATGTAAAGTTTGGTTGACTTGAACTGTAAACGTGCCATTTTCATACAGCTTTCAGCTGTGCCGTTGGTTCGAGGTTGCTCTCCCAATGTGTCGGCTCTACTAGTAACTCTCTCTCGCTTTTGTGATTCTCACCAAAATGATATTGAAGGGGGAATACAACATCGAAAGTGTACTGTATTTCACATGCGACAATCACATTTTTCGTTCAGGTTCTACTGTTTGGACGAAAATTCAAATCCTTCACAGACTCAGCAAGACATATAAATTATATTTACTATTCTTTAGGGAAGGAAACAGCTTATTTCCGGCTTCCAAATTACCAACAGCCAACAATCTGGATGCCACCAGAAACTTATCGATATGATTACAATCCCATCACTTCGACAAACCACTAAGAAGGAGAAGGAGGATGGTCCAGTCTCGATCAACTCGCTTCCCCCTGAGCTCAAAGCAGAGATCTGCAAAAATGTTCTAAACGACACGCTTGAGAACCGATTCTCTCACGAGAGCCCTACCTCTAGGATGCGACACCCAGCACCATTCCGCATCCTCTCCCGCATCCCCGGCTTTGTCCATGTCAACAATTGGGTCACATCCCGATCCTCCATCCTTTTCATCACAACCACCGGGAGACCAAGCTCAGAACAGCCAAACTCGGGAAATCTTTTTCAATTCCACTACAAAGATCAGACGGGTTACGTAGAAGAAGGCAAGCTTGATTTCTTCACCATGCCCGCCCAACCGATATTCCAATACCCATCGGGAAAGAAATTGACCATAGTGATTGAATTGGATGAGCCGACACAAATCTATCGTGTTCTGTACCAATTATGTGTCTGCCACGTCTTCAATCTTCGCACGGTCATGAAGATGAGAGTCATCATCCTCTACCGTCGAACCGATATGCTACCCTCAGTCCGAGAGTTGAAAGAGGAGCTATTCAATACCCTCGCTTTTCTGCAACGAGTTTATAGCAAACGTGGTCTTGACGATTGGATCCTTGATTTCGATTTGAGGAGTCGACGGAGCCGTGTCAAGCTGGAGTTGTATGTGGGGATTGAGCGGGATAATGCTAGAGTTAAATTCGGTGGGCATGCGGTTTTTGATGGGAAATGTAGTTCTGTTAAGGAAGAGACTTCGAAATGTGTTAAGGAGGTTTCTTGGTCTAGGCCTTGGGGATATCCTAGACTTTCCTCCTTGTTGTTTTTTGGTCTGGTTCTGTGTGGAGCTGGAGGGTGGATATTGTGGTGGAGTTAGTGGCGGTAATTCACGTTGAGGAAGATTGGGTTGATATTGCTGACTTTTTGACAAACGAATATGCTGGATACCGTCGTCAATTTTGAAGTGGCGCAGGGGGTTTGAGATGATGGTTTCGAGATGATGGGGGTTGTTCTGTGTTTTCAGGTTGGGTACTATTTTGGACGTTCTTGCATTTCGAAGCAGCTGGCTGTTTGGTAAGTAATTTCTTTGGCTAGTCCGTGCTCTTGGTTTTCATCATTGATATTCCAAGTGCGGCCAACTACGTGCACGAAGTTTTCCAACTCGTCATCTTCCAAGACGCAAAATCGATTCCCAAGAGCTGTCCCAGGCAACGCCCCAGCTCAGACAAATGGTAAGCCTGACGAGTTTTAGATGAAGTTAGCACTGAGAGTGCTAGTTGAGATACAGATTTCGATTTGCTTTGGCGAACGTTATGATTCGCGGGAAAGTCTAACACGGTTCAGCCAGCTGTCTTTTCATATGAACATAGAATTAACTAATTTCGACGGTCTTATGCAATCAAAAATGCGCAAGCTCCGGATTCGGTAGGTACAGCTGGTTTTTCCTCGTTGCGATTTAGGAGCAATTGAAGAAGGAGGTTCGCGAAGTTGATGGTTTCCAATTCCGGCGTTGTGCGAAGTCCTCGAGCTTGAGTTCTCAATAATGTCCAACTTTGTCTTGGGACTTTGACTGGAAGCACAGGAAACCATGAGGATAGCAGAAATTCTATTCTACTTGTTACAGTTGTAGTCAGAAGGCCATGCTATCATGCGCGCCAGCACAGTGTCTGACTGGCTTCTGCAACCAACATAAAAACATCGCCTATAAAAATGTATTCAACGCCACATCCGCGAAAAGATCGAAAAAATCACTCATAGCGTCTAGGGCCAGTGCTTACAAAGATTCGCACTAGGTGCCAAACCAGTTAATCAAGTTGCTATGGGCTGTGGCATGTCCACTGCCGGCCGTCGATCCTACAAACACGTCCACAGCGGGACAGGAGAGTATGATGTATTCATAGAGAGAATTCCTCGCCGCCACGAGCCGGGCAACAAAAGGCACGCTCAATACCCGCTAGGTCCCGCAGATGGTAACTTCCGCTGGCCGACAAATCGTCGTGGAGTACCAGGTGTAGAGTCAGGAAGAAATCCTCGGAAGAGCCTATATGAGGGGGAAAAAAATAGAAATGCCTTCGTAGTTAGGAGGGTGACCGAGCATGACAAAAATCACGAGTTGGGAAAGCAAGTAGAGATAAATGAGGATGGTGAGGCAATTGAAGGCGGCGTAGAGCTGCCGATGGGCAGTAGATTCAAGGGCCAAGGCGAAGGGTGGGATTTGTACGATAAGGCTTTTTGGGGGGCTGAATTTAGAGGTGGGTGCTTCTTTGAGCCTCTGGGGGAACCGAAAGCGGGATAAGGAGGGAGGGAAAGCCGAAACCGGCAGGCCTTGGTCCGCTCCGCGGCTCCGAGGCTAAAATCAGATACCTCGACCTCACCTCACTCCCATTCTCTATTTTTCGGTTGTAAAATGCCCTCCACCCTCCATTACCTCCGAATGTTTCGTGAAAGAGATGAAGACTGTACTCAGGTAAAGAGCAGGGGACGCTGACCTGAAATCGTCCAATGCTCTCCATTCTTCGACTTGACCTTGTTTTGCAGACATCCTCTGGAGAAAAGAAAGGGAGGACTACCAGCTGGACAATCCTTATTAAGACTTTGTTTATGGAGACTATCAGTACTAATGCGATGCAGGGCTATAGGATGCGGGGAAATGGGCAGGGCCAAGAGGTTTCCAAAAGGGGATTGTCGATACCACCCCATCCAAGGGTCAGAAAGAGCTTGCTGAGATCCTTGTTCCAATGACTAAATAGAAAGGGAAGGTTTTCTCTACTTACCTGGCTCAAGGCATGACTTGCAAGAGCATTGTTGATACATGGCGTTGTCTATGATTCTCAAAGCCCTTGGATTTCCATTACTCACTTTTTTGTGTGATATCATCTGCAGTGTTTAAAGACAGCTCTTCAACACTGCCGTTGCTTAGCTGATGCAAATTTATCTCAAGACACCAGTCGGAGGACTGAGGTCGCAACCTTTCACACAATCACCACTCTCTCACCCACCTCAACAGACCAGCCAGCTATGGCATTCTTTGAGACCATCGCCCGAGCCTACGAACTCGCGCGCTCGCGCTCGAACACTTCCGTCTTCCTCATCCTCTGCGTTCTCTACACTCTTATGCAGATTTACCTCGAAGAAGAGTATCCCGGGACTGCACAAACACTGTCCAACTTCACCGTCTTCGACATTTACTTCCTCATGGTGGCAAACTACTACCTCCCCAAAGCGTTCAGAGCTGCCAAATATGGGTCCACATACTCGCTTCCCCATTTCGCAAACGTGGGTTCATCCTGTATCCGGGTGTTTGAATTAGACTAATCAGAAGTTCAGGCCGTCGCCCATCTCGGACATCGCTACATTAAATGGTCAGATATTGGCATGCAGCGCTACGAATCTCTGTTCGAATCTCTAAGCCCCATCGATTCCTTCTGGAACGCATGCGGTCCTTTACCCAACATGATCATCACCTTCAATATCCTGTATTACCTGCTCGTGTTCCTCGGGCTGATACTTGAAAATCATCCGAGTCTTACCGAAAGACTACAAATCACTGAAACGAAGCTTGCAGAAGTAAAATTGCTCCTCCAAGAAGCAACGCATGCACATGAGAATACCATCGCCAGTTTTAAGCAGGCACAGCAAGACTTCGACGCCACTACTGTTGATCACGCCGACAAAATCACCGAACCTACAACCAAGTATCACCAGGAAAAGGACAACGATGGCGTGCTCTTCTCCGAGGTTCAAACTTTGAGGAAAGATTTCAGCTCGAACAAAGCGGAGACCGAACAGCTCAAGACCGAGAACAAACGATTGAACATCAGGTTGATAAGTCCAAGGCGAAAGATACGAACATCACTAAATGCTGCTCGAGAGAACGAAATCTCCAGCGCGGCGTCGGCGGCTGAAAAAGAAGGGCTGGCCACTCTCAAAATCAAGTTTGTCGCAATCAACGAAACGATAGGGCGATTGATTAAGACGAGCAACGACCTCAAGCAACGACACGACCAAAGCATGGTAGTCTACGCCCTCGAAATGGATTGCGACACTAAAGCTGGCAAAATCGACGAGCTTGAGAAGACTGTCCAGAACCAAGCTATCACAATCAGCACGCTTGAGAAGGATACTCATCACAAGGCTAACACAATTACCGAGCTTGAAAGAACTGCTCAATCTGATACAGTCAATATCAAGACCCTCGACACTACCCTTGATTCGAGGAACAAAGAGATCCAGATCAAGCAGCGTTCTATCGACAACGATCGATCAAATGGCACCGAAATCAAGGCCCTAAATACCGCGCTCGGCTCCCGAGACAACAGAATCGCCACACTAACAGCCAGCCTAAAGTCCGTCGAAGACAGGCTAATTTCGCAGTCGAAGAACCACTCAAACGTCATCGGCGATAGACTTAAAACGATCAAGCAGTTGAAAGAAGATTTGAACGACTCTGATGTTTGCATCTCGGAGCTTAACGAACAGCAAACCGCCAACATGGCGCAGAAGGAGACTGAAAAAGCGACCGCCTTGAACGAGGCTTCCGAACTCCTCGCACGCATACAGAGAGATCAAGCCGCAGCGCTCGTCCGAAAGGACGACGAAATCAAAGCCGCTCGCACATTTTTCGCACGACCAGTCCGCGATCCAACCAAGGATACCGAAACGGTTACACTCAAGGCCGATTTGGCGAAGCTCAGAAGCGCCTTCGACACCGAACTCACAAAACATAAACAAGACGTCACTCTCCAATCTGAAGCCGAGAAGAACGAGTCGCTACGCGCAAACACAGCAGCGGTGTGGGAGGAAGCTGAGAACAACACAAACATCAAAATCAAAGCGTTGGATGATACTTGGAAGTCCAGCTGGGACAGCAAACTAGCAGTCTACGAAATCGATTGGGAATACGTGCAACAGACACTCTCCGAAACACAAAATCAGGTTTCTGCCACCACCGCGGCGAACAAGAGATTGAGCAACGATCTCCAAGCAGCGACTACATCCATTGCAACACTCATGAAGGATCTGCAAGGCGCAAATACTTCCATCGATAATCTGAAGAAGGATTTGCAAGAGGCGGGATTGAAGATTGATGAGCTGGAGGCGAAAGTAGATGTTGACTACAAGCAAATGTGTGAGCAGCTTGAGAGAGATAATCTAGAATTGGAAAGGCAGAATGAGAGATTGATCATGATGATGCAAAGAAAGGTTTGATTGAGGTTGTTGGATCGTGGATCTTTGTATTTTGCTGGTTGTTGGGTGGAGATCGACCAGGATGCTATGAGGGACGGGGTGGATTTCGGTTCTTTTGTTCTTTATCAGGCATTTGTGGGTTTCATGGATGAGGGTTGATATCCCAGGAGTAAATGATGGGCGCGACGGATTTCAGTTCCTTTATTGATCACAGGCGTTTGTGTGGATTTCATTCACGAGGTTCGAAACTCCAGTAGTACACACCACGCGCAACGGAGTTCACTTCCTTTGTTGATCACAGCTATTCATGCTTTCGATAGTTGCGATTGAGATACTCCGGGATTCGATGGTAGATGGCATAGTTCTCAGTCTTTCAGTCTTCTTCCAGGTGTTTATGGTTTTCGCGACAGTGAATAGGATACCCCGGGATTTCAGATCAATGGAAGGGATATAGTTGTATTGTCATTCAGCAGGAGATCTTGGGTTCTAGACATGTGATCCAGGCATCCCAAGATTCGAGGATCGATACAATCGAACCAAGCTTCTTCAACGTTTTTAGAACCGTTAATCACTGCTACCGTCTTGCGTAGAAAGTTAGTAAATACATCAAGCTCTCAAACACCCCGACAAAAATCAACGCCCACGCGATCCATCCCCACAAACACTCAAACATCAACTCACCGGCAGCACCTAAATCAAACAAGACAAGATCCTACGCCGCATTAATCATTCCACTAATTACCCACACAATTTCTAATTATCGATAACTTCCTGCCACCTCGTCCAATCCGCCTATCTCTAATGGAGACTCTCAAATCGTCCTTCCTCCAGAACCCGTTTCGTGCGGACTGTGTCGATTGGTACTCCCATATGAGGTGAATGGGAGTCTAGGACGACGAGGAGCTAACGAAGGGAACAGCTCTTGGACTAGTCCGCGGATTCTTCAATAACTATAAATGTGGCATCCCTTTCACTTGAAAGGTCTGGTACTAGATCAGCAGTCTGGTAGTAATGTAGCGGAGCGATGCCAACCGTAACCAAGAAAAAAAATTGCTTACGGTATCGTCATCGAGCTCATCACGATTACATCTGTTTGAAGACTGGAAATGGTGACGATAATGATTCATTGTGAATGAATTTGCTAATCCTTCTGACCGAGGACCTTCTCCATCTAACTCCTCAGTATATCAGAACCTCAGATAGCCACATCCGAAACGCCATGCTATGCCAAGCAGATTGAAGGCCAAAAGAGATCGAAAATATGAAATCGCCATTTGCCAAAAAAAAGGTGGCCGAGCGGCCGGAAGTGTAACAAAATGGGTCGTAATTCCGAAGCGCGTGAAAAATCGTCAACAGTAATGAAAGAGCGCGGACACTACACAGTTTCGACATAGTTGCTGTTTGAGCATTAGTTGGCAATATCTGACCTGGTGAATCAACCCAACGTACCTTGGAAATATGCCTTCCCTGACTCCAATCTTTCCAGTCCACCAGTCGCTCTCATTCTCAGTCCTCTTGAGGATAGTGATGATTTCACCCTTCTTGAAGCTAAGATCACCAGCCTGTTCGCCATCGAATGTGAATTTGGCAATCGCTTGGTTGGCCGCCATGCTCGCCCGCTTAGCTCCGAATGCAGGTTTGGGTGCAGATGGCCTCGCCGGCTTGGGCTTGTCGCTGAACGAATAGTTGTTATCGAGTCCATCTGAGCCGCTAAATCCTCGAGAATCCGATGCAAAAGTGCTTGCTCGTGTCATGCCTCCTGTTGTGTTTGACCGACTCACACCAGATACGTCTCCACGATCGTAGACATCATCCTGCCATGTACTTGTACGTTTCGGTTGGCCCCATCCACCTCCGGTAGCCTGGGGTGATCGAGGTGACATTGCTCCCTCGCCCATTGCCGAACCTCGTTGTCCCTGCCAGACTACGTCTTCATGTGCATCGTCGTAAACAGGGATATCGTTATACACGGCATCGCTCGCGCCTGCTGTTGCGACTCCAGCAAATACTCGAGAGTTGAGAACGGCCATTAGGGGATCTGCTTCGCGGGGTACGGGCGTTGAACCCTCCAGTAGGGATCTTGCCGTGACTCGCCTGTTGTACATCTTCTCATTCGCATCTCTGCGCTCGATGAGCACACTGCCTTCCAAACTGACACCCGCGAACAATCCCTTAGTCTTTGAGTATGCAAAGACACCTGCCACACCCTTCAAACTGGCGGTTCCAGCTGCTTCCGCGTTGCGACCCACCGGGCCAGCGGCAATTGACACGTTTCCACCGAGTGTGAGGGAGCCAGCTTGGGCGAAGGAGCGGACGGCCGAGGCATCGTTGAGAATAAAGACAAAGTCTGTGAGTTCGAAACCGATCTGTCCTCCAAATCCGGCGCCAGCCGTGGCAATGGCAGAGGGAGCTGACCAACTACCATCTGCCAACCGAGCAACGACTATTCCAGAACCAAATCGACCTGATCCGAGGAATCCGGCTTTGAAGACAGTGATGATGGCCAGACCCTAGAGGGCGCTAGCGGTTAGTTTGCTGGCTGCGCAAGTTCTTGGTGTAATTGTCTGGGAGGGCCTTCGTACCTTTGCTTGTGAGAGGACGGTGGGAGGAATGATGCGATCAGGTCCGAATGCCTGATGGGGATCCACAAAGGAAGCTAGAATCTTGCCGGCTTTCTTGCACTCGCCTGGACGAGAGTGTTAGCGATTGGGACCAGGCTGGTTGGCGGGGTGATGGGTAAGCACTCACTCTTCATGGAAGAGGGGAGCGGGTTATTGATTCCCAGAGGCATAATGAAGCTGGAGCAGAGGTAGTAGGGAAGAGGGAGGGAATGGCGAGGGAAAAGAATAAGGGGGGTTTTACAGAGGGAGGGCGGACGGTTGTGTTGGTTAGAGAGTTTGCAGAGTTGGAAGTATTTGCTAGGGCATTGATGGGTGCTTGAGCGGGAACGTCATGTCTGTGGCTGAGTCTCGCTGAGGACGAGGACCCGGACCCGGACCCGGACTCGGACTCGGACTCGACACACGTGACTGTCAACGGCTTTTCACAACCACTGCACCGTACTCGGAAATGTGCCACCAACAGTCCGCGTCTCGCAGCCTTGGTGTTGTCGAGTGCGAAGTCGCCGTGTAACAGCATATTACTCACCATCACCGCGTTCGCGTTGGACATGGAACATGCTTCCTGCCATTTCATCTTGAGCATGGACAGGGCTGCATCCCTAGCAATTTCTCTTCATATGCACACACATCATCCCAGAGCTGGAGTCGCCATCACAAATAAGTTGAGTGGCCAGCATATCAAACCACCATCGAAAGTGAAAAGCCCCAGTACCTCCCAGTGGTATCAAACGACCATCGAAAAAATAAGAAAGATCCAGTAACCCTAGCACTCCTTTCTGACTTCCAAGCATACCACCTTCAACACAGACAAAAGAAGTCTCCAGCCTCCTCGGTCGAATCTCCAACGACAAATATGGACTCCAGTACCTCCCAGCGGTATCAAACGACCTTCGCCGGAATGAGAAACCCAATAACCGTAGTACTCCATCAGCCCTCCAAGCATGACCACGATCGACGAAAGAAATCCTCCAATACTTTCCCAAGAGTTCCATAACCGTAGAGATCCACCAACCTTCCAACCACCAACCAAGCTTTTGAAACACCCCCAACCGAGCTTCCCGACAAAAACGCCAAATACTCCCGGAATGCCCTGCACGGATGAAATACCAGAAACCCAAACATTAGCAAGACAAAACCCTCTCCGCTTCGCATTATTTCCCTGCAAACTGACGAACATAGACATCCCAGTTCCGGGCCTAAACTTGCGACCGCGCGTCTCAATTTTCAGCTGATACTATTGTAATCAGATGTCTTTCCGAGTCTAAACTTGTGACCGCGCGCTGTCGTCTGATTACAATAGCGTTGTCTCTGATGCATCCCTTCTCCGTTTTCATTTTTCCCTCTTTTTCTTTTGTTTGGAGCAACTTTTAGGGGGTAAGGGAAGTGAAGATAGAGTCTTGAAAAACAGTGTCAAAGCAAGCTCATGCATGAGCCTATCATTGAAAGCTATAAACTCCGTAAAGCAGTGTATTCGGGGAGAACCCCAAAATACCCCTGATCAAAGTTAGCTGACGCAGCAACGATGCGGAAGAGAAGGACTTACCGTACAAACTCCGCCCAACGCACATAGATGAATTTTTGACTAGCGAAATAACGGATCTATGTTCCCATCGTCCTTAAAGGAGTCAGAACCAGCCATTCCAAACGATCCATTCGGTAGCCTTGGTAAGGCAGGGTTGTTCAGATCAGGAAGGCCGAATGGTTTATTAGAAATCGTTGGAAAGGTGAAAGGGGCCGAAGTGTTGGCACCAGATGCCTCATTCAGCGGAACTTCTGGATAGGTAGCACCAAACGATCCATTTGGCAAGGAAATACCACTTCCGAAACTTCTAGCACCGCGGCAAGGTTTCTTCATTCGACCCGCCATCGCCATCTGTGCGAGTGTCAACTTTTGGGGCTCGCTTGCTGGTTCCTCCTCGACCACTTCATCCGGCCTGGACCGAGTGGACCTGGGATCATGCAAGCGCTCGCCTCTGCGCTTTGAAGAAGGCGCCAGACTCGCTGTAGGAGGTGCGGGATGCACTGAAGCAGGCGCTGGAGTCACCGTATCAGGCTCTGGAGCCACTGCATCAGGTGCTGGAAACATTGCATCAGGCTCTGGAGCCATCACAGCGATAGCAGCAACCTGGTCTTTCCTGAACCAAGCCCAGCCAGTTCGAAAGTTGTCTTTATTCCAACCGAGCAAAAAGTGTGATAGATCGTCCCAGAAGATGCATTCCTCAGCATGTTCGCTCAGGGTTAACCTGGCCTTGTCAAGCCAAGCTACAACCTTGCTGAGATTGTCTCTCTCCTCCTTCATTGTGTTGAGGTTTGCCCATGCAGCGTCGCGCTCAGCCATCCAGGTCTTGACCTCTGCGTCGACTTCGCTCCACTTCTTCTGAGATTCAGCCTCGTAGTTGTTGAGCTTTGCTTGCAGATCGTCCCTCTGGCGCATGACTTGGCTCATGTTGTTTTCAAGGGAAGTCTTGTTGTGAACCCATACCTGTTCAGCGGCTGCCATCGACTGGGACTGACTACGCTGTTGTTGCGCGTCTCTTGCAGCAATATCGGCTCTCAGCTGGTCGACGATGCTTTGCATGTTGCTGCGTTCCGATAGCCAGTTCCCCTCCATCTCAATCACCCGCGACTGACCAATGACCAGGCTATGTCCCGCGCTAGCCTTTGCGTCTTGCACACCATTCATCTGTTGCTCGTAAAGATGTTTGACATTTTGGAGCTCGGTGTCCCACGCTCGATCGAGCTCGTCTCTCAGTGCGATCGCATCTGACGCTGCCTTGTTGTTTGCAGCCTTTAAGTCCGACTTAAGCTCAGTGCAGGCTTTGGTCTTGGTTTCCAATTGTGAGCTGGTGTACTCAAATTTTGCTTCCAGCTCATCCAAATCCTCGGTCCTAGCATTCAGCTGTGATCTGACGCCCTCCAAATGCAAATGAACTTCAGGGTTCACCTTGCTGTGCGATTTCTGCTCGGCGACATTCAGGCAGGACTCAAGCTGATTGTAAGCCTTGGCCTGCTCGGTCACTTGAGACTGACTGGCCGACAATTGCGATTTGGTTTCGACACCAGACTTCTTTTCGCTAGCTAATTCTTTCTCAACCGCATCGAATCGCGACTCGAGCTCCGTATAGGCATGACTCTTTGCGTCTAATTTTGCCTTGATTGCCAAATGAGCTTCGGTTGCTGCAGGCTGGTCTTCATTCGTCAACAGCGGTGGAGTGGGAGTTGAAGTTGCTATCTCAAGCTCCTGAACTAGCACTTGATTGTTCGAGTTGACCTCGTCGAGTTGCTGCTTCAATGATTTCAATTCGGCTTTGACCTTGTCGTCCTGGCCGGAATGGACAGATGAGCGAGGAACAGGGTCAATTTTAGCTGAGGATCGCTTGTCGTGCAATCTAGCACGCAGCATCTTGACAGTCTGCTCGCTATTGAAAAGCTCATCCTTTGTGGCTTCCACGCTGGCTTTGTACTTCTCTGCCTGCTTATCATAGTCATTCAGGTACTTCCATGCCTGCTGCCTCCCTCTGCTGATTTCAGCTTTGTGGTTCCGATCGGTGTCGTTCAACTCGTTCGTCAACATCGCGACCGTGTTGAGTGATTTATCACGAGCTGAGCGCAAACGCTTCGCTCGCTCTTCGAATCGCCTAGCATCTTCCTTGAGTTTGAGACACTCGGTAATGTTTTGCTCTTCCGCTGCATGCGCCAAAATTCCAACGACTTGCTCCTGTGTGAGCTTGCGCTTTATCAGAGGTTGGGACTGGAAGAGGGTATTTGCAATCTGCTCTGGCAGTGGAGTCTCGACTTGCGGGAGAATGGGACGCAGCTTCTCCTGAAGATCTTTCACAAGGTTCTCAGATAGATTCAGATCAGCTTTGAGCTTGGTAAGCTCCTCCTCGGCCTTCTCAGCGCGATTTTGCTGCTCGATGGTTCGATTCTTGCAGTTGCTGAGTTCCTCTCGATCTTCTTGTTTGAATTTCTGCTTCTTGCAAGAGATGGATTGGGGTTGCTTAATGATTTCGTCGTTGACTTGCTTCCTCAGATGCGAAATGACGGTGGCTGACTTCTCTTCATTCGCACATGAGCGATCGTACTCCGAGCTCAGCTGGTCGTATTTCGCACGCCATTGATCGCATTGACAAGGATCAACTTTGCTTTCGAGGATGGCAATGACCTTTGCCTGTTCGACCTGCCGGTGAGATAGAATGGCATCGATCTGCTCCCGAGTCAAGAGACGCCCAAGCTCTTCATGGACGGGCGTATCCGAGTCATTTGTATGTGTTGCGGTAGAATATGTCTTGTTAGGTGTGTCCATCTTGGAGACAGGCTTCATGACTTCTTCACGGAGAATATGTGGGCCCAAGAGTGTCCAAAAAGTGCAGAGGGCATAGGTAATGCTCGCCGCCACGATCAATTTGACTGCCGTTGAATGCTCTGCAATCCAAAGTGTCGCGAAAGCGATCCAGCCGGTCATCCTAGCATGGTCAAACCAATACAAGTTATCGAGCCGAGCGAGTGTGCTGATGATATGCGTCGGCGCCTGTTCGCCGAGTTATTATTAGGTTCAAGAGTCAAACATTGACACGAATGCTTACAAAAACAGTTGGTAAGATGAAAGACTCGGTTTCCATGGAGGAGTTGTAGAACAGGACGAGTGAGGATATGTAGTGAATGGCCATGAGAGGGTGGAGAAGGTCATGAAGACCGACCGAAGAGGTAGTCGTGAGGACTGCATCAATGTTGCTTTTTGCAGCGGCAATGAGGACCGCGAAGAGAAGGGAGAGAAAGATAAGCAAGCAGTCTCGTCGAGCGACATTGTGGGCGCCCATGGCTGTGATGAGTTGCGTCGTGTTCTCTACTGAGCTTGGTTTATCGAGTTGTTGGTAGGTGAATAAAAGTTGTTAATTGAAGGAACTAGTGGGTGGACTGAAGCAATAAGACCTGTGCGCAAGAATTACCGGGTGACATGACCAGTCAAATAATCAGTGTTGTTAGCAAGTCAGGTGTGCTGTCACTCAACGAATAAAGGCTGTGGTGGGAGTCTGTAGACGGTGGGAATCAATGGTGGCTTTAAGACTTCCCAATCGAACACTCAAACACTTTGGTTCCGAATTTTCAACACTGCAGCTTGGCTGCTGCTCCCAAGCTATCCAAACTATGCTTCTAGATCTTATCATCGTGCCCAGAGCGTCACAAATCGGGTTCGACGAAGTACGAATCGTAAAGAACAAGTCGCCTCCGGATCAAGTAGCGTAATTTCCCCCCAGAGTTGATCTTCTCTTGTCCCGAAATTCAAACAAATACCGGCTAATTGTGGCGCTCTTGAAGACCATTAAATATGTTGGCATTTAGACTATTCCATCATGTCAGCGCTTACACTTGACTGAAATAGACATGTGATAGCATTCAGAGATATCGAAATTGATACTCGCTGCCAAATGGAGTTATGGTTTTGATAAAAGTTTGGCAGATGAGAAGGAAGGAAGAGCAGAAAGAATGACAGTGATGATGAAACCCAGACATTAGCACTCTACGACAGCCTTATTGGTTCAAATACTGAAGGACGATGCCAAATTCTTTTTACTGATGAATCTTCTCATTTGTAGCTGTGGTTAGAGCAGAGTCGGTGATGTTGAAGAGCGGATGAAGTCCCGGAGCGGAGAATCCTTTTCCGATGTCGGCCGTATCCACGTCTCGTCCTCTTCTCCCTTTGGTCTCAATCTTTTCCATTATAGTATCATCTTCATCACACAGCAGCAGCCCATCAAGTTCATTGGAGTGAGAATACTCTTACTTTTTACTTTACAAAAGTTCCCGTACTTGCGCAACGCTACCGGGTCGCTGAACGGAAGACAAAGTTCACATCTTCTTTGTTGTGCAATTGGGCGGACAACCTCCGGGTTGTCTGCCTGACATTTACATTTGTGCAGGACTTGGGGACGCCGAAGAAAGTTTGCTGTAGGTTATGGTCAATTGCAAGCTAAGAGGCCGCTGAGCTCCGAGAAGTTCGAACGAGTCATATCTGGGATCTGCGAGGGGAAATAATCCGGGTCGAACTTCATCAAAGAGCAAGCCCAGTTTGTACACGAATGTCATGCTGGATATGTATGATCGAAAAAAGAAGTACAAACCATGTCTACCTGTACAGTTGACAGCGAACACCCATGAGCGTTCCTGACAGAGACTCCAATGTCTTTCCAACATAATCTCCAAACTTATCGTCTTCCTTTGATTGATCGCTGCCTACATGATTCACAAGGTCCTAATCATTGTGTTAGCTCTCGGTAGGAATCGAACTAGCCATCTGGAAACTATCGGCATCGGTGTCGCCCGAGATGGCTTCGTGAAAGAGACTTTTCCTGTTTTCCGCTTGCTGATGTTGAGGTTTGGCTTCCATTGTTGTCGCCATGATAGGCTGAGTAGGTAAGTGTACCCGAATGTCCCAGCTCTTTTCTGTTGACAGTGTTGTCCGCCACTTCCGGCTGGATTAAGTTCCAGCCCCCTTTATTTTCGGCCAATGGCATCATATCCAAATAACACTGCCAGGTGCCTATCCATCTTCCCGTAGTTTCGCCGAGTCGTTGGCGTTGACTTCTCACCAACTTCAACATTTCTCTTCCCGCAAACACTCGGCACCAACCATGGAATCATTCATGACCAACATGGAGTCCGTTCTCCAAGCCTTCGAGCTTTTCGGACGCTACTCATACACTTTCACTTGCTTCGTCGCCCTCCTTACCTACGTAACGCTCTTGGAGCACGTCCAAGAGGCGCACCCAAACTACCACATCCAATCCCTCGTAGAGGACATCTCGATTGTTACCTTCTATCAGTTCTTCGTCGGAGTCTACTGCACTCGAAAGGCTCTTGAGAAGTATGGAGTTGGTCGAACACTGTGTGCCTACTCAGTACTGGTAAGCTTTTCTGCCCGTCCATCTTTTTAGAAACCCAAATTTGTTGGTTAGCATAAGATATTCTGTCAAACCATGCTATTTTATGCTACAAAGCTCTGGGTCTGGCCCAGCTGGAGTTGCAGTTGATATAAACCATACTATGACGCTAACCGCCCGTTACTAAGCAGGCTCTTGCCCTCGGTAAATCCTACCTGACCATTGCCGCCGTTGGCATCAAAATATTCCCTCGTCTATTCGAAGCGCTGGGTCCAGTGGAAGACGGGCTGGAACATGTCCGCGCCCTGCTCGTATCTATCATTCTCACCAACGCCGCCTACTACTTGTATCGACTCTGCGAAGAAGCCAATGACGAAGCAGCAAAGCTATCGAAACAATTCGCCAAGACTCAGTCGCAGAAAGCGTCATTGAGCAAGGAAAACAAGGATCAGACACTTACCATCATTAAATAGTGCGCCCAAATCGAAACCAATGGCACCATACTCCAGCAAGTGAGGCTTAGGATTGAAGTTCTAGAGCTCATCCACAATGGACGAACGCTGAGCTGAAAAAGTTGAGCAGTGTTGCCGCCCAAATCACGGCCATCAACTCTGAGCTTGTGACCGAGCTTGCGAGAGAACGACATGAGCATTCTAAGCTCAAACAGAGCTATGACCACCAAAAGCGCGACAATAAGATTCTTATCAAGAAGAATAGCGACCGGCTAGCCGATCTCAAGCACAAAAATAACTTAATACTGCAGCTGAAAAAGCAGCAGCTCATCATAGAAAATCAGAAGCTGATAATCACCAGTCTCCCAAAACAATTGGAGGCTAAGATCAAGGAGTTGGAGGCAAGGGAGAAGGGAGAAGGGAGAAGGGAGAAGAACAGAGGAGGGTCAAATTGATCAGTCTCGCGAAAGAGCTAGATGCAGAAAAACGCAAGGGATTGGAGCAAGGAGAGGAGAGTAACATTCTTCTCAAGAAGTTGGACTCAGCAACGAGCGAATCGATCTGAAAGGGCCAGAAAATTGCCGAGCTTGAGGAATTGGTGGAGTTGTCAACGTGCTCATCCAGTTCTAAGAGTGAGAGCATCGCCACTTTTCATCAACATCTCGAACCCAGCAAGCAGGATCTAGCGAAGAAGGACAGTCGCATCGCCTCTCTCCACGATGAACTAGAATCTGTCAAAATCGCATCAGCTCAAAACGATGATCTTGTCAACACTCTCCGAGAAGAGTTAAAGACGAGCCATGATGAGTCTGAAAAGAAGGACCCCTCAATCCACTTCCTCCAAGAACAAGTCCAAGAGAAGGACGTGACGATTCGCAACCTGCTTTCTGAAGGCCAGAACAAAGACATGACTATACACAACTTTCAGACGAAACTCGGCACAAAAGACGAAGGAATCCAAGTACAAGAGCTCGAGGCAAGTGTCAATAAGCCCTCCCAGAAGGCCGAGGAAGTGTGGGCTTGTAAAAAACTTTCTGGCCGAGAAGACCCAAGCTATGCACGATCAAGCTACTTCGCTTCGTGAACAAGCAAAAGCGGATGCACTTTCAGCTGAAGTGAGCTTGAGACAACAGCTGGGAGGTGATACAGCAGAGCTGGCTGTTGCAAGATCGGACCTTCTTGCCAAAGACTCCACTATTTGGTCCTTAAATGCCAGATTTGTTGAGCACACAAAGACCAACGAGGATGCGGTCAAGCATGAGGATAAGATGAAGGACAAATTAAAGAGCAAGAATCAACGCATTCAATCATTGGAAGAGAAGTAAAAAAGAACGATGAGGAAATTACGTTTTTGAGATCCCAGGTGCAATTCAAGGAAGGGCTGAATATCAAGATCAGGGCCGAAAAACGCGACTTGACGACTGATTTGACGACTAAAATTGCGGAGCTCAAGAAGATCAAGCAAGAGAACGCCGACATGAATGACGAATTGAGAATATTGGATTTCTTCTTGGCCGATGTTGCTGGGATTGTTGGAGATGACAAACTTCATTTCGCGCGTTTCCGGATTTTTTTTTGGCTTTGTTGATAGCGAGGAATTGCAAAGCGTGTGGGGTGGAACGCATACGAGCTTACGGGGAACTCGGAGTTGTTCCAGCGCCACTTCGTGATGAAGAGAATATGGAAGTCGAAGAGGGTTGTGAAGACGGCGGAGGCTGCGAAGACGGCGGAGGCTGCGAAGACGACGAAGACCGTGAAAACTTTGAAGATCGCGAAGATGACGGTAATGGTGAAGAGGACAGGATCGATGGCGACTACGAGGATGATGGCGAGTTCGAGGAAGCTGGCGAGTTCGAGGAAGATGGAGACTTCGAGGGAAATGGTCGATACGAGGAAAATGGCCACTACAAGAGTGATGATGACAATTGAGCTCGCTTCTACTTTCGATAAGAATGTAGCGTTTGACTTAGCGGTTACCGATGTGAGATCTTTGTGTCAAGAACTGAAGTGCATGTTTCTATCCCACGACAATAGTGGTAGTTGAGGTTATAAAACCGATCAAGTAGAGATGTGGTCGCCTGCGATCGTCAATCTTCGGCAGGGGCTTTTGCCCGGCATCGGCTTACTTCGCACCGCTTGACGTAGATCTAAAGCAATAAATCGACGCCCGGATACGGGGCCATTCAATTTCATATCTGCCTTTGCAGACCTGTCAGGCTCCAACCAGCGGCGAGCCGGAGCTCTCGAGCTCTTGACCTGATAATGCACCATTGGACCTTGTTGGTCAACCTTAAGTTCCCAGGCAAACCACAGCCTCCGTTCCTATTGCTGGAGCGTAAGATCGAGCTTGCACATTCGTGAGGGATTCTCGCCCTTTAGAATGGGAGACAAGGCTTGCGAATCCCTGTCGACCATCGCCAAACCCCTCAGATACCTTGCGAACGCAGCAGACACCGACAAAGGACTGGTAGAAAGCAATTATCATGATGTTGCCAACTTTCTTCTGGAGATTTGGTACGGCTTGTTCGAAAAGGCAAGCTCTTGGCAAAGAAAGCGTGTGATTTGATGCAGGTAATAATGAGTGGGTGGTGTTTAAAATATCCAAAGTCCCGGAGGATCGACTGATATTCGACGACTGAATTCGTGATGAAATGGTTATGAAGTTGTGTTGAAAATTTCTAGACGCAGAGTAAAAAAAAGTTGTCGTAAATTTGGAGGACGACTGGATCGTTGTTGCCTTTTAGGACTGGCAAACACGGACGAAGACTCTTTGCCTTGCTTTCGCGTTTGTGTAAGAGAAAACGATACCTTCATGATGTTTTACCTTCGACTCGAATTGAACGTATCAAATCCTCAGTCGCCACCACTTTTGTGCTTCATCATTCCGAACGAGAGGAGCCGAATTGCCGCCAGCGCTGTCCTGAACCCGAACTCCTACATCGTCTCTTGTCCGCAGTGGACATGGTGCTCCTCGCAGTCGCAGCTGGAGATATGGGCGGTAAGAAGGCTCATCGGCTTCAGCACACCTCTTCCTCGATTCCAGAGTCTTCTCACTCAATTGCTTCGCCACGTAGACCGCATCATCAAAGTGCGCTGGGTGAACCTCTCGGATGTGAATGCCCAATTGATGCTGGCCGTCCGTGGCTCGAAATCGCGTCCAAAGGGAAGGCCGTATGTTTGGAGGATAATCTTTTGGCGTATGGGAGGGAAGGGACGATTGTCGGTGGCTCTTTTTCATCGAGAGGGAGGTCGGATATCTGATTGATGAGAGAGTGCATTTTGAAGTCGACTTTGAGAGTTACGAGGAAGCTGTTTGTTCATTTGGGATGCCTCTTGAGGGATAGTCCGGACGTCAACTTGATGAGGTTGTCCATGGCAGTTGTAGTGGGATGCTAAACTAACGTGCGCAAATGTCGTGGCGTTGGTAGGGATCTTTACATTGCAAGTCGATAGCGTTTGTAGAAGAGTCCGGTCCCAGGGCAAGGAGTTCTTGGAAAGCCGATTGGAAATAAGTTGAGATATGATGCAGTAAAATAAGATGGAGTTGAGTTTTGTCATCATCTGGAAAGCATATTCAAATCAACACATGGACGAGTCCTACTACCATGTCGAAAAACCGTGTTAATGGCAGTGCTGTAGTCAAATTGCCTGGAAGTGAAGACTATCGGCAAAAATAATAATTGAGTAAGGTTCTTTTTCCTCTTCTAAGGACATCAACGTTGGTTCTCTGGAGCCCTCCATCGGCTTTTTGAGTCAGTTTATTACTGATACGCTTAATTAGTCAACCCACTCAACCAACGAAGTTGTGGCTTCTTTCTCTGAAATGCCTTTGCTGAAGTTGCCTTGGATCGAGGAAGCTTCACTATTCTTCAAGTTTGGCGGAGACCCGCCCGTATCCTGCAAGGTTGATAGTTCATGTAGAGGATCATCCAGACCATATCATGGAGCAAAGGGGACTCTGCTGAGCCGATTGTGGTCTTTCTGCAGATATAAGTCATTGGAATACTCAACCATGCAGATTCTTCACTGACTTCGCAACGCCATGACCCACACGCCTGTCTTCCGCCCACTTCGATTTCGGTTGTCTTTCAATCGCTCGATTTTTAAGTCGACTACCACCTGCCTCTTCGGCCGCCAAAACCGCCACCTCTGCCTCTGCCACCACCGTATCCGCCCCCTCCATACCCACCACCCTGTCTGCCGTATCCTCGATCACCATATCCATCACTGGGACCAGATGGCGTATTGTAGTCGTTCTGGGGTGGCGGCTTGCCCTTCAGCTCTTTCTGCAAAGTCTCATATGTCTTCCTCATTTGAGCATACCCTAGGTGCATCTTTCCGTAGAAGTGATCGGCCAATCGTCTGTCATTGTCCAACCTACTCAGATATGCTCCGCAGACGTCACAAACTTGTAGCTTCTGATGACCTGAAGGACCAGAGGTGTCGGATAAGGCTTTCAATTCTCGCTCGCGATCTTCTTTCTGCTGCTTGAATTGGCGGATCTTGAAGAACTCTTGATATGCAATGTTGACATCACCTGCTTCACTGAGAACGCGAACTTCTTGGAGACCAATTTGGATCGACTTTCCGAGATCGTTGATGGTTTTGAGCTGTGTAGTACAAGGTTAGCTAGCGATACGCGATATCAGCGTCAAAGTCCTCACCAGAGCGTTAGTCTGCCTTATTTCGTCAGGAGTCTTCTCCAATCTCCTCTGAGCGCTATCAATACGCCGGTTACACTCGTCGACGTACTTCTGCATGTCTCGCAGATAGTCGTACTCGAAGCCCCATTTCGATTTCTGCTCGGCGTCGGCGGCCTCGTACTCTGTCTTCAAGCCTTCGTTGTGCAGCTTGGGACATGGGCCGAAATCTTGTTTGGTGTTGGTGAACAGGTCGTGCGGGCATGTGCCAACAAGATAGGAGCGGCACACCTTCATATCAGTTATCGGGACTTGAGGAGCTCTAGTGCCGGGTCCACTCATGAGCTGCTCGCCCATGAGCTGTTCTGTGAGGAGTGTCAGCGGTGGTTCTGACGGCGCGTATTTCTGTGACTATACCAAGCAGCCTCCTCTGCTCTGCCGCCATCTTGAGACAGTATTGAGTGGTTGTTGATGTTGAGCAGTGGTGATGGCCAGCCCTGGGAGTTGATTTTGCGGCGAGTTTGAACCTCCGAAGGGGTCGAGACGCGAGGAGGCATAGGCCGTTGCCGTTCAAACACCCAAGCTGTCAACACCAGGTCCCAGATGGTGCACACGATACGCGCCTATGCACTTCTCTGATCTTGAGTAATTGTAATGTACTTTCCCTTGCTGTTCGTGTCTGCTCTCACGACCTTCTCACGACTCTCCCATGCCGAGTCCGATTACCATGAACAACTCCACATAAGACCGCTCCCTCAGAACGCCCTCTTCGCCTCCTTCAATTTCCGCAGTAATTCCTCATCCTCGGCTTTCGGGAACCAAAACTTCAGATACTTTCCGAGATCTCTAGGGCAGATCTTACAACATGCACATACAAAAGAGTTACACCTGAGGTTCAGTCTGGGGCGATGGGATGACGAGAACTGGGGCGCACGACCCTCGGGAGGCAGAAAAGAGGGAGGCACAGGTGTGGAGATCTGGGCATGGGTCGATGCTCAGAATGATGAAGAGTAGGTTCATACGGCCGTCGCTGAGGTTGAACGGGAGACTGACAATTGCAGGGCGAATGCGCGGTGGCTTACACTCACGAACACGCTGTCTGGACTATTCTGTGCGTCGCTGAACTTCATTGATTCCACCAAGACGATACGGCCAGCAGTAACTTTCGAACCCGAAGGAATACATCGCAGGGGCGCCATGGACAATCTCCAGTTGCTTCATGGCGTGCTTCCTCACGAAGTTGTCTGCACCGAAAACTTGACTCCTTTTCTGAAGTTGCTGCCCTGCAAAGGAAAAGCTGGCATCTCAAGTCTTCTCGATGGTCACAAGCTGTTCGATGCGTCGTGGCAAGCTATGGCAATTGACATTCGTCCTGTCTGCACATCTGAGACGAATTGCATTTTGGAGATTGAACAGACGATTGATATGGTCGTTGACATTGCAAGATCCAAGAGACCCAGAGGTGAGTCCCGAATATCAAAGACGCCAGCATAACCGCTGACAAGACTCAGACAACCCTATACCGCGTCCAATATCCGAGTCAGAACTCGAATGCGACACTTCCAAGTCGTACAACGGCGACGATACTTGTTTCCCCCTGACCAAGACCTCAGAATCTGCGTGGAGCTTGACCGAAGTATTTGGTCGACCCATCCATGGTTCTTGCTCAATCCCTGGCGATGACGGAAGCCCAGCTGAGTCTGTCTGCTTGAATGTGAGTCCCGAGCGTACGGTCGAGGTTCGTAGTGAAGGGGTATGGTCAGAAACGAAATATGACGCGGACGGTAAGCGCTGCTTCAAACTGCCCTCCAACGGAACAGACTTCGATGTTATTTTGCCAGAGCAGACTCTTTCAGTCCATGCGCCTACTAGTAGACCGCGTCTACACGCGGCGCGCTCTATCACTGGCTACGGTCAAGAAAGAGGTGGCGTCCAGGCTGTGTTGCGTAACCCATCTGCGACCGAGTCCATCGAAGTTGTGTACATGGAGTCTTTGCCGTGGTACATGAAACCATACCTTCATACTCTTCATTCTTCTATGATCTCACTCAGTGGCCCGTCATCAGCGGATCCCATCAAAGAGACGTTTTACAGACCTGCTCTTGATCGCCATCGAGGGTGCCATCTGGAGCTAGTTCTCACCATTCCGCCTTCTTCAACGCTCACCCTCACCTACGATTTTGAAAAGGCCATCTTGAGATACACCGAGTACCCGCCTGATGCCAACCGAGGATTTGACGTCGCTGCCGCTGTCGTTCGTCTCCTACCCTCGAAGAATTTCCCACAAGACGTCTACCTCAGAACCACGACTCTACTTCTCCCACTTCCAACTCCAGATTTCAGCATGCCGTACAACGTAATCATCCTGACAAGTACAGTCATGGCCTTAGGATTTGGCAGCATTTTCAATTTACTGGTGCGACGATTGGTCGCTGTAGACGAGATCGGTCCTGCGCCCCTTGCGCTGATTATTTTACAGCTGAAGAGCCGCATCCGGGCGACCTTTTTGAAATTAGCCTCTAAGTTTGGGACAAAGAGTGAGAAGAAAACACAGTAGTGATGGATTAATCTAGGTTTTCATGCCTCTCTATTGGTCTATGTTTGATCGCGGGCGCTTGGGTTACATGATGGTCCGTGGTTGTGCTCACGATGGTCATTGGTGTTGCATCTCGAATAGATTGGGGCGCATAGAGGACTCAACCTCAAGGCACTGTGATATAGGTACTACATCGATCGTTTTCCTAATCCATCTGACCCCACAATCTGGAATTCGCATTCCAGTCTCCCGGTTATTTCGTACATCATTATCTTGCTTTCCTCAATTCCAAGTCGGAACTCATGTATACCGCCAATTGCTCGAGACGGCTCGCATTACACCAATCCTCGATCTCTTTGCAAACATCAGCGCTTGCAACAATTTCACGACACGACAAAGACGAAATTATGTTCCCTACCTCTACCCACTTGACGGCTCTCATTGGTCTGGCGACACTCATCGGTATGTGTTGCGAGCTGTACATTCTTCATCTTTTTGCGCGCCAGAAATATCCCGGAAATCTTGTCTATGAATGATTGGATACCATCACACGTCTCCTTCGAAATTCGTCACCCTCGTTGTTTTTCCCGATAGACAAAACTTTACGTTTCTTCATCGGCACCCTACTGTTCAACCTCCCGCTACTACCATCAATCTAAATTTCATAATCTAATCACCACCACGAGTAGCAACGGCCAATGCGATACATACATTTGGGTTGTCAAGTATGGGTGGAGTGGAAGGGCTGGGTGCGTTTCATGGGATTTGGGTTGGTGGTGCTTGGGGACAGTTTTAATGTCCCACCGTTTTTTCCTGCAAGAATTGAGTAGAACCATTTGAAGGCGGAAGTGTGCATCAGACGGGCATGGTTGCGAACGAAGCTGGAAAGTAAGGAGAAGTGTGAGGGGCTTCAGGTGGCGGTGGCGTTGTAACAGGAGTTTTGGGAAGTGATTAGGATCTCGATGTTGATGACGCCACTTTGGGGAATAGAGCAGGAAAGCTTTTTTGTGGTATCTTTCAGTCGTGGAAGGATTGGAATTCGGTAAACGTTGATATTGCCAACTTCCCTAATTCTAACCCTCGCCAAAGAACTGTCAGGTCCTTTCGAGGTTGCCTTTTCACTGCAAAATAAGGCTGATCAATTCAAGGATGTTTGAAAGACCGGTTCTGCACAATTAGAAGAGTGGTATCAGGCTGACTCTGCGTTGAGGGGTAATGGCGAGACCGACGAATCGACTGATCGCCTCAGCAATACCTCAAGCACCGATTCGAGATCAAAGCCATATTCAACTCTTCCCTCCTCGCATCCACTTAATCATCTCGACATCCCCAATGCGAACCAAAACCCGTCATTCAGTCGTTCCAGCCTCCCCTTATTGACATCATCTCTCACAAAGCAATAACCCGCAATCTTGACAAGCTGAGATGACGACGGGATTCCTGGCACCACAGTGTCGACAATCCCATTTGGCAGACCACGCATCGATGCCGCGCCAGAGGCGTATACTGATGCGAGTGTTAACATTGTTGGGAAAGATGGGGAGGAGATGTACCCGACGAGGATTTCGGACATTGCAAGGTTTGTGAGGTCATGTTTGATGATGTTTGCAAAGGTGAAGCTTCGTGGAATGCTGGATCTTGGCTAGTAGGAGCAAAAACGGCGTTAACACATCAATGTAGTGACTAGATCTCCCGTTTTATCGGATCTCTGTGGAAACTATCGACCTCGGTATCTGTGGGGCTTGCCTAAAGCGTAAAATTGATACTGAGGATACAGCGGCATCCTTACTTGGGTGATTGTGTAACAACCACGAATTTACTTTCGGTACTAGCATTGAGTTGGAAAACGATGTCTTCCTGGCAATTGACTTCCAAGAATTCGCCTCGGATCATATCGACTTTGCCGTGCGACTGGACGGAGCAAAAGAGACCATAGGTGTCGATTTGGGGTAGTAAATGAGAAGTCCCACTGTAACATCGTAGCTGGGCGAGAATCGCGATGGTTCGTTCGGACTTTGATCCATTCATCAGGTGGACAATGACTACCAAACAAATGATAGAGGTAGCTCACTTCTGTACTTTACTGTTGTGACACTTGACAACCTGATACTTGGCTGTGGACCACACATTCAAGTGTCTGCAAGCCTTTACGACATGGCCTCCCTCATCCTCGAAAGGTTCGCGCGTACATCGATGAGCGGTGCCTAGGTTGTTGGTGATTATGCCGTGATGCTTCTTACATTTGCAGCACTCCCAGCTTGGGATCTTGAGCAAGGAAGAAAGGAATTTCATGATGGGATTGTTGAATAAGGACTGTTCGTGTTAGAGTAGCTCGATGACCAGAATATCTGGATGAGTACTTGAGAATATAGGAGCTTTTGACGTGGAGCACGTATATCGAAGTAGTCTTGAGAGTCGCTGTATTTTCGTGGTCGGCCAAAGTGCGAAGCTTTGCTGTTGTGCCATGACGATGGCCGCTGAAAGGAAACATTTGAAGTCCATCAACTCTCGTGTTTTCAGGGTGTGTTCCATATCTCTATCAACAGATCATGCAACATGATTTGCGCGGATTCAGTCACCTTCACGATGCGTCCAGAGCAGGACGACAAGAGAAGCCTGAAAATGACATAGAAACTTTGCAATGCGCGTCGATATCGATGAGTCTCTGGCAGCGAGGTTCACGAAGAACGCTAGAAATCGTTGACCTCTATCTCGAAACGAGAGGCCCTCCAATCAACAGTGGCTTCCGTTGCTTGCTTTCCAAAGGCAATGAGGTTGGATGTGAATTAGAAGCAGAGCACGGGTGGACTGATATGATTGCGATACCACAGTTCCATGCTCTTTGCCAAATGATGGTAAACTCTTCATGATGTGATTAAAGAAAGATACTTCTATTTGCAGCGCCCAACGATGGCCGAAATAGTGATTGGTGGATTGCAGTACTGAATTAAATGCATGATGCAACTACCGGTGGCGTCTATGACAAATTATCGCCTAGAGCGTCGCTACATCAATTCCATATCAACCATCTCACAGCCTTCTCTCGCCCCGCAGACTTCCTTCCGCTGCATATCACAAATGCGCTTCCCCTTCCTCGCCTCCCTCACAAAATCTCTCTATATCCTCAGCAACACGACAACCCGCTTCGTCCCGTCGACAACAAAAGCACTCCAGCCCCTCCTTCGCCCCTCCTCTCTAAGACAATCGATGCCAATCCCATTCCTAAGCTCTCTCTTCAGTTCCTCCGCAACGACAAGAGATATGTCCTACCCAGTTCAAAAGACGGATCAGGAATGGCAGGCCGTCCTCTCTCCTGGTAGACACATACCCTCCCTCCCTGTACACATGTTCTTCAGAGAGATACTGTGGCTAATCACTTCGTCATGAACAGAACAATTCCGCGTCGTCCGCAAACAAGGAACAGAAGCCCCCTTCACAGGGAAATACGATAAACACATGCCCGAAAGTGGGACGTACAACTGCGTTGCCTGTGACGCGCCACTCTACAAGGCAAATCACAAGTTCAAATCTGGCTGTGGTTGGCCTGCCTTTTTCGACGGCGTTCCGGGTGCTATCACACGCCACACCGATAGGACATTTGGAATGGAGAGGACGGAGATCGTTTGCTCGAATTGTGGCGGGCACTTGGGGCATGTGTTTAAGGGAGAGGGGTATGCTACGCCGACCGACGAGAGACATTGTGTCAACAGTGTTAGTTTGAAGTTCAATGGCGAAGAGAAGTGATAATGGGGAGAGTCCTCGTGGCCGGCATAGTAAAACGTCCCATGTCAGCGGTGTTGAGCATCAGTGAAGTTTTGTATAAGACTGTAAATATATAAGATGATTTGAAAGCACGAGATGTAGTGCACGAAAGTACAGATGACAGCCATGATCGGGAGATGGTTCTTGCCCAGGAGGTCTCTCTGTTATAGCTCCTCAAGAACATAGTACGAATCACGAAGTATCCATTCTTGCACGCATGGTGTTGTGATCTCGGCCATGTCAGCATTCGTAGCCAATCTCCAAACCGATAACAGCAACCTGCCCTACACACGACACAAGAGGTCATGCATTGCAATTCGCACCCGTCCAAACGCCGCCCATGCAATGTCAAATTTCAAGCCCGCTCCAAACCCAGTAAATACATATGCCCAAACTCCATGCAGACACACCTCCAACCACAACTTCCCTCCTCCTCCTCCCCAACCCTCCAACCCCCTGAAACCTTACGTCCCCTTCCCCCCCCGCGCAAACACCCAACCCCCAACCCACCAAAGCAATATCACAACCCCCGAAATAATCCCCGCCAACTTCAAAATCGCAGTTTTATTTCCCTGCCCCGCCATCCGCGCCAGCCTCTGCGAGCTGTTTTTGATACTGCTCCCCATATCGGAGAAGACCTCCTGGTTGCGCTGGATCATGCTCTGGTCGGAGGCGTTGTTGTAGATGTCCACCGTGACGCCGCGGAGGGCTGAGACTTTAGAGGAGAGTTCCGAGAGGCGCGCATTGTTTTGTCTGGTACATGGTCAGTCCAAGTTTGTGGTGGGAGGGATTGGCAAGAGGGAGGTGGTAGGTATGGGTAGGAGGTGGCAAGTACCTTTCGCGTTCGTAGGCTTCTGACATTCTTTGGGAGAAAAGAGTGCTTGTTTCTCTATCCAAGGTTCTACTTCTTCGTTCTCCAGGCCGAGAGAATGCGCTTCGGGCTGTTGGAGTTGTTGGTGTAAGATGATGCTGAAGGTTGCAATGCGACAGTTGCGGCCAAATTCACGGAAGTCTTAGCGTGATACAATATCCAGGGGTGGATTTCTGTCAACTCAATGCTTCGTCCCAATGCCTAACGTTGACGATTTGTGGTAATTCTGATCTTCAGACAAAGGGTAGTTATCACTTCAAAAAGAAGTGTGCACATCGTGAAGAACACTCTGTGCAATCCCAAAGCTATCTACAGGCATTAAATCATCAAGCTTGAAAAGCATCGCTGGTCACCATTTTGCATTACCCTAACGTGCCTATCCACAAGCCAGGAACATATCGACTCAGTTCTAAGCTACCTAGTCGCCTCAAGCATACTTCCAACAATAGCTCTACTCCCAGACATTCGAGAACAAATCATCGTTCCCCGAATTGAAAGCTGCAGGTTTCGCAGGAGTAGCCGTCGATGTAGAAGCATGAGGAGCACTACTCCATCCTCCAAAATCATCATCGGCAGTCACCTGCGGGCTCGTCACCTTTGTGGCAGTCATAGGTGATCCCCAGCCATTGTTGGAAGTGGATGGTGTAGGCGCAGGGGCGGCAGCAGCAGCAGGTTTCGAGTCGCCCCAAGCATCGCTTGATGATCCCCACACATCGTTGCTGCTCGCATTTGCAGCAAAAGATGAGGTCTGGGCTGGAACGGCAGGGTTGGAAGGAGCAGGGTTGGATAGGTTGAAGGCCGAATTATCGTACGCAGGTGCCGCCTTAGCAGAAACAGGAGCTGGAGCCGTGGAATCGCCCATGAGATCAAACAGACCGTTATTATTCTGTGGCGGCGCAGCTGCCGCAGGACTCGCTGCAGGGGAGGAGTTTGAGAAGAAGTCTCCAAAACCGCTATTAGAGCTAAACCCTCTCGAGGGTGCAGGTGGTTGGGAAGCCACATTTGGAGGAGAGGTCGGCGTGTCGAAGAAGCTTCCGCCGCCTCCGTAAGCGGAGGGTGTAGTCTTTGGCGGCGCGGCGGTCGACTTTGCGCTCATGCCTGTTAAGCCAGCGAATGGCGAAGGCTTCGCGGGTTGTTGAGCAGCCGGGGCGCCGAAGTTTAAGCCACCAAAAGCGTCGCTCATGCTACCAAAAGCCGATGATTGTGTGGGTGGCGATTGTGTCTGGGGAGACGACATGCCACCAAATTGACCTGCTGATGCTTGGTATTGCTGTTGAGGAGCAGGTGCCGCAGCAGGCTTTGACGCGTATAGTGATAGAATGGACTGTTTGAGATCAGGTCGTGTATTGGTAGCGCTTGATGACGCGGCAGATGTGCTCGAGGGCCGGTCTGGAGGCGCTGCTGGCGCAGAACCAAAAAAGTCGAGTCCGAGTAGAGAGTCGGCGGGCTTGGTGGCCTTGGGAGGAGTAGGTTCGGCCTTCGGAGCAGGCTTTGACATGGGAGGTCCTGTACTCGGTCGAGCTGGTGTTGAGACCGCTTCATCGCCGAATAAATCCACTACAGGAGCATGACGAGTAATCGCTGATGGTCCAGCGCGTCCAGGTGGTGGTGCTGCTTGCTTCTGAGAAGCAGATCGCTCTATAACCGCCTTCTGCTGGACGACATTCAAGGGCTGGCTAAGTCAGTTTCGCGATTGAATGAACCGTATGGACAGTGCCACTGACCACATCATCGTCGCCCTCAACTTCAAGTGTAGATGGATCTGGCATGGGTCCATCCATAACCCAACGCTTCGATTCATACTTTGTGCGGATGAAGTTCTCGATCTTGGCCTCGGAGGGCATATGTCCAGGTGCTAGTTTCGCTTCCCAGTATCTGTGCCTGTCAGTCTCTTGTACGCGTACCATGTATCACCACCACTGACTTGTTCGCTCGCGCATTGCCCCATCGCAGCATGCTTGCCAACTGTTCGTCGGTCCATGTATCCAGGTCCACGGACTTGACTCGGCTGATGTGTGTACCCATACCACGGTGTATTCCAGAGCATCTATTGTCACCATTGTCAGCCACTTCCCAGCAGCCCGCCTGGCACTCGACTGCAGTCCCATACCGAATGCACATAAATACGCCCAGGTTCCAGCTGGCCCATCTTGGGTCTATGTCATGTCGTCAGTCTCGTTGCTCCCTATCCTTCCAACTGCCAGTCTACCCACGCTTGTTCCTCTTGCAGTCCGAACAGCTCTTGTTTGTCTCGAGCTTGACCAACTGTTTCAACGTGTTCCTATTCTTCTCGGCAGGATCTACCGACGGTCCTCTTCGTGACATTGTGGGCAATTGTGTATAGGGCCAGTCGCCTTTGAGGTTGGAATGCGCGGTATATGGAGGGAAAATCGAGGTTGTGGGAATAAGTGTAGGTTGGGCACGAGGGGTCGAGTCGCGGAGGTTCTCTCGCTTTGAGATTGGCTCTTGAAGGGATCGCTCTGGCTCTGTGAGGATGGCGGCTGTTCAGTGTCAATCGGGGAATGTGACACTCTATAACTGTCTTCTAGAGGGAACAATTGCTGGTGCCTGGCTGGCGACAATGGCGATAATGGCGACCAAACAATGGTGACGCCCCAAAGTTGTACCGACTTCACGTGTTCTCGCCAAGTTGGGCCTGAACTTCAACTTTCAATTAGCACGGCCATGTTATCCCCAGCATCCTGTTAATACCAGAATGTCTTCGAATCATGCCACCTTTTTCTCGCGATGCGTTATTAATAACTTCAACAGATTGCTCAAGGCGCTCAATGCAGCAGGCAGCTTACCACAGTCTGAACATTGTATGCAAATATGTCGATGGATGAAAACTGATATCCTACTGTAGACGAACTGGAGGTCTAGTGATCGACTGGGAGCGACAGACCCAATAACTATCTAATACCGACAACACCAAGCCTCCGTGCGGTAGCCTTACTCGCCGTCTTTCTTTCTTAATATCCTCTCAAAACATCCTACCCAAGGCCATCATCTCATCCAAAGCCATCATCGTTGCCTGTTCGTCAAGCATCATGTCCTCGCGTAGTTGCGAACTGAATCTCTCATCCTCAGGGATATCTTGTTCGTTCAAGTAAAGGTTGACCGCAAGATTGACATCGCCACCGTTAGCTCCCAAGTACAGCTCCGCGAAGCGCCTAGCAACCGGGCCAGCAACCTCTCTGAATTGCTCGACCATTTCGTCCGTTACTTCGGAAGATCCTTCGGTGCTATCCACATTCCCAATGACGCTTGTATTGGGCGAGTCAATATCCTCACCATCAGCACCCCATCCCTTGTTCTCGCCTGCAGCACTTTTCTCTCTAGCTCCTTCATACTGCGCAATCAGCCACGGCCTAGCATCAACGTCCGGCGTCAGAATGAAGCTCGACGCAGATCTCGATCCAGGAACATATGTTCTCGCATATCTAACTGGGCGATCATTATATCGCGGATTCTTGCTAACCGTCCTTGGTAACTGGTATTCAGGCAGTGTAGGATCGTAGGGCAAATACATTGGTATTTCGCACCATGGACGGACACGGTCGCGATCAATAGGTGGAAGCCCACGAGAGGCACGCTTTTCATTTTCTGCTTTCCATCTTGGTGTATTCGATGCAGCCAGGACGAAGTCTCGTTTCATTCCGCACCAGAAATCCTCGGTGTCTCTGATTTGGGATTCCCGAGATGGCTCCCAGATTTCGGCCAACTTTTTATGGGCGCGCATGTTGTTATACCGCCGCCAGACTTCACGATCGATAGGGTTCCCGTAGTCGTTGTCTTTCCAGTAGGCATCGCAATCTTGTATGGCGACTCTGTAATGTTGTTGGTAATAATAGTGTGGTTTGCCTTTTTTTTCCGACTTAGCGTTAAGAGTATCGATAACTTGGGCTCTTTTACTCTCCTGTCCACAGATAAAGCGTATCCGCATTTTTGAGCCGTTGGTCTCCTTGCTCGTGAGTTCCGGCGTGCTTGCTTCGCTGTCATAATTCTCGTCGTCGTCACGCAGATAGTAATCCGATTTCTTTGGTATGTTCTTTTGCCGTTGGTTCTTCTTGTTCTTGCGTCTTCTTGCCATGACAACGGGGACTTACTTCGTTTTTTGGTTTATTGTCTTGCTCTGTGTCTTGCTTTGTGTCTTGCTTTGTGTCTTGCTTTGTGTCTTGCTTTGTGTCTTGCTCCGTGTCTCGCTCCGGGTCCTGCTTCGACAGGTCGTCTTGGTTCATGTTAAAGATGTAAAGGCTGCTGACAGCTTTAAGTATGATGTAATGAGGCTTGCTTTGACGCGTGTTTGAACTGATATCAATGTATGTGAAGTAGTGATGGTGTTTACATCGCTTGATGGGGAACGTGGTGTTCATGTGCTGAATGTTGCAGGAGTGAGGCTGTAACCTGACAGGAGCGACGCTGTTTTGAGATGCCATTGGATGGAGCTCGATGAGGACTAAATCCCAAGATTCAAACGAAGTCTCTGCACCGCTCTATCGTATCATGTCTTCCTATTGACAGCCTGAAAATGATTTACCGTATTCAATTCTGAATCGATACCGATAATCTTCTGACAAAGATATACAACAGTTTCTTCCAGAAAACAAACCGCATCTATTCTCAATCGCAGAACAGAGAGGAACATGCGTTAGTGGTCACACTGTGCTCTAAGTCCGAGACCGATGTTGCTAAGTCGCGAGCGAATTCCAGTCTTGAACGGCCACGAAATACCGACAGCGTCTTTACTGAGTGCTGGGTACTCGAGACGGTTTGATTGAGAATTGACGGTGAGCGATGGTCGCAAGGAGGGACAGTAAGTCGTATGGCAGTAACCACGCATTCAGACCGACATGTTGTTCAAGCCTCACTCAAGCTGCAGTGTCCATAATCGTCGACCTCGCCCATCCATCTTGCTACTTTCCAAAGGAACAGCTAAGCTGGAGACCACGTGTCTCTGATCTCCTGGAAGTAGGATGATATGAAGCTCTTGCCATGGGGGCTGAAATACGTTGTCGGCACCTCTTCTAAGCCCGACTGTGATCTTCTCCTCCGTCGAGCTATACTCAACGGTGAATGATGAAATGTTCGCATGCAAGGCGATTCCGTCATCCTCAAACCACGTGTAGGAGAAAGTCCGTCCATGTGAGGTTCCTTCAGGTGGAAATATCTCCATCCCACGATAATCATCATCCTCTAGCGAAAGACACACAGGACTCAGTTCCCCAGGCATTCGAGTCTGGACAGCCTTTCCAACAGGGACAGCTGTCCCAATCTTCGCGAGGACAGGAATACTCTCCTTCCACCCAGAAGCTATCTCGACCCACTGCCCTGAGGCGAGGTATTCGTAGGGAGCGTTAGTGTTCACGTAACCGTGATCGAAGTCCGCACCACACTCACGAGGAAGGTACAATTTAGCTGTGGTCTGACCAGGCCTGAACGCTCCTCCAATGAGCATAGATCCTCCGAACCAGAATTGTTCCTCGCCCTCTTTCAAAAATTGTGACCAGACCTCGGGATCATTTTCGTAACCCCATCCAACCCATCTTTGCGGCGGTGACGCGGTCAGATGGCTTTCCAGTGCAAGTGTGTATATATATGGTAAAATCTCGTAGCGGCGTTTAATGGCTGCGCGGATCAAAGGTGTAATACTTGGGTACATCCACGGTTCGATGACTTCGCCAACGGAGTTGTCCTTTGCTGAAGTCTTGAAGCAGTTGATTGCGAAACGTGGTCCATAAATACCAATCTGAACCCATCGCAAGAGCAGCTCGGGAGAGGGCTGAGGTCCTTTCCAGTGTCAGCTACCGCACAGTATGACAGAATCTTTGCTTACCTTCAAAGCCACCAATGTCATGGCCAGAACATTGAAGAAGTGACATTCCGGCGTTTAATGAAAGCGCGTTCGCCCCTTTCATCGATGCCCAGCTTGTGATATTGTCTCCGCTCCAGGTACTTCCGCAATACCGCATGGTGCCGGCAGTTGCACTTCGAGTAAGCACTAACGGTCTCTCGTTCGGCGCTACGCTAAGCAAAGCATCATATGAAGCTTTCCCCATTAACTCAGTGTGCATTGCGCGACCCCATAAGCCAAGAGACTTTGACCTTATGGTCTTGACAGTCGCCACAGGATCCTCGAGTGCCAGGGTCCAGCTGTCATGTGGTAGGACGTATTCATTATTGTCATTCCACATGGCATCGATTCCCTGCTTCTTCAATTCTCGCACGCCTCTGAACCACCATTGAAACCCCTTTTCTGAGGTGAAATCGATGTGGCTTCCGTCACCACTTTCACCACCACCCGCACTCCATAGCCGCATAGCCGCTGCTCCCCCTTCCATGCCCCTGAAAAGCGCCATGTTTTCTTTGAGATACTGATAGTCTGGGTGAGAGCTGAGTACAAAAGGTTTGATATTCGTGAGAAGCCGGATGCCTCGAGTGTGGAATTCTGCTATCCACTTCTCTGGATTCGGAAAACGAAGGCGGTTCCAATGGAACACATTCCTTACTCTGGGCTCAATCTCGGATATGGAATAGCCAGAGCTCATTTGATGGGCCGAACAAGGTATGTCATGTTCCTTGAGCTTGTCTGCAAATGAAAGCAATTGTTGAGCCGCAGGAGGGTCATCGCCCATGCAGTATTGATAACCACCAGATATGTAGCCGAAAGCCCATTTGGGGACCAAGAGAGGGAACCCCACGAGCTCGGCATATGTTCTGACGACTTCCCTCAAGGTTTTACCGATGATCAGATATTCTTCGAGGCCACCATAGTCTTGTCGATATACTTTGTAATGGCCCCACAGGCCATCGATCTCGGAACCAACAGACCAGGATCCTCTGCTGTGTGTCGTCGAAAAAATGGCGATGCATCCTTCCGGAGTAGCCTTGATTAACAAGGGCAGATGTTTATACAAAGGATCGGTCTTGTGAACGTCATAGCCGAAACAGTCGCTTGCAGAAAGTTGAAAATGGCGCCCAGTCAGATCCATAGGTGCAGCTTTCTCCCCTAGACCAACGTGGAGAGCAGTCCTGTCATGTTTAACATAATGGGCAATCCCAGGTCCATCGCAAACATAGGAACGACACTCCAGATCTCGGTGCAGTGACTCCGACGCCCCTTTCCACCCAAGAGAGACAACAGGTGTACCAGCCCACTCCACGGAAGCTGTCACGTTTCCAACATCGAACACTGCCGATTGACTGTCTGGCCTGTAGGAAGCGATGTTCATGCTAGAGGCCTGGGATTCGGGCGACTTGACGCTGGGCCATGGTGGTAATGGATGGCTTTCAGATTGGAAAGTGGTTTTGAACAAGTTCGGCCTGACAACTTGGAATCGGAAGTCAAAGCTCGTAGGTCCATTGGATGATCGAATACGTATTGGGAAACTCCCGATGGTGGTTGCTTCCGCAACTTCGATATAAGCCTCGGGAACCGACTCCAGTTGAGGCATTGCTCACGACCAGCATGCAAGTCGTCAACGTTTCTTCTTTTCGCCAACGCTGGAGAATATGGAAGCTGGAAGCTGGAAGATGGAAGATCAAGGGGAAATAAGTGAATCGAGCAAACATCAAGCTGGGTCAAAGACTCGAAGATGGACGAGAGTCCAGCTCGCTGCTCACCATCCGGCATCGGGTCTGCGGACGAATGGACCATCCTTGCGGAAACAAGGCGATATGGTCGAGACACGCAGTCGAAGTCCAGTGCCGCGTTGAGACAATCGACACGTGGTTGACTTGGGAGGGATTTGCGGTGCAAGTCACTGGCAAGGTAAAAGGAGAAAGTGTGGAGAACTGGATTCGGCCAATGCCGTAAACTATATTTGTCAGTTACTAAATCCTGATCAAGCATTCCAATACGCCCCACTTCTTCACGTGTCGCGTCGACATGTTTCTGGCTTCACCTTTCCAACATTTCCAACATTTCCGTCAATCTTTGTCTCTCATTGTCGTCGCTGTCATCACCACTCTCAAAGCCTCAGTCCGGCAGCCATAGCGGCTCCACTCACTGGGGTTGCTGAATCTCTATGGTCCAGCAACGGCATCGCGGATGGTCAGTTCACGATGTACTAAGAGCTTCCAAACCCAGAAGCCCATTGTTTGTTCACGCTCAGGTGGTAAGTTGAAGGTGTAAAGCGCTGAAGGTGCACACGAATGAAATCGTTGATGGTCGAGACAGTGTGTAGACTGCATTGGCTGATATCAAAGTTAGTGTTTGAGACTATCGCCTGTGTAAGGTGTTTTACCTCGGCCATTGGCAGATCAAGCCCCAAGAGACATTAACGACATGGCTTTCAGGTCGAGTGCCGAATCACTTCATGTCATCCATTCAAATCCGTCCTGATCCCGGAAGGCCTGGAAGGCGCAGAGTCGCTCCGTTGCCTGTGAGGTCGCCCACATTTTGAGGAAGTAGTGCGGCGATTGAGCGTCGCCAACTAGGGCCAGAAAGTTCGCTCCATGTCCTGTTGGCAGTGGGGATAAGGTCCTGTATGTCTTGAATATACTATTCTCCGGGATGTGTCGTTGACGAAGATGGTGTGGACCTGGTGCTATGCTATTCTTAGGTTCCGCATGAGAAAAATCGACACACTTGGATACGTGGATATCGTCCAAATGGAGGTTGTATGCGTTTCAGCTTGCCCTGGTGGTCAAAATGCTGGGCAAACAGTTGAAGTAAGTCCTGAGTTGTTCTCATCTACAGATGGTGGTCGCGATGCAGCCCTGTGCCGTGTCGCGGGCAGAGAATTCGTCCGGGACGTGCCGCCGATGAAATGCAATCATCTTGAGTAATCGTTTTGAGTAAGTATGAGTCGCGCTACTTGTGGTGAAATTGCGTTGCTGATTAAAAGTGGCGCAGAAGTTGTGATGCGCGGTTTCATAAGGCGCAGGTCGATAGTATTCAGGCTGTTTTCGTCTCAAGTTCTTGTGCTGCTTGCGCCACGAGATCAATATCGATGCATTTCTGGCGAGTGTGGAGAATGGTTTGCCAGAAAGCAGTCGACATCGAGGTAGATTCTTACTCGAGATGGACAATCATCTCGTCAATCTCGGCCCACTGGTCTTAGTCATTTTTGTGGTCGGAGTCGACCAAATCTTCCACTTTGAGTTCGTGTCTCAATGGTGACGGTGGCTTCGGGAAGCCCGGTGCGGTACGTAGGGCCTTTTCGACGTATGGAAGATGGCCCCTGATTGAGTCTTCCACGTCTCCCACTCTATGACGGGCCTCACGGTAGGATCCGATGCGGTTGTGATCTTTATCCCAGCGTTTGCTAAACTCGTGTGCCTCATTCATTTCTCTGGCAGCGTTCCGAAACGCCTTGAACCAGTGGCTGTATGCTTTTCGGATGCCAGAAGTGTTCTCGAGTTTGGCAGGTGGACGCCAATCTGGATTTGCGCTTCGGCGCACTCCCGTCCACTTCCCCCAGGCGTCAATCAAATCGTCGTGTAGAGAGGCGGCCTGTCTGACCACGTTCTTGGCTACATCCGATGTGACATGGCCAGATAGAACCTCTATTCCGTTGATGAGTATGCGGGCAACCGTCTTGCCGTCCTTGGAGATGGACTCATCATAGGTGCCGGTCATGGCAGGTTCTTCGTCGCTTAGGTACTGGAAGAGCTCTTCTGTCGCGTCATTTCTGGCCACAGCAGCAGAATGGATTTTATTTTCAAGCTCTTCGCAAATTTCCTCGCCAGACATATATCGTTGGCAAATTCCGCAAATTCCGGGGAGTATGAGCTTGGGTAGATCGTCGTCGACTTTGGATCTGCAGCTGGGCATCATATCCCCAGATGATGTTTCTTGTTGGAAGGCTGCTAGGCACGTCGAGATGCGGTGGCGCTTGCGACAATCGCAGTTCATGTATCGAATGTGCTTGAATGTACACATGATTTCGGTTTCCTGGGCTAAAAGTTAGGTTTCTCGTTCTAGTCTGAAGCGCACCATTCGAACCAAAAAATTGGGATAGAATCTCGTGAGTACAAGGTCCATCCCAATAGATTTTCGGCGAAAGCATCTCGGATCCCAGATCGATCTTGTTGAATTTCTGCGCTCTGCTTCGGAGACTTTGCCAGAGATTGATCAACATCGATCTGGATCTCGAAGTTCGGACGACAGTCTAATCCGAGAAACACAACGCGATTCGGCATCAAAACATACCCCTGTGGTTTTGGTGTAAATACCGCCTAATGGCTCTTTTTGAGATGGCGTTTGTCGGTGTATTTACGCGTGCAAGAGTTTGATGTGCAGTCGAAATGCGCGTATCGTGTGTGTATTGTGTAAAAGGTTTGACTCGCTTTCAGACTCTAATATTGTTTGACAATGTAGAATTCGATGCGTTCGTGTGTAGTAGAGCTTGAGTAGGGTGTATACAGAGTTTGAGCTGGTATGCGATATGTTGTCTGTGACGAAAAGGGGAAAAGGAAGAGGAGGACAGCGACAAGATAACCACCGCGGGCCAAAAAAAAAATCAGGCTTCGGGTTCCAAAATATGCCATCCGCTCTGGAGAATTTGAGTTTTCACCGTCAAACCGTGGTTCTGTCTGATTTTTGACTCTTTGAACCGTGGATCTCAGATGACAAAGATATTATCTCGTCCCGTCCGTCCCATCGACTTGGTCACGACGAGTCATTGGCCATTGAGAGAGGAGCAATGTATCTTGAACCGAGTTGAAAACATACCAAAGGTTCATGCACTGGCAATTTAGCGACGGTACTACATATGAACAACAGTCCTGTCGACTCCTTGAAGTTCGCGGCTCAAATTTCTTACCAAGCAGCCCCGCTTAGACCGCATCTTTTTGCTCTCATTCAATAGGATTCCTTTCGAGCTAATACCAACTTTTTCAAAATTCCTCAGATGTGAATCGCGATAGAGGTACGCAACACCAAAGCGGAGCGCCATGACCGTCTGTCCGCCAAAATCATCATCACATCGCCGACATGAACATAAAGATAAGGTCTGCCAACGTTACAATAAGCAGATTTTGACCCTGGTATCTTCGTGATAGAAGTAGTCATCTCCAGGTACCCCTCATTGAATCTAGTCAACTTTGCTTCGACGGAATGAATACTGTTAATTGTGCAAGTAGAGAGTCATTCACTTCATCCAATAACCCTGATCGAGACTAGTCATCTTTGCCTCGTGCTTCGAAGGAACTGTCATTTCTGAAGTAGGCGGACGAATGATGCATTACGGTATACTTAAGTAAAAAACGCCGACTGAAGAAAATCTCACGATATATCCAAACGCCCTCGTATCCACCACCCTCCATCCAAACCGCTTTCCCAACAAGCTCTCCAGTCCACATGGCCCCACCATCTCAAAACTCAAACACTAACCCCCTCTCCTCCCCCAACTAGTACTCCCTTCCCGCCCCTCCCCACCAGCCCTCCTCCTCGCTCCCTTCCCCTCCCCTCCCACCCACTCTCCTCCTCCCCCCCCTCCTTCTCTTCAATCCTCCTATCCGCCTCCGCCTCCCGAAAAGCCTGTTCCCCAATCTCCTCCGGCCCAGGCGCAACCATCCCCTCCACCATCTTCTCCAGCGAATTTCCCGCCTTCAGATCCACCATACTGCTCTTCTCACTCACGGTCTTGCCCAGCCCTCGGCGCTTGAGTTGATAGTCACGGAAGTGGGTGTCGAGGGTTTTGGCTTTGGGTTTGAGGAGGGCGACGGTCTGGGCGTGGTAGGTTGGGTAGGAGTGGAGGGGTGCGCCGAATCCTGGTGTTTCGGGTACCTCGGATTTCTGCTTCTTCTTGTCGTCGATAGAGGGGGCGAAGGAGGGACTTTCCGGCGCGTCTTCGGTCCGGAGTGCACGCAAATTTTCCATCCTCTGCGCATGTCTATCGAATTTTGTCATGGTGAAGTCCGTCGTCCTCGGCTCATCAAGGCGCGCATCATGTAACTTAGGCCGCTCCCCCTTCGTTCTTCCCTTCGCATTCAAATCTATTTTAGAGTTGGTGGGGAAATAATCCGCTGAGAGCTCGTCCTCGTCCGATGACCGTTCTCTCTGTCCGTCAGGCATGATACCATTCACGACTCCACTTGAAATAACGACCTCCTCCTTCTTCTGCTTTTCATCCGGATGGTCGCTTCTCGTTGCCAAATGAGGTCTCGGGTTGTCCATAATGAAATGCTGTAGTTGGCTTACAATGTACGGTCGAGGGCAAAAGTTTTGGCGTTGATAGAATGTATGAAATCCTGCAGTGGGTGATGTAGCCTTTGCTGGCATGATGTTGTGATTGTGACGTGTTAACAATGCTAATTCGCTGATATAGTGACCATGGTGTTGTCAAAGGGCCATGGCGCTCTTTGCTTTACGGGCCTTGTTGCTCGCAGTGTTGAGCAATGGAGCGATGAGTCGTTGCGTGCTGATGACAAGCGAACCGTGGAAGAGCATGTCGAGCAAGAATATTAACGAGTGTGGCAAAAGAAGGATGTGGTAGGCCCTTCGGAGTAGTAATCCTTGTCGGTGAGAGGTGAACAGGAGCATCCAGACATGGCATGTTGTCGGTCTTCTCGGAGTAGGCAAGTAGGGCGCAATTTCCTCTACCACACTCATGTCAATAGTCATCGTTCCTGCTGCGCAAATCAATATTATAACATCTGATCCGCGACATGAACCTGCTCCAGTTATCAATGCGTGTTGTTCTAGTTGTGCTATATTGATGCTTATTACTGTTTGATCCACTATCGTGATCTTTTCTTCCACGTCTTACTGTAGAGACTCCACGCTGAAAACAGTTTGGTATGAAGGCGGAGTGAAACTGCGCTTATACTGACAGCTCCTTGTCAGCCTCAATCTCCACCTGCTTACTATCAGCACCAAGAACAGGTGCTGGCAGCTTCTCCGCATCACCCATTTCGTTTGCAGCCCTCAACACGTCTCTCGCTCTTTTACTGTTCGCCTTCGATTTTTTGGCCTCAAGCCTGTCCTTATCCTCTTGCATTTCCCTTATCAGCTTGCTCTTCATGCGAATCTTGTGCCCATATCGGTAGAACACAAACGGGATGGGTATCATGGCGAATTCCAAAGCAGCCAGTAATGTACCGGCCCAGTTGGGCCCGAGAGCCGCGTAAAGTGATGGCCCGGCAAGCGGCAGTGTGCCTCCCAACACTGATCGCAGGACAGCATTTCCAGCAAGGGCCGAGGCGGCGTAAATACCATAGCTGTGTACCAAGTAACTCGAAGAGTAAATGAAGACTCCACAGTTTCCGGCACCAAAGGGAATTCCAGCTAAGATAGGCACGACCCAGTGTACATTTGGCGTACAGGTCCAGGCAAAAATCAATTCTCCCACTGGCACACAAATAGCGGCGATACAGACGACACTGACCATAGCCTCGGGCGGTACCATTCCTGTCTCTGGGTCGACCTTATGAGAATCGATCATTTTTCTGATGGCCGGTTCGAGTGCGATGATGATGAGAGATCCGAGGCCGATACCGCAGAAGCCCAGTCCGCTGATACCTGGTGACCAGCCTCGGCCCTGAGCGAAGACGATGGGGTAAGCAACGAAGCAGAGATATAGAACTGCGTAGACGAGAGCAATGTAGATGTCCCAAAAGAGACTGTGGTTTTGTTAGCCAGTATATCTTCAGCGGTGTGAATAGACCTCACCAGATAGGCTCAGTAACTGTCATGACAAAGGGCCGGCTCAGATTCAGCTTCAGCAAGGGCCAAAGGTCCTTCTTCTCATCGTAGCGACACCACCATCTTTCATCGTTTGTCTCCTTTCGCTTCTGCGCAGCCAATTTGCGCAGGATCGCTGGAGCATATGTTTCTTTGGTGAGCATCAGAAACACGGACGACACACCGGTGGAGATGAGCACGATCCAGTTCGTCCAACGCCAGCCTAAATACTGATACACAAAGCCACCAACGAGAGGCCCTGAAAGATGGTTAGCAGTTTCTCTGCTGAGTTTGAGGCACGAGGTACTTGCCAATCACAGGTCCTAGGCACGGTCAGCATTTTTCTGCAATTATTTGAACATGGAATACTTACCATTCATCGGACCGATAGACCATATCGAGAATGCCAAAGCACGATGTTTCTCGAGAACAATGTCATTGACAGTCCCGGGCGCATTGCTGATCATGGCGCTTCCAGCGATGGCACCAAAGAATCGAGAGACAAGAATGGCCTCCAAGTTTGGCGCAAGTGCACAAGGAATGGTCAGGATTCCAAACATGACGATCGAGATAAGGTAGATGGGGCGGCGACCGTACATCTCGCTCAGCGGCGCCAGGATGACGGACCCCAGTGAGAGACCAAGCATGTAAGTTGTGATTCCGAGAATGGCAAGAGTCTCTTCTGTGATATGGAAAGTTATCAAAATGCCAGGAATGCCGCTCGTGTACGAAGTCGAGTACATTACGCTGTTGAATTGAGTCAGCCTCTCAACAAGGGGGCATGGAATTGGACACTTCTGCCCTTGGACCGAGTGACACTTACACGGTCAATGTCGAATATGAAACGAAGAATATGACCACACATCGATACCAAAATGGCCAATTGTGCGGATCTGCTGGGTCTCCATCTTCGAAGTCAATCTCGAAATTTGGATCTGTTGCAGTTGCGACTGAGATGCCTGTCTTATTCGTCGCATATCTGGTCATTGCCCTTGACTCGACCCTCGCGATGCTCTTGACTTCGGCTAAAGATTCGGCGTCGTTGTAGACATTGTGGCGTCTCGGGTGGTCGTCGTCTGTTGCTTCGGTGTCGCCAGAGCCAAAACCAGAGCCAGATGAAGAATCTGAATTTGTTGAATAACGCTTTTCATTGGACTTTGCAGAATAGGTCGAGTCGTGTTGCAATTCATTGGTCAAGGTGGATTCTTCAGGATCCGCGGACGATTCCTGGGCCGCCATGATGGAGTTATTCGGTTATGTGAAGTGAGCAGGCCTAGAACAGGGACCAGTCACGATATAAGGTCAGTAGTGAGGGGCGCAAGAATGATGGAAAGTAGGCGCGGTAATTCCGCGCTCGTTTTAGGGCCAACCGATGTAGCTTCCCGGCTATGTCATGAAAACAGGTATCCTGTCGAGGAAAAGAATAGGAATGAAGCAATCAATAAGCAGGAAGGTCTTTATGCACGAATTATGGCTGAAAGGCGGTCCTGGAACATCGAAGGGAATCGAGTTCACTTTCATCGACCGCGTCCCTGATGGCAGAGTCATGACTGGGCTGTGGGGGGGGGGGGGGNTTGCCTTGCCTTGCCTTGTCCATGCTTACGCCCATCCCCGAGGCTCCAGTTTTTACACTCATCTGCTACCGCGCATCGAGAAGGATCTGACCCACAGTCGCGTGCAGTCGAGTCGACCAAAGAGATGGCGCCAGTCGAGTCGACCAAAGAGATGGCGCCAGTCGAGTCGACGAAAGAGATGGTGCCAGCCGAGTCGGTGAAAGAGATGGCGCCAAAGCAGTGCGGCCTCCAACGCGACCAAAGCGCGACCCGTTGTGCAGAATTGAGGCACGACACACGACGCAGCAGAGATGGCGGCTCGGGTCCGCAGAGGCATCGGCATCGGCATCGGCATCGGCAGCATGGACTGGCCTCCGAGGCAGCAGACACTTCACAACATGCAGATGCGCAGTGATGGACTAGATGGGAGACGTGGGCGTGCAGGTGAGAGTCGTCGGCAACTCGGTTGGCCGCTGGTGGAAGGTGGAAGAATCTGGCTCGGGCGGGGAGGCGGAGGCGGAGATAATCGGTATCGGTGCACGGTGACGGTGGGACCGTAACGTACCGGAACGGGATGACTAAAACTACTACCACAGTACCGTACCGGCACCTCCCCGCGTACTTTCCCGCCCAGCTTTTCCCGCCCAGCGGAATTCAAACCTGAACGCACCATCTGCGCACAACATGGCGCTTGGCAGGGAGCAGCTACCACAGCATACATGGCGTGCTTGTGAGTCGCCGAAACGGGTGCGCATCGCTGCCATCATACACAGTACAGCCATACCAGAGCGCTCCATGTTTCACAGACTCATATCGTTATCATCATCGTCATCAGGTGGAGCTGCATATATTGCACTTCGTCACTGTTGATCCCGATGATACCACAAGAGATCGCGCTAAGGGAGAAATCGTCCCATGTCACCATTCACCGAGATCCATTCCGACCGAGTTGGTTCCGATGCTAGGAGGTAGGAGGTACATTCTTGTCACGGTCCTGCGATATCGCCCATGGCACGTGTTTCGACCATGGATTGCCGTGGCCAAGTCGACCAAGTCGGATGAATGCCGCCTCTGGTATTAATTACAGCGACCATTTCCGCATCAAAACGTCCCAACCAAAGGCACCTGTCAAGACAAACCTAACACGGACCATGACTACCAGACCTTTGGCCCAAACGTCTGTCCCTTGGGCAACGTGACCTGTATGGCCGTCTGCTTCTGATCCATAGTCGTAGGAACGATATTGTTACCCCTACTCACATCATTAGCAACCTCATTCTCTTACTCAGAGTTCAACATCAGAAATCCAAGACTCACCACCACTTCGGCGCTTCAATCTGATTCATCGTAAAAACAAAGAAAATGACCAGCGTCGAAATCGCCAACCCGGTATCAAGTCCACTCGCCGTGAGATAGTTGAGTCGGTTCCACCATCTGGGATACCGTCCTCTGATGTACTTGTTGAAGAACCATCCCACAATGCCCCATGTGAGATAATTCAATGGCGTCGCAGGAGGGATACTCCCACCACCACCGAGAATAATCGGAGCCATGGCATATTTCCACGGCCCACCCTTCCACCTCTTACTGAGATAATAGAAGACAACCGGCATCAAGGCGCCAATCGGGAACATGATCAGCAGCACACTGTATATTTGACCGGGGGAGAAGATGCGCTGGGGACCAAGGAGACCCCAAATCACCGAGGCCGAGAAGAAGACTTTGGCCCCTGGGCAAGTGAAATGTTGTTTCTGTTCTTTGGTGCAGACACCTTCGATGTTATTGAGGGCAAAGTTGAGGACGAAGACTTGGACGAAGCAGGACACGGTCGTGGCAACCACTTGCGCTGTGAACATCGTTCGAGGAGGGATTTTCATGTAATGACCGCTGTGGACAACGACATTAGCATTTCTCGCCCAGAGAAGTGCAGCGCAGTCATGTACTCACAACTTGAGATCACCCACAAATCCCAAAGCTTGCGATGCTGTGATATATCCATACGTCTGAATGGGCAACGTTAGCTTAGGTATGCTGAAACTAGCCTCGCATTTATTCTTACTTTGAACATCATCAACGCCAACGGCTTCCCAGGTTGCATATACCCCATGATGAACTCTGTAATGACATTCAGCCCAATCTGTTGATTCGTGATAGCTTGCACGATGCCAATCGGCAGCGTCATGACCGACGAAAAAGCGATCGCGATGATAAACGCCCACCACGCAAACTCAGTCGGCCACGCGATAACCACCACAAGCGAAAGCGCAAACATAACGACGAAGAGACCGCCGTACCACCAGAAGGGAACTTCGGCGTATTTGAGCATGAGTTTCATGTGGATATCTTGTTCCTCGCCTCTGGAAGACTTCAATTGAGACATGATTTGGTGACGGTAGTGTATCCATGTATACACGACGAGCGAAGCAATTGTTGCGAACGAGAGGCCGTACGAGATGGCGAATGTTGTTGAGATGAATAGGGGTGAGTACTCCTTGTAAGCTGCCTCATTGAGCGTGAGCGAGCTTGTAACAATTCTGCTGACATTGAAGCTCGCCCCTGTATTGTCGTACGTGCCCGAGTCACTGATTGGCAGGTATTTGGCATACCACGCGCCTCCGTAATGTAGACCGAGTGTCCCAATGACGTAGAAGGTGATGACTCCGACAAGGGTGTTTGCGATGGCGTGCCATGGAGGTATGAGCGGATCCCCAACGAAGCCCGTAATTTGGGTCCAATCGAAGGTGATGGGGATGAGTGACAGCCCGGTCGTTCCGCCGAAGAGTTGGTTGATGACCGGGTTCTGCGGGTATAGCCAGGTCATGAAGGCGAAGATGCTGAGGAACTGAGCAAGGAAGCCTGGGATCCAGTAGTACAAGAAAGAGCCCAGAAAGACCCATGCGAACCACTTGTACCTCGACATCGACCCTCCTAGCACTGTCGGGTCCGGTTGCTCATTCGTTTCGTGCATCGCGTGCATCAACGTGACGCCAACTAGATTAGATGGCCAGATCATGGCAGCTGGGTAAACCAGAAATTGACGCATCATTCCGGCAATACCGTAACCAACCGATTGAGTAGTGATAACCAGCAAGAGCTGGAATCCAAGACCGAAGTTCTGCTTGTAGAAAGAGACCTGGGCAAGAATGATGTCGGTAGCATAAGCGGTTCCGAACGAGACACCAGCCATGACCACGATCACAGCGTGCTCTTTTACATTGAATGGTCCCGGGTTGATGTTCCATTTCAGGCCGAACGTGTTGAATTCGTGATTCGGCAGCCAGCGTGCCCATAACTTTCCAACGAAGAAGGCAATCAGTTGCGCCACGATCGTGCCGACTCCTATTGCTGGCTGTCGCAGCGAGAAAAGAGTATTGACTCCAGCTCCGAAGATAGATAGCGAGATACCAAGAACCCACGCTCGTATTGTGTTTGCCGGCATTTGTTCATCGAAGTTCGGGACCGCTGCTCGAACTTCTTCGTACGGCGAATTCTCCTCCTCCTCCTCCTTCACCTTGCTCTCGTCGTCGCCCCATGATTTTCTGTATTTCTTGTCCGGATCGTAGTCGTTCGGTAAATTGAGATCCCATGATGTTGAACAATTTCGAATTTTGTCAAGCGGTGCGTGAGAAAGCTCCGACGAGGTCACCACGACGGCCTTCTCGTCTCCCATGATCGCTACGAAAAAGGACTGTAAATCGTGCCAGACGACTCGAGGCAAAAGAATGGTCGTGCGAAGTAAGTAATCAAAGGAAAACGGAGAAGGACAATGCTGCTGCCCACGGTCAAGAAGCATAGATCATGATGGATTGAAAGAGATAGAGGTTAATGATCGGAAACTCACGCATCCGGCAACCCTCAAGTGGTTTTTGCTTGCCCAAATTTCAAAACCAGGGGCCTTTCCGAAGACCATAGCCGGACGCAGACTTACCCATGGTCGCTGAACCTTATCTCTAGGACCTCATTGGCAAGATGGCTCGTTATCTTTCATCTTGGAACAATTACTTCGAAGTTGGCGAAAGGAGGTGTGTAGTTTGCCGTGGATAGGAATTTCAAACGCCAGATGCGGGGTGCTGTTGAAAGCGTTTCACTGTTGGAACTTGAATCTCAGACAGCGGGCGTATCAAACTGAGGCTGAAGGACATCCCCAGTTCAGGATATGCTTTGCGACAATCAAAAAGACAGAGACGCGTCCATGATGGTCGAGATTCAGTGGCTTCACTGGGACCTTGCATTGTTTGACTGCAGATTTTTCAAAACGTGTCGCATATGGTTTATGCAGATAAGGACTCGCGAAAGGAGGAGAAGCAACGGATGAGTGACTGCGAATCTCGAGTGAAGTTTAGAACGGAGCTTGACAGCGAAATCGCACGTACAACCTTCCAGCGGTATATGTGTAGATTGTAAACAGCCAGTATGGGGAACTAAACTGCGAATGCATAGGCGTGGTTGCTGCACTTTCTCTTTGGCTCGCAACGAAGGACTGGGATCGACTTTGCACAGAAAAAAAAAACTCGGCATCGGCGCGCCCAAGCATAGGCGGCAGAGGTACATCTACAAGGCGTACGAAACCGTGCATGAGGACTTTACGGTCAGCTTTCGCATGTCGTTATGAAAAATGCTTTAAGAGCCTAAAGGCGAAGAAGCGATGTGGATTGGATGGGCTGCCGCTTCTGGAGAATTGCCGTGTAGAAATGTTTGTTAGCAGCACGGGAGATCCATCAATTCAGTCATGCCTCCGCCTTTCAGGGATTGAGAATGAACAGTACTCCGTTGACTGTCTTTCTCTCCTCAGTGTAGATATCGACCAATTCGTAGCAATGGTGGCACAGAGTTGAGGAAGCCACAGTGTGAATATGGACGATTCCAAAATTCGCTCTAGCCACCACGGGCAGCGCGATGGAGATCGCATGAGCTGAGCCAACGGACTCTTTGACATTACCGACGCAGTGCGCGAAAGAACAAGCCTGCTTTTGAGATCAGCCACAGGTTCGCGGTATAGTAGCATGCCTCAGTCCCACGCGTGTGGACTCAAATCGGCACTTCTCCCCGCCACAGGTGTGGCAGGCAGCTGCTAGTACTCCAATGGTATCATCGACATCAATTTTGGTGCGTTCTGCCATCCTTCGCGGACGCTACGCACATGGAGGGTACGCAGGCACAGTCGGATGTAGGTTGTTGTACAATTCGCAAGCGAGGCTTCAGCTAAGGGCATACGAGGAGCAATTTGTGGCGACGCACGGCGTGGACTAGCATTACAACGTCGGTCAGCAAAGTTCTGAACTTCGAATAGACTTGCGATGGCTTTTAATTCAAAAGCTCTCTTGTGCCTTGCGCAACCAACCGAGGCCGTGATCCGTCTTTGTTGTAAAGGGTCTTGGTCGCTGAGGGCGCTTCTAGTTCATGACTTGGCGGCGATGTTCGATGAAGTTTGTCGCGTCTTCAGCGAAAGCGAATGTCCTGAAGCATTGGTGAAGAGGTGCCTACGGTTCTGGCCGGCGTGAGGTGAGGAGGGAGCTGCCGGGCGACTGGATAACCCCCGAGACGATATCCGTTGACCTGGAAGTTCCATGCTGTTCTGATGGATGTCCACAAATTAAGCATGGTAGTGCTTACATACTGCGTACATCAATCAAGGGATGGCCATGCGGAAAAGGAGAAGGACTGTTTGTGGAGATTGGTCTTGCCGCAGCTGTTTGAGGGCGGTCGCACGGCAGAGACATCGCATCTGGTCTGTCTGGGAAGAAGATGTAGTCTGGAGACCTTACTGGGAGAGAAATTGAGAGTGCTGTACGGAATGCCTGTAATGTATGTTGACTGCTAGCGGTATTAATATTCCATGGGAGGCCTCCACATCATCCACCTACTACTCCCCTCCGTCTCCGTACCTTGTCAGCTTCTAGACTGCCTCCCGGGTCCACGGGCTGCGACACCTCCCCTCACCCCCCACCGTTCCTGTCTTTGCCTCCAGTGGCTCAGCCCGGAACACATTTTCGCCATTGCCGTCGAATGAGAGTCCCAATCTCATCCGCAATTCCAGAGCGCCCGCTTCCGAGCCGCGAATGAAAGCTGTTACCGGTCTTCAGCTCATGCTGACGTCCATAAATAGCCGCTGCCGCTGCAGGTGGCACTTTTCACCAAGCCGCTTGCTTATGAGGTAGGACAAGAATGCAAGCTGCTGTCATACCACCGCAGATCACAGGACTACGCCCTGGAATGGCTTTTGGTGAATCTGCCATTACTAGACCTCGCCTTGTAACATGCAGTTTCCATTCTCGTATTTAAGAATCTGACCACTTCTTCCTTGCTTCTATCCCTCTATTTCTCTTTTCTTATCTACTACTCTATCCACATCAGCTTTACAGACATGCGACTAAATTTCTCTCTGATACTTGGTGGTGCAAGCGTTGCCTACGCCGATTGGGCCACGGATAGCTGGGATGCCATCGTAGTTGGCGCTGGCCCGGCTGGAATTATTGTCGCAGACCGGCTGTCTGAGGGTGGGAAGAAAACACTCTTAATCGAAGGGGGCGGGGGATCATACTGGATCACTGGTGGCAGACAACAGCCGGATTGGTTGAAAGACACCGAGCTGTCAAGAGTGGATGTGCCTGGTCTCTACAAGTCCATCTTCGCCGATCAGGGAAATCTGACTTGCCAAAACTCGACTAACGCATTCGGCGGATGCACAGTGGGAGGAAGCTCGGCAATCAACGCCGGACTGTTTTTCCAGCCTCCAGCAGCAGACTTTGACGACTACTTTATTGATGGGTGGAAGTACAAGGATGTCAATTCTTCTATCCAGAAAGTATACGCAAGTCTCTCATCCTCTGATGTCTACTCCGTGGACAAGCAATTCTACGTTCAGTCCGGTTACGAAGCTGCAAAGAAGTGGTTCGTTGATGGCTTAGGCTACAAGAACGTGGATCTCAATGCTCAGGCCAACGACAAGACGAAGGTTTTCGGGAGACCAATTTTCAATTACAAAAATGGACAGCGAGGAGGGCCCGTAACAACTTATCTTCAGAACAGCCTGAAGCGCGACAATTTTCACATCCAGACCGAGACACGCGTAAAACGCGTAGCTCGTACGAACACCACTGCTACCGGTATCGTCGCGATTGTCAATGGAACAGAAACGATGATTAGGATCAATCCGGGTGGTCGTGTCATCCTCAGCGGAGGGGCTTTGCAATCTCCTCAAATTCTCATGTTTTCTGGAATCGGGGACCCGGTCTACAAAGACAACCTAACCAGTGCGGGACTTCTCAACGGCGTGTCTGATTGGATCACGAATACGGCTGTCGGTGACGGACTTTTCGACAACCCAAACACATTCATCGAGCTGGAAGGCTCGTCTATTGAGTCATACACCTACAACTACACCGACCCCGTTCCATCAGACGCCCAACTGTACAAAAACAGCCGGTCTGGGCCGTATTCCTTCGCAAGTGAGACGAGTGCGTTCTGGGACTACATCATCCGTCCGGATGGTTCAAAAGCTGGATGCCAGGGCACGATTGATTCAGCTGGCTTCGGCGAGTACACGAGCAACAAAACGATTACATTGAACATTTATGGTACATCGGGTCTCAAATCCAAGGGCAAGGTCATCCTTAATGAGAAATTTCTTCCTGGTCCTTCACCAGAAACGTACTACAGCGACCCTCAAGATGGGGAGGACATCGCGCAATACATATTCAACATCTTCCAAGGCTTGAATGCTTCTGGTCTTACGCCTTTAAACATTGCAGCCAATTCCACAAAAGATCAGATCAAGAGCTATATCACGAGTTCGACTCCGTACACGCGGGGACAGGTGAATCATTGGAGCAGTTCTTGCCGCCTAGGGTCGTGTGTGGATGTCAATACACAGGTGAAAGGAACCAACAACATACACGTTGTTGACGCTAGTATCTTGGAGCCTCTTACCGTCAACCCTCAGGTATGTCAGCTTCTTCTGTGTACAAAAGAAATTCTGTGACTAACAGCTCTACAGTTTGGTACAATGGTTGCTGCAGAGCGAGCTGCCGAGCTGATTCTTGCCTTGAAGTAAGCCTTCTTCATACTGTCGGATATAGAACAATCTTCCCATAATCTGTAATTTCTATTTTCATTCATGTATAGCCCATGAATGGTATTTTGACCTTGCTGGGTCCGATGTACAACAGAGCCGTTGGCTGTTCGTACTTTTCTCGGAGCGTATTTTGTGTTACAGGTCCTTTCAACGTGATGATCTTCCATTATTCCATCCTTGATTGTTGTTGATGATCAAGACATCATGATATCGAAAGCCTAATCATTTTGGCCATCGCAGGGATACAAACTCATCGTCGCCGGATGCACCCGGATCTTCGAATGCGACGATTGGTACACCAACGAATGGTGGCCTTGCTACGCCAAGTGCTACCGACAAGTCTGGTGGTACTGTGGCGGTAGTAACGTGGAGGTGGAGCGGCGCAGCTGTGATGGCGTTTGTGCTCGTTTCGGCTCTTTAGATCGGGGATCGGCGGGTGACTTGTCTGCAGAATTGTGCGGGGATGGTTGGGAGATTCTTGGGTCGAATTCCAAGGAGTAACAAGGGAGCGCTATCGGGTTACCATTGATTCGTTAGTAAGCATTGTGGCGACGGGACGGGAGCGTGTTGTTGAAGCGAAATTGATACTTAATTGTGGATATAGCACTCAGGAGGTCATGCAGAAAGCTGGGCAACTCAACTCAAGTGTCCTTTGACGCAGTTTAGTTTGAGCGCCACTTTACCGATTGGGTGAGTTATAATTTCCTGTCCGTCTCGACAAACAGAATGAGACTGTGTCACGTGACTTTAGTCGCGACCTGCTTTTCCTTGCCTCGAGCTCCATCACGCAAGGACCTCAAGCCTGGGCCAAATCGGTGTCCAGTGCCAAGGTTTACCGACCTCCAATACCTTTGCTCGATCGTGCTAATTGCCTTTCTCGTCCTTTCTCGTCCTTTCTCGTCCGCCTTCTGATCCAGGACCGGGTCAATCTTTTCTCACCCCTCGTTTGAGACCTGGTCAATCTTGTCTCAAGCCTCATGTTCGTGTCCCGCCAGTCCCATCTTTTGCTTGCCATGCGATTCGCCCAGAGCCAACGTCAATATATTTGCTGCGTCAACCCTACCTAGAATTTCGCTACGTGCAGGGTGGGATGAATGATTGTGGTTCATGAGATTTGACCACTGCTCCCTGGTTGCCTCATCTTTTGGGTGGAGGCTGAGCCGACCGTAAAGACAGTCAACGAGGCTTTGGTGCTGATATGATCACAGAACCATTCCTCGTCACCTCCGTACCCACGGTCACGTTGCCCGTCACGATCCAGTCGCCTCCAGACAGCTTAGGGATCGTCCATTCTTCAATTTCAGGTCCTCGTCCAGCGTCAAACCGGACGTAAATTTTCCCGTCAACATGTGATGCCAGAGAGAATATCGTCTTCTTGTTCCGCAGTAATGGCACAATTTCCGCCGTTTGGTTGACAAAACCGCTCGAGCAGTTCCAAGAATATAAAGTCAGGCCCGATGCATCTGCCGTTGTTGCCATGACTAGATGTGTGTACGGCTGCGACCTCGAGCACTCTGGGCGCTGGCTCCAGACGGGAAACAAAGGTGTATTGTCTTGGATGGCTACGGTCATCGCAGCTTTGGGTGGAATCACTACGTCGGTCGCTGCACGTGGTCAGCTCTATTCAAGGCACAAGACTGCGGTGTACTAACTTCCGAATTCTGTCACTGCATCCGTGGAGATATTGTAACGGTATTGGTCTAAGCGGCTGTCTTTCCCGACAGCGTAGATCACAACGTCATCTGGTCGCGATAGGCGCACCATTGCGAGCGGCGAGCCTTCTTTGATGGTGTAGTTATGCGTGTTTAACACCCACTCATTGCTGATGCTCCCGTAGCTTGTGTATTTGCCTATTGAAAACGTACTCAGGCCGACCGTTTTGTCTTGGAATATAACACACAATGCCTGGGAGGTGTTGGTGATGTTTTGAGTCCAGTACACGTTGAGAGAGGATGATTGTGCGGCCGTGTACAGCCCCGACAGGTTGTCATTCGCCCAAGCGTTAGAATTGTTGGCCTTCGCTTGTCGTTCGTATATCCTGTTGGCGGCGCCTATGTAGTAAACGTTCTTCACCTTCACAACATTAGTACAGCCCGCATTTTCCAAGGGAGAAACTGACAAGAGTGTAGGAGTAATTCGCGTGTGGCCAGCCAGCAGCTGCACCCAGCGGAGACCCAGGTTGAACATTCATTGTTGAGTCAGCCACAACGGCATGCCGCCAAGTTGGCGAAGTCTGATTCGATATCCATGCGGACTCCAAGATCGAGTTCGACTCGTCTTGGTAGTACACTTTGTAGTGGTCCACCCCTACTTGGTCTTTCCACGACAAAGCCGCCATGCTCGGACTCCTCAAGGATGGCACTGTGTTCGGCCTTGCTCGAGCGGCCTGCTTGCGCGAGTGATGTCTGGTAACAGAGACCGAGATTGCGACGACAATCGCGACCATTATCACGACCGCGGAGCCAACCAGCACATAGAGTTTCCACAATGACAGCCCGCAGATTGTTCGTGGTCTTGGTACTCCAGTCCCGTGCTGCACCTTGTCTGTCTCCTCAACTCCATCTGCCTTGGTTCTAGGAGAAAGTATCTTGCCGTCCGTGGAGAAGGGTTTGGCAATTTTCTCTTCTGGCGAGTAGATCTTTTCCTCTTGCACTTCCATCTTCTCGTCTCGCATAACTTGTACAACCTCTGGCGCATAGCACGAAGGGGTCAGCGGTCTAGCTTCTGGCGCCCGTGTCGCTGGCGAATCGCTCCGCGCGATGGTCGTATTGTCTGCACGCAGGGCTGCATCTTTTGTGTCTTCAATCTCGCTCCATCGACGGAACTCTGTCTGCACCTGCAATTTGGGATGGTCAGCGCCGACCCATTCTCCCGACTCCCTTCCATCGCCCTCCTCTTCCACCTCACGAAGCTGCACCTCAATCTGATCTCCATGGTCCCTAAATGATTCGTAGTAAGCTGGAGGCGCAGTCGATGCCATCGGCGAAATTCATGAGGTATTTTTATTAAGATTCGGCTAAAAAGAACTTAAGCACAAGGAAAATAGCTGTCACTGTCAAGCTGCGAATTGCTCTCACTCAGGCAGACCGACACTCATATCAAGGTGATATCATGGAATTCTTGGGCGCTGCTCGTTGCCATTAGATGGCCAATCGAAGTCTAATGATCCACCAGATCTCGGCCTTTCAATGACGCCCGCAATTGCGGGCTAATGAAGATTCTCAATGCAGCTGTTGCGCAAGGATCCCTCTTCCTCTTCCATCACCTCGGCAGGGTTGCTAAAGCGTCATGGGCCCTGTTTCAAGCTGAGCCCCCAACTTTTCTTCTAATTCAGATCTCATTCCGCTTATGAAACAACAACGGGAACATCAACGCCCGAGTCTCGCCGGCTTTCCAGAAAACACCAATTCAGGTATGTTATGCTCAGAGCACCAGAAACAGAGGGCAATTCGTTGATGAGGTTCTAATTATTCCCCAGGTTTGCGTAGGTCTAGGATTTCACGGGAATCTCTCGCAGCTGGACACACCTCTCACTTCGCTTGACCAACTCAACGGCAGTTTTTCTCGGGCCTGGCTGTATGAGTTACCAGCCACAAATCTTTGCATTTGCATGAGCAGGGATCCTGCCTCGAAATGACACCTGCTTCGGTGGTAATTGCTCTATGCCTTACCAGTTTGGCGCTTGCGGAATCACTGGAAGTCGGCGATGCACTGCAATGGGGACCCTACCGACCAAATCTCTATTTCGGTGTCCGACCTCGCACTCCGGCAGGCCCGACTTTCGGTCTAATGTGGGGCTTATCGAAAGATGGGAAACTAGACCGTCGGCACCTACGACATGCCTGTGAGCAGGGCGACAAGCTGAGTACGTACGGATGGACATCGTATGATGCCAGAGCTGGAGGGGTTGAAATCATTTCGGATCCCAGCAATGCTCTAAATTTGACATTGGAATTTGTCAAAAGTCCTGATCAATTTGAGGATTGGAGTTTGAGAGTCAAAGGAGTGCCTCTTGGTAACACAAGAGATTGGAATGCGACTTTGGTTTTCTATGTCGGAGCAGCAGAGGAGGACTACTATGGCAATTCAACTGACATAAGATGTTCACCATCGACTGATGGTTCTGTGCGCTGTCGCGGAGACTACTACACTTCATTCCCGCCTCCGACAGCCAGCAGCAGTCAGAGCAGCACAGTGCTGAAGAGTTTGAAGGTTTCGAGAGATAGTCTCTGGGAAGCGAAATGTGAGCGAGCTTCAGACGCGCGCATAGCCATTTGCTAATTACGTGGGCAGCGTTTTTGCTGGATGAGACACGGACCTCCGATACTATTGCATATGGAAAGACTGGCTACGGAACTTTACATTTTATTGAACGACATTTTGATTCTGCCTTCATTGTAAGTGGATACCTTCCTGGCGATGATATGAGTGTTCATTGACGTGATTTCAGTTTGACGTCCATTCGACCGTCGAACCTCCTAGTCCTTTATCATGTAGGTGGACAACTATTCCGCTGTAAAACCGATTTAGTAACCTGCCTAGCTGAGGTTCTTTCACATCATATTCAGGAAGCTACAGCTGATTTCGATCGACGCTTCGATGCCGTTTTCTCCCCAAAACAAGACTCGCTTGGCCGAGACCACAGCGAATTCTCCCGCTCTTTACTCGCGAATCTAATGGGTGGCATCGGTTATTTCTACGGGGATGATCGAGTCAACAGCTCGTCAGCTCCGCCAGGCTCTAGGGCCGCGCAATTTGACGATCTGAAGCATGAACTCTTTACCATGGTACCCTCGAGATCGTTTTTCCCACGAGGCTTCCTGTGGGACGAAGGCTTTCACCTCCTCGTTGTTATGAATTGGGATCTTGATCTCGCTCTTGAGATTCTGGCAAGCTGGTTCGCGCTCATGGACGAAGATGGTTGGATCGGTCGGGAACAGATCCTTGGCCCTGAGGCTAGGAGTAAAGTTCCAGCGGAGTTCCAAGTGCAGAATCTCGACTATGCGAATCCGCCTACACTATTTCTCGTGGTCGAAACGTTTCTTGAATTTGCTACTCGTAGCAAGAGGTACAACGGTGTTCCATCTGAGCGTCTTGAGTCTGGTGCTGCTCGTGTTTACTTGGGCAAATTGTATCTCAGCTTGAAGAAACATTACGAATGGTGGAGGCGGACGCAGAAAGAAGAGAGTAGCTATGTGACCAAGGGCGCCCACATCTATCACAGCTATCGATGGAGAGGTCAGGCTGGTACACATATTCTCACGAGTGGTCTGGACGACTATCCGCGAACCAACCCACCAGGAGCTCAAGACATACACGTCGACGCGCTTAGCTGGGTGACTCTGATGGCAAGCGTCCTCGTCAAAGTGGCCGATTATCTTGGCGCAAAGAAAGATGTTTCAGTCTTTTTAGAACACAAAGAAACTTTTGAGAGGAGCTTGGATTTCTTGCATTGGTCTGAGGCTAACCAGACTTATTGCGATGTGACGAAAGTCAAGGAGCTCAACGCTTTTGAGTGTCATAAAGGATATGTGTCTATTCTGCCATTCCTGTTGGGAAACATGAATGCGACGCATCCGAATCTGAACGCAACTCTGACACTGATGAGAAGCGAGACGGAACTATGGAGTCCCTACGGTCTTCAAAGTCTAAGTCGTAGCGACAAATTGTTCGGCACGGATGAAGACTATTGGCGTGGTCCGATCTGGATCAACATTAATTATCTTGCCATCGTCAAACTTCTCGTAAGCCATCCTCCGCTCTCTACACATACTCTATTCATTCAACTCAAAAAAGACTCTTAAGACTGATCCAACGACTTTACAGGAGCTGTCAGAACAAGCGGGACCCTACCGCACCACCGCACGCCAAATGTACATGGACCTCCGCGCCAACGTCATAAACACCGTCTACAACTCCTGGCGCCAGACAGGTTTCGCATGGGAACAATACAACGCCAACACAGGCTCTGGCCAACGCACGCAAGGCTTCACGGGCTGGACCGCTCTCGTCGTGAATATCCTCGCCTTGCCTGACCTCACCGCCGGCACGGCTACCACGGTGAGGGGTTCTGTTGCGCTGGCAGAGGCAGATATGATTGCGCCTCCTGTACCAATTCCTGTTGGACCTGTTCGATCTTGGGGGGGAGATGGGTCCTTTTGGTTTGGGGTCCTGGTGGTTGTTTCGTTTGTTCTGTCGGGGTTGTTCGCTTTCAAAGCTTGGTATCTGAAAAGGACGGGATTGAGTGGGAGAGCGACGGGACCGGCTGCGTATGCGGGACTGTGAGCATTCTGGGCAATGTGCTGCCGGTGTAGCTAGGCTTGGTGGACAGTCTGGATGACGAGTTGTGAGTGCATGGGAGGGCAGCCACCTCAAAGGTCGGAAAGTATCCGTCTCGGCAGAGGAATAGCTCGTCACCTCGGTGCTGGTGCAGGCCGGGGTGGTGACAAGCGCTTTGTCAGCGATTAGTCAGCAATGTGCAGACTGCGGAGTCGAAGGGAGGCCACCTGCCCTGCAGTGGGGACAGGAATGCAAAAGGTTCGAGACAGGACCTCGATGCACAGTGCATGGGTAATATCACACCTCTCTGCATGACATCACCATGATCAATCTTTGGACTGGAACATCTTTGCGACGGTGGCAAGGTGCATTGTCCGAGGTCACACCCTCAGGCTGTCACTGCATTCTCACACCCTCAGGCTGCCCTGTCACACCCTCAGGCTGCCCTGTCACAACCTCAGGCGGCCTTATCACACCCTCAGGCTGCCCTGGCGCGACACCTGAAATGCATTCCGTTTCTTCTTCTTCTTCCAACGAGCCAGAAAAGGGCGCAAAACCGTGCTCCCTGTGCAAACGCTCTCGCAATGTTCTGATCCGCTGCCAAATCGACCCCACGCAGAAATGGCACTTCGTCTGCACAGGAAACTGCTGGAACGAGGTATCCGGCGGAAAGGTGGATGGGCCTGGCTTTCCTCACTACAGATATGGAGGCATGTGGAAGAACAAACATGCTGGTGCTTCGGCTAAGATCAAGGGCAAGGCCAAAGCTGTCAATTGCGAGGCCGAGGGAAAGGAAAAAGTGAAGTGGAAGGGCACTGAGAGGAGAAAAGTTGGTCGACGGGTCGCGCGAGATGCGGGGGAGGGGATGGAAGAGGCTGGTGGTGGTCGCGATGCTCCAGGTGGGACCGGCGAGAGGTCGGGCGACGGAACTGAGGACGAGCTTGAGGGCGCTGAGGCTGACAATCGCTTCGAGGCAAATGGGGATGGGGATGGGGATGGGGATGGGGACGCAGGTGGCTCGGGTGGCTCGGGTGGCTCGGGTGGCTCGGGTGGCTCGGGTGGCTCGAGTGGGCATGGGACTGCAGGTGGGACTGGGACTGGGACTGGTCACGGGACCTAAGGGATGTCTTTTGCTTTTTCCTCGCTTGATTTCTCATCATCTCATAATCCATACATAACATCGCGTCCCACTTTTCACAAGGCCATTGCAAAGCATTGTCAATGTTTACGCAAGTGCTGCCAACTATAGTGGCCGAGTATCTATCCACTTCTATATCCCGTCCACTGCCTTCGAGATCCAGAAGTCTCTCGTGTATATAAAGGCCTCCAGAATTCAACTGACCCTCCTTTCAATGTCCAAACAAACACAATCTTCGCAAGCTCCAGTAAAATCTACTTCAAGTCTAACAACAGCAACAGCAGCAGTTTTGTTACTTCTCTTAGCAGTCACACTGGCTTTCTTCTCACCCTTACGCGCAACGCTCTCTCGAACCCTACCAAAGACTTCCCCTCCTACGCGCACCATGTCGACCACCCCTTCCTCTATGAAGATCCTCAAGCGGCCATGGAACAATCGTGGAGCTGCTGACCACGGTTGGCTGTACAGCTTCCACACCTTCAGCTTTGCGTCTTATTACGACCCAAAATATGAAGGCTTTGGCCCTCTACGCGTCATCAACGAGGACCGCGTCGAGAAAGGCACGGGATTCGGCACCCACAGCCACGCAGAGTTCCTCATCTGGTCATACATTGTTTCTGGCGAACTCGAGCATAAAGACTCCATGGGCAATCTCGAGACATTGAGACGGGGGGAAGTGCAATTCACATCAGCAGGAACAGGAATCAGGCATTCTGAGTACAACAGAAACAAGACAGAGGTACGTTTATTTCCCATCTCAGCAGTATCGAACCAAACACTGATCGTTACAAGGACACCCACTTCCTCCAAATCTGGGCCAAGCCCAACGTCAGAGCCTTGAAACCAAGTTACATTACTCGCAAGTTCACCGACGAGCAGAAGAAAGACAAACTCGTCAGCATTATCGAGTCAACAGACCGTCACACGGGAGGCGACAAGGAGTCTGATCCGATCCCGGCGCATTCAGACGTCAGCATGTTCGCCAGTATCCTTTCACCCGGTAAGAGCGTCACGCATGATGTTGTTGTTGAGGGAGAGAGAAAGATATACGCACAGCTTGTCATGAGCGGACGCACGCAGCCCAAGAGCGGAGGTGCATCCATCAAGATTGGCCAGGTGGTCTTGCGAGAGGGAGACGGAGCATTCATCAGCGGCGCGAAGGGACCTAGTAAGATTGAGATTGAGAGCGTTGGTGAAAACCCAGCCGAGTTCCTGCTCTTTGATATGGGATTGAAAGATCAATGAGGATTTCCGCGCCTGTGAAGCAAATGTGCTGGTAATGGTCATATCCACTTGTCTAGGCTTGAATCTGAGCCTCAAAATGTGTCTTCAGCTTTGGTGCCCTGACTGAACATTCCTGCGGAAGTCGCTACCTAAAGCATCCATATGGAAACTTCCGGGCCTACATCCGAAACATTCATCCCGACATTGTTCACACATGGGCTCCCATCGGATCAAAGAACGTAGCTCAACTTGTTGGGGCCTTGGCAGCACGAGACAGAGGCTACAAATACATCATGACCGTCGACGACGATGTCTGCATCCCCAAGAACTATTTCGCGCCAACCGAGATGATCAATGGCTTGTCGCTTGGCAGGGTGTGGAATATCGTCTGCCAGCATTAGCAAAGTGGTGCGAGGATCGCCCTTGTGGGACCCATTTTCCACAAGAAGCCGTATGGTTTGTGGAACGTGACGCCTTCATTGAGCTCGTGGAGTTCCACCATCCCATGAACTTCATCGCCGAAAGACTGCAACGTTCATCGCGTTCCATCCCTGCTAACTACGGGTACCACCCGAAGTGGACTTCCAGCCGAGAATAGGTAGTACGACGCTGAAGAATCCATTATCCCAATTTTTTCCATGAATGGATGTTCAAGAGCGTTGTGGTGAGGTCTCTCAATATCAAATCCTTCATTCTTGACTTGAAATTCCGAGTTTAGGTTTGTACGGGGCAGGCAGTAGGGCTTCAACGAACCCTGGCCGCTCGATTTGACGCAAATCTAGAAGAGCGTTGTCATCTGCATTAAAGTCTCGACGCCAGCAAATGTTTGTCGAAACTACATCCAATCGTTGCCAGAGATTTTTCGAGTTCATCGGAAGGAAAAGTGGCCACGAATTCAAAGCCTCCACTACGGTCATTACAAGAAGCGGAATTCCTGGAGCTTGATCAGTATGACTTCATTACGACTGCCAGCCGCGGCAAGCTCATAGAACTTCTTTGCAGTGTAGACTCAGAGATAAGAGCCCACCTCACAGCGAGGCAATTCGCCAGGTGAACATTCCCACGACCGTGAATAGTAATTTTCACCCACAGGGCGAGCATCGAAGTTCTTTGAGTTCAAAAGCGAAGACGCAAGTACCTGCCGGTGAGCGCTGCCAATAAGCCAAAAAAAGGGTCCGGAAAGACGCCACCCCTTGTATGTCCAAACAGCACGCTATGCGACGCAATGCAAAGTGATTCAAATCCACTTCCGACAGCTGGTCAGGCGATAAAAGCCCATGATACAATTGCCCTCTCGAAAATGAAGGTCTTGACGAGTTCTCATTATCATAACCTTCTCGACGAACGTGTTGTAATCGTACCGAATGCGATTCTAAAGGAAACCATCACCGAATCATAGTATCGCCATCTACATCTGGCAGTCCCCCTTGTTGGGGAGAGGCAGGAAGTAAACGACGATAGTATGCCTATCTCCTTATCATGCCGATGGCGCCGCCTGGGTGATTCTTTCTGAAGACTGCGCCCGCTTCCTGGCGGTGTATCCTATCAGCCGTGGTCAATGCCAGCATATCTCCCACGGCCATGGCGACCGTGGTGGAGGTTGTGGGAGCCGAGACGCCAAAAGTGCTCTCCTCGGATTCGTGGATAGGGGCGGGCAGGAGGATGGCGTCTGGCCGATCTGCTAGCAGGAGACATGCCGCAGCGTCCATATGGGACGTAATGGCTATGATGGGAATATTGAGAGGGATGTGCGACGACACACTCATAAGTTCGGGCGTCTTTCCAGAAAACGTGATGAAAAGCACGGCATCCTTCTGCAGGACAAGCTGTTAGCATGCTGATCACCCAGGATATATACTGGTATGTTTGCAACGTACCGCGCGGATGTCTCCAAGATCTCCGTGTACCGCCTCAGCCGCATGGAGCCAAGAGGCGGCAATCCCAAGGCTCTTCATCGTCGCGACCAGCTTCTGCCCAATGTATCCGCTCTTGCCCACGCCGCACACCACCAGCTTCCCTCCAGCTTCCGTGACATCGGCAATGCGTTCCACCGCCTTCAGGAGTCCGCTTCGAGCTGTGGGATCAGTCTGGTATAGACGCGTCACATAGGAAAGCGCCGTCGCTTCGGTCGATAGTATGTAGACTGCGCACTCCAGCATGCGTGCGCCTTCGGCATCATCGCTGGTGTCTGGAGGCGTGATGGGCAGTCCAGATCGCGTCCTCTTGCACTTATCAGCGTGGTTCGCCCGAGGAGCGTTCAGCGCCTCCATGTCGGGAGAAATGGGCAAGGTGGGCAAGGCCATGATTTCGAGCTGGGGACTGGCAAAAATCATGCTGGCAGCGGTGGTGGTGGTGGTGGTGCTGGTGCTGGTGGGGGCAGTGTCTGGCGGCAGAACTGGTATTCGGGATTGGATCGAAGCAGATCAGAACAGGGTGGGAGTTGTGTGAGCGACAGCCTCTTGCTTGATGAAGCCTTTTATGTCTACAGGCTATCTATCACGCACTCGCGGCGCGTCGGCGCGTACCCAAGACGGCGATGATGACGATCGTTCCATTTCTTGGGGGACGGATGAATACGGGCGCGCAGCGTTCATGATTCAGATGTTAATGATTCAGCTCCCTTGTTCGTTTGCCGTGGTTCTGGGAAAGCCGACGACCAAGTGAAGCTAAGGTTGACCACTCAGATGGGAGCCTGAGCTTACGAATGTGGAGGGCGGCTGCCAATCGTCGGATAGGCTTCCGTGCTGTCTCCCTGGCCTTCGTTCAAGTGGTGGACATAGGCCGTCAGTCTCGTCACTATTGGTCTGATGGAGCATAGCTCTGAATGCGGGCATGGCGAGACCATCTTACATTATGCCATGATAACATCTACTGTGCTCTCTTATCGTTTATTGCCGCAATGGGCGTTGCGGGAAATACGCATACCCAGTAGGAACGGGTCACGGAATATATGCATACCCAGTAGGGATGGGTCACGGAATCTGGGACATCTTGGAGCATGGAGATGCCACAGCCTATAGGAAGAATACAACCATACCCCCCCAGATCTATAAGCTAGGTCGGGTCCAACAGTCCGATTTTCTGCGAGCGGTAGGCTTCAAGTTGGGACCCACCACGCTGGCCGGCCGTTTCAGGAATCGCTACAGGAGAGGCTACAGGGAAGGCTAAAGGGAAGTCGGCAGGATTCGCGCCACGAGGCAACATGGTCCCTACATATTTACATGTTCACGCTGACTTCCAGTCCGACTCTTCGTTTTATATTATTACTTGCTTCCACATTCAAAAAGGCCCCATGTGTCCAAAGCCATGCTTTTCCCTCGGATGCCCACGCCATGACGGCGGCAATGACCGACGTGTCGCGTGCTCCATATTCGTCCTATCCCATCGTCTCATCCACATCTGAATGCAGCAATACCCGGGGGGTCAGTCAGAAGATGCAGCATCATCCTTTCGACAGAAGGGCAACGTACCTAACAAGCTCAAGCGTCCCAGAGCTTGGTTTGGAATGTCCAGCATCCGTGACTTTTATCGGACATTGTTGCTCATCGTCCTATCGGGGTCCGGGGGATTTTGAACTTCTCTCATCGGCTCGCTGCCGGCTCCATGGATCACGTTATAGCAGAAGGACTCACCTCTATGTACCCTGGTATCGCAACAAAGCCTAACCTTGTCGCTGCCAGGCCTGAAAGTCGGAACATCCATTTCCAATGGTTTCTGCTTCACTCGCCTTCCTCTTCGTCCCCCGGCTCCGAGTCGGAGGAATAGGCAACCAAATCTACACGCATCTTCTTTGCTGGTGGCTCATCATGATCGGAAGGCTTCTCCTTGTTCGCTGTTTCGCTGTCAGCATCTGTGACCATTTTAATGTGCCCCGACGGCACCGAGACTGTGACAGTTCTCAATCGACCTCGTAGAAGAGAGTAATGATCTTTCTCGTAGAGGGAGCAAATGCCTGAAGTAAGAAGAGAGTGTAGGCTCGGGGGTGGCGGATGGGCCAACTCACCCGATTTGCTGCTTGCGGCCATTTCAACATCACCTAGGCCAGTCTTGCGAGTGATAGTCCTGCCAGCGATCTTGGACAGGAACTCTTCGGGAGCGCGTTTCTTTCGTTTGACACCCACGTTCTCCCAGCCGCCAAAGCGCTTCTCCCTCTCTTCTGCCATCTGTATTTGAGCAGCTTGCTTAAAATTGTGGGCTTGCTTCATGTTCTGCCAGGCTTGATCTTTCACGCCTGGTGGTCGCACCAAGGGCTTGATGGGCGTCTTGTCGAAGATGGATCGGGTATTTGCTAGGCGTTCCTCAGCGGCTGAGACTGTCGATGCATCTTGTTGTCCGAAGCTGGTGTTCCGAGCTCGCTCCTTGTCCTCCTTGGTAGAGGCCGGGACGCCGAAATTAAGACCATATCTGTCTGCAAGAGCCATTCCTTCCTTGCGGTTCTTGTCCACTTCCCAGCGTCCGCCGGGTGCCTCGCGGAAGTGTTTGCGCAGTTGAGAGTTTGCAACCTGCGGGTGCTTCCACTGGCGATCATTGACCTTCAAAAGTTCGTCGATGCGCCTATCTTTGGCGACTAGTTCATTCTTTCGGGCAGCGTATCGTGCGGCTTCCTGGACTGCGAAGGGGTCCTTTGGATCGTCGTAGTCGAGCGCCTCTCCAACATCTCCACCCTGATCCATGCTTCTGAATTCCCAATCCTGGCGTCGTCCTCCGCTTACCATCTTGTAGGTCTGGTTAAGGGGGTCCGTGGTGATGACGATGGGTTTGCCGCAATCGGCATGCTTCATCTTGAACTCGTAAATGGGTGTGGTGAAGAATTTGCCCGTGCATTTCTTGGTGGCATTGAACCGTGAGCCCTGGTCGATGATGGATTCTGGAGAGCAGCCGGAACACCAAATCTTGAATGGCAACTCAAAGCGTACTACGATAGAGCCATCTGGGGCGCGCGGCCGCTGGTCGTTCTGCTTGTTGAATCGGCCGATGTGGTCAGCGGAAAGCGAGGGATCGAGCGAGGCGGGCGGCATGTAGCGACCCATATTGAAACCTTGCATTTTGATGCCGTGGTAATGAAGACACGTTGATTGTTGTTGTTGTTGTTGTTGTTGTTGTTGTTGTTGTTGGTGTTGGTGTTGGTGTTGTTTTCGCGTCGGTACCGTGGGCTGCTGGAATTTGTAAATGGGTGGGATCCAGATGGTTGTGAAGTTGCAGGGAGTCGGAGTTTGGTGGTGATATGCCCGCTGCCAAGCAAAGCTTCAGTGGATGCGCTCAAGCACAAGAACAAGGCATCAGCAATCGATAACACCCTCTCTCTCCCCCCCCTCCCTCCTCTCTCTCTCTCTCTCCTGTCATTCTCTTGAAACATGTAAAAGCCTGCTCGCTGACCTGGAACAGGAACCGTCATGGATATCCTTCTCTCCAAGGTAAGCTGGGCATCCACGCCTCTTCCACCTGCTCGACCACTCGTAGCATTCAGGACTTCCGTCCGCCTTCAGGTCCATGATGCGAAAAGAAGACACTCAGCACTTTGCGTGTAGGATCGAAGGAATATGCTAACAGCAGACGACAGGTCACGCAGCATGCCGTCAACTATGCCATACGATCTGGTATCACCATCACAAGTGGCTTCGCCATCCAGCAATGCTCTCGGCTTCTGCGAAGCGTCCAGGGTGATGACCGCGATAAAATCTCAATCTTGCAACGGCGTCTCGAAAGCAAAATCAGCATCATTTCGCCTGCTATCGATATGATCGAACTGATCGCTGCACGTGGAAATACCTCCCTGGAATCTGCAGTCTCCTTGACAAAAGATATTCGGGTGGAAATCCAAAATCTGGGCGTGCGGCTGTCACGAGCAGCTGCGGATGAAGAGCTATCGCGCAAAGGAAGCTCACGAGCCAAGAGTCGAGAGCAGAACGACCTGGAACTGAAGATCATAGTCGGTGACATGGAGCGTCTACTTGCTCGCATCGAAGACGCGGTCCCACTAATCAACCTTGCTATCACGACCTCAGGCGTCAGTCTTTCTACCACATTGCCGCCGTCAGTCTCACCATCCCGCTTATTGCAAGCAAGCACGTTCCTCACTTCTGGAGATGCAAATTATGCGGCCAGACCAGGAATTCCAGTTCAAGTTGGCCCAGTCTTTGTGCTATCAGTGTACATGCTGTTTACTGCGCATGCCTTCCGACCGCACGATTCTGAAGGTGTCCGTGAAACAACCTGGAAGGAAGTCATCCACAAGGCTCGTGTGAAGCTGATGCGAGTCTCATTGGAAAGAGTATATGATCTACCTGTATCCAAGTCGGAGCCACTCGGCCAGTCGATAAATGCATCCTTTGCGCACAGCACCGACTATTTTCCCACTGAAGTGCCGTCTCAAGGCAAAGCGTACGAGTTTGGCTACCAGTTGTTGATTGTTGAGGACTTCGACGATGATCGTATGCACGACGAGGATGAGCAAGAACCTTTCGAAGATGTTGCTCGTGCAGGCATCCGAGAAGTCATACCAGTCCATCAAGTATCGAAATTGTTCTATGCTGATACCGGTAAGATTTTGAACATCGGCACGGAAGGAGAGGCCACAAACCCCATTCTTCTTGTGAAGCGCGACGTGAATGCCGAGCCTCCACGACGCATGGTACAACGCCAGGAACCCGAGCCTGAGGGAGAGATTTTCCCCTCCGGAGGCGAAGACGAGAGACAAGCTGGAAGCGAGGAAGACGACGAGGATGGCCCCGATGCGCAGTTGAGACGAGAGTCCTGCTCTGCACCAGAGCCGCCGTCGCCTGAGACTTTGGCCCCGGATTCTCCAAGGCATAAACAGTGGTCGTTTCCACCGAATCTTGATCCAGAATGGATGGCATTTGAGGTCTATAACGAGGCACCCGACACAGATGACGAAGACTTTGACACTCCAGCTGTTGATCAATCCTCGCCAATTCCCAAGCCTTCATTCTCGCCTTTAGATCCTCTTACTGCCGCATTCACCAGTCTACAATTCCGAAATCCTACACGTACGCCGTCGCCGGGACCGGACAATTTGAGGGGAAGTCAATTGGTCCATAAATCAGCTCTCCAACCGCCGGAGAACATACTTCCGGTCGACATTCCAGCTCTGCCCAATCTTCGCTCGTCTCTGTCCCTCCTCGAGCTTCTGATTCGGCTCACGGCTTTGCAGCAGTTTCAACAATCATCTCACCTTGCCATTACTGACGAGCTGTTGAACTTCTTCCTTCACGATTCGTCTACAACTGGTGCTGGTGCAGACACAGAATACCGCAAGAAAGTTCGCCGGGATGCTCGTCGTCGAGTAGGCTTTGATCCTTATGACGAGAGCCCCATCAAGCGTCGTGGTGAAGAGTATATTGATCACTATGGTGAGCAAGATCGAGCAGGTTGGGACAATGGTCATGACTACGATGACGGCCAAACAGGTTGGTGGGATTCCTGACTTCAGGACGATGGAGCTAACATACTACAGGAAGAGAATGGCAGGACAGCCCACTTAATGTGTACTCACGCACGGGATCGACCCGCAATTCTCCAGGTCTCGCGTCACCGCCGTCGCCCTTATTCGGAAGGCGCATGCCTCCGTCCAATCCCGGCGGCGCCATGAGACAACCTGCATCCGGGGGATCGTCTACGCCACAGACTCCGCCAAAGGGTAGGTCGGATGCCTTGAGACGGGCGACTACGCATGGGCGGAGCCCGTTGAGCAGAAGTTAAAGCGACTCAAAAGTTGGGACAAGCCCAAATACTACTGGGTCAAATGGAGCGGAGCAGCGTGCAGGGCCACAGTAAGTTCGCTATCAATATATGCATATGCAAGTATGGAGAAAAGAGGAGGGCATGGAAGGCGTTTTTGTGGGAAGCATTTTTTGATACCCAAGAAGTCGTGCTTCGTGAAATTCGACATGGAATGATCATTTAGGATCGTTTCTTATGATACCATTATAAGCAAGTACTTTTTATCATGATCGACAAGAAGACGTCCCCCTTGTGATTCAACCACTCATCTCCCCCACTTCAACCGCCACCTTCTTCCCCAAGCCTCTTTATTATTGACAACCTTGTCATTCTTTGGGACAGGCTGATTTGCCGTCTCTGAGTTGAATCGTCTAATAACGATCGAATGGAGCGGTCATTCGTAATCTTCTCAATCACACTGACAGGAACCTAGCAGTGTCGATCTCGAAGCGAAGATGAAAGTGTTCTCGCTATAAAAATTTGGGGACCTGAATTGCAGGTTCGATGCGGAAATGCGATCCTGAAAAGGTGTACCTGCAACAGATGTGAGAGAGGAAACCACTGTCATTGACTTGTCACCTCTCTCGTGTCCAGGCCCCATGCGATTAGGCATTGATTGCGAAGCATACTCCCTGATTTCGTGCTGGGCCATCTCGACTGACCGGATAATGGCATGGGCGTTCAAACACACAAGCCACAGGATCTGACGCGGATCAAGGACCACGATGGTCGTGATAAGCACATCCACATCTCCCCTAGGATTGGGATAGTAGCAGCAGATGTTGAAAAGATCGGATCACCGGAGATGAGACAAATGAAATGTGTTATATTTTCGTTGACCTGGTGGGCGGGCGACACGTGGACTTCGAATTTGCTACCAGCGCACATTATGCGAACGCAGATTCTTGGAGAAACGGATAGGGACGCATTGTAAGAATTGGCTAGAGTCCTTCGGTTTACGTCGCTCCATCTTCGATTGCCGACCCAAGGGTCAAAGCCCCCCGTGCTTGCTAAGCTCGAGCAAACAATTTCAATCCCTCTTCTTTGTTCTCCCAATCATCCATCTCATCATCCTCAAGACCGTCCGCGCCTTCTCCCAGGACTTCCTTTCTTCCGAACAACGCCCCAAACAAATCTTCGGCCTGTCTCTCACCCCACGTTCCTCGATCTTCAGGTGCCATAAAGTTCTGTATCTTCTCGTGGACCGTGTATCGCAGCTTCCTACCCTTGCTCGCTTTTGTGTCCACCACCTTCTTCACTTTTGCTTGCCGAGCGGCTTCCCAGGAGTGCAGGTTCATGTTCAGATTCAGATTGCCCAATGAAGTGGTGGCTTCAGATGATCGCTGGGAGATAAGGCTCTGTAGAAGGGTGGAGTAAAAATCGGCATCGTCGTAGATTGGCAGAGCACCTTCCTTTTCTACAACGGCTTGGGGGTTCTTCGAAGTGGCTGCGGCTTGTATTGGCGCACACGAACGTGCAAGTCGCGTTTTTGAAACGAGACGTGAGAGGTCGGAGAGCTGACCTGCTATCACATCACTGAGCTGTTGCTCTTTTACGGACTGGTTCAGACGGTGTTGAGGTTGGGTTGATGCGGCACTTGTAGCGCGACACTTTGCCGACCAGAAGTTCAAAGTCGAGTTTCGATATTGGATTTGAGAGTTTTCATATCGCTGTGTATCTTCCCAGAGGATAGAAAGTGGGGTATCGGCAGTGTATTCAGAGTGGGATCGCTTCGAACCGGTTCGCGAAAATTGTAGGGAGGTTCGCAGGGAGTTGATATTGTTCCATAGCTTCGTGGCCGCGTCCTCGGCGGCGGAGACCACATCCTTGGATGCTTTGACTTCTTTCTCGTCGATGTCAATGGCTGACAAAGAATTCGCCACGACCAAGGCCTTTTGCAGTTTTATGCGAGTAGTGAGCAGATTATCAAATGCTTTTCTTTGTGCTTGAACTGCCTTTCCTTTCTCTGCGTCCGCCTTTGCGCCTTCCGTCAACGTAGTCGCCACGCTCTTTTGATCTTGGACCATGAGCTTCCGGAGCTCGGTGCGGTCGATCGGGTTGCTCTGCTCTGGCTTCAAAGAACGCGCTGGACCTGCATCGTCGTCGCTGAACTCGGTGCCAGATGTATCTTGCTCCTCTTCTGAACCTTGATTGCCGTCCGAGTCGTCCCCAAACCCATTGTAAGTCTCGCCGTCCTCATCTTCATATTCCGAATCCTGCGAGTCTGAGTGCGAAGCTGCTTCCTCCTCTTCGCTCGCTTCGTCGTCCAGTAGCTTGTTGAACGGGTCGTTCTCGTCGTCTTCGCTCTCGTCCAAGGCGTGTCGGCTTATTCTCGAACCAGAGTATTGGGGTCCCAGTGTGACAGTTTCGGGCTGCTTTCGAAGTTTACTCTTTCTGTATGTGCAATTAGTACGCAAGTCTGCCAAAAACAAAGTGCTGCCCATACCCAACAACCTCGTAGTGAGTTCTCGCCTCGTCGTCTTCCTCCTCTTGCGCGAAGTTGTCGCTATCACTCTGATACGCATTCACATCTTCCGGGTCGAAATCTGCACCTTGATCAGTTCTGGCATTGCTACAGCAAGCGTAGAGGAGACGGACCTTTTGGCGTCGGATCATCCAAGCCGGCAATCTGTTCAGCTAGCGAAGGGGCCCTCGACGCTGGTTTCGACATGTTGACGACTGGTTTTCAGGAAACGAGACGAAGCGGCCAAAAAGATTTTAGCCGAGAGGGAAACCTTGGCTGACGCGAACCAGTGACTGCGCGCCCCCGGACTTGAGAAGTCTCGAATAATGAAAGCCCGATTCTTCTCAACACTGAAGGCCTTGCATCATGAGAACCCCTTGGTATGTACGGCATGCTGCTCTTTGACAAGGCGCTGACAGCTGACACTCAGGGCCTGCCACGGAGGGGGGCTCCCCCGACAATGCCCCGACTGCAAAAGGGCCTCCCCCAGAAGCGGCATATCGAACACGTAAAGAGAATCATAGCCGTGTCTTCGGCAAAGGGAGGCGTAGGGAAATCTACAGTGTCGGGTACGCCTTCTTCAGCGAGGCCATGGGCGGGCGTCGATTGCTGATGTTCGACCAACAGTCAACCTTGCCCTCTGCTTTGCCCAGAGGGGCCTCAGAACAGGAATCCTGGACGCAGACATCTTCGGTCCTTCGATACCAACCCTTTTGAACTTGTCTGGTGAACCCAGGCTATCTGCCAGTACTTCCACCTACTTCGCATTGAGGAGGCCCCCACTCAACTCTCGCAGATAATCGATTCGTTCCCCTCTCGAATTATGGCCTCAAATCAATGTCCATGGGCTATCTTGTGGGACAAAGCTCGCCGATTGTATGGCGTGGCCTGATGGTACGTCAGTCCCAATTCGCCTCCGCTCGACCACTTGCTCAGACGACCAGGTGATGAAAGCACTTCAGCAGCTCCTCCACGAAGTAGATTGGGGCGGTCTCGACATCCTCGTCCTCGACCTTCCACCAGGAACAGGCGATATTCAACTAACAATAACGCAACAACTTCACCTCTCTGGTGCAGTCATCATATCAACGCCCCAATCCCTCTCGCTGAAAGACTCGGTTCGCGGAATAGAAATGTTCAGGAAAGTCGACGTTCCCATCTTGGGAATGGTGCAGAACATGTCTCTCTTCACTTGCTCCAACTGCGGCCATGACGATCACATCTTCGGAACCGAGGGTGTAACAAGGACTTGCAAAGAAATGGACGTCACCTTTCTAGGCGATGTACCACTCCACGGTCGAATCTGCAAAGACGCGGATGAGGGAAAACCGACTGTCGTTGCCGAACCGGAGAGTACAAGAGCTCAAGCTTTTAGGGGTATTGCTGGAAAAGTAGGGACCTTGATCGGATTGGATTGATATTGAATTGGCTTGTTGATTTTTGTCACACTTTCTAAGCCCGAGTTTCCTCTCCTTTCATCAAATACTAGCACAACGACATTTTAATGGTTTGAGGGAAAGTGCAAAGCACAACAGGACAGCTGCAGGAGAGCAGTGCCGAGAGAAGAATTTCAACACCATGTCGGTTCATCACAAGCTCCATGCAGACTAGGCCGTCCTGATGCATTCAGATAGGAGGCAAATTGTTTGACCGACGTATTATTTGGCATGGCCTGCGAGGACACCGCCGGGGTGATTTACTGTGCGGTTTCATACCACGATTCGGCGGGTGACAGGCACGAGACGATTGCATTTATCAGCTGTCGGAACCAAGGTGAATGTTGTTGATGTGTTGCAGGAGCAGGTGCATGGCTCGAACATGTGGGCACCTTTCCAGATTAATCTCCTGAAGCTAATCCGAGAGCTCGCCACCGATCTATCTTGGCCCGACCTCACCATGGTCGTTTCGTCATGTCAATGAATACGCTATTTCTGGGACTTCGACCCGCAGTAGTATCCGCTCCACAAGTTGGAAACCTCAGAACGACGTCTTCATCGTGTTTTCGTCAAAGACCGCATTTGTACCACGAGCTTCTGTCAACCAGGGATCAACCTTCACAATTTGCGTGAGAGGAAGAGTTACGAGACTCGCCGACCTTGGTAAAACAAGTGTAGACCTCGTATACGTTATTTCCTACAAAGACTAGTTGGTGTGGGTCCAACTCTTGCCTCTTATTGCTCAAGGGAGTGTGAAAGGAGAGCCCGGTATGTTTTACTCTTCGGACGAAGACTACACAGTAAAAATGATTTTTAAGCTTACAAAGTATCCTAAAGGAAAGTCCAGATATGCAACCCTCTACCCCTTAACCCACGTAATATCATATTCTTTGTTGGGCTGAACGTTCACCACTTCGACCTTGCCACGGTCCCTACTCTCAAAGCTGCTCTTCTCCTGCTCAGCCTGCTGCTTCGCTCCCTGTTTCATCATGTTCCAGATCTTGAACCAACACACGGTGCCCACAACTGCGAAGAAGGAATCGACCAGACATAGTAGGATGTACGGAATGCCCAGTGTCATTTGTATGCTCATGACTGCGTTCATAGGCGGCATGGTAAGACCCATGCCCAGCATCATACCCAGAACACTCATCGTTCCTCCAAAGACGGCCGCGCTGGCGGCAGCACTCGCGGCGAAGTTGATGAAGGAGAGTTTGAGGTGCAACCGAGGTGGGAGCATTCCAGCCATCATGGCGGCGATTGCGGCCATAGGGATAGCCATCGCGAAAGCCTGGTTGACAATTGTCATGACCTTGTTGATGTACATGATCAACAACAGAATCCTATTGACGGCGAGGAATCTCTCCATGTTTGGTCCCAAACCAATAGGACCCACGATCTTGGCGCCAGGACTGACGAATCTGTTAATCAGCATCTGCATGCGAGGAGCGACATCGATGTTGTGCCAGTCCGCACTAGACCCACAACCTACCGTGTGGGGACCGGCGGGTTTGTAGAAACCCCAGCAAACGCCCGTGTTGTAGATGTTGTAAAAATCGTAGATGGGCACGGCTTTTCGAAGAGTATCGGTCTGAGCGTTCATGGCTTTGATGGCGCCATGTTTAACGGCGTTTGCGATGGTGGCGCCATGTTCTTTCATGGCCATCTGCACGGGTGTCCATGGACCTGTGGGTGGGATGACAGGTTTCGGCTTTGGTGGTCCGAACAGGTCACCTTTGGGTGGTGGTGCTGGAACACAATTCTTTGGACACTGCATGGTGGGATTGTTGCTGGGCCCACGGAATCCCGGAGCATTGATATCAGGGGTTTGAGGTGACATTGGGCTGGAATCCAGAGCTTGAGGTGCTAATAGTGGGCCTGGAGCTTGAGGTGGAGCAGCTGCTAGTGACGAGCCGGGTGCTTGAAGTGGAACGGCTGGTTGGTTCGGGACAGGTGCTTGCAATGGGCCGGGTGCTTGGATTGGAACAGCAGCTTGATTCGGGACAGGTGCTTGGATTGGAACAGCGGCTTGATTCGGAACAGGTGCTTGGATTGGAACAGCGGCTTGATTCGGAACAGGTGCTTGAAGTGGACTGGGTCCTGGGATCGGAGCAGCCGCCTGGTTTGGATCAATCGTCTGAGCGGAAGTGGCTCTTCGAGCTGGTGGGTGAGGTGCACCTGGCGTTGGTGGAGCTCCAGCGGGGGGCATCTTCCCAGATATCTGCTTCGCCATTCCATTGATGAAGTCTGCCATCCCGCTGGCGATCTTGAATTGACCCTCTTCTCCATTGACCATGTCTTTCCCTCCCTTAATGACATCTTTGAGAGGCGTATCGTAGATGGCTTTGGCAGTTTTCGGGTCACTCATGTTGATTTCCAGGCGCCTCATGATGGCATCGTTCAAGCCTTGAATTGCCGGTGGCAGTCCGAGATGCTCAAAGTCAGGATGCAAACTGGTCATGATCGCAAACATGGGGTTTGAATTGTTCAGGTAGAACATATTGCTGGATTGCAGGGCGTCGTTGCCATACATGCTTGTGTTGAGCTGAATGGTTCGTCAGTGGCACCCTGAACATAAGAGTCTGGATCGAACATACTGATAAGATATAGGCACCCTCCAGTACTCCATTTTGTCCTGGGATAAAGCAGATGATGCCAAATACGAAAGCGAGTATCTGGCTGAGAACAGCGATGAGCGGTGTTTTCGGGAGTGGAAGACCCATTTTTGGGAGAGCGTGCAGGTGGATGGCGACTGGACGATTACTGAGGGCCAGCACTTGCTCAGATCAAGTATTGAAGAGAGACAGTTATCCGGAAGCGTAGCTGCCAGTGTGTTTTGAATATCATCTGGACGCCGGGGTTCAGTAGACGCTGGGCATCTCCTATGCACGGAATAAATCATGGCGGCTCCCAAACAGGACTCGGAGCAGGCCTTGCCAGTGGCACAGCGTCCAGAACGGAAGGCACTTTAAGATGAAGATAGTCAGTCCACGGGTGTATACGATGTGGTTGAGTCAACGGGGCGCCTTGACTCAAACTACCCCACAGCCCTGGAGTGCTCACAGGCACCCGCCCACGCACAAGCACAGTTTGAGGGTTCTGTGTACTGTCATAGCACGGGCAGTATAGTAGCCAAGATGGACTGGCAGTCTGGCAAGTCTACCGTGCAGGAAGTGGCCTGGAAGAGCTTGTCATGGCCATCAACGGCGGCGCTGGACTTCTCCGTGTCTGATCCATCATCGAGCAGTCCCACACGATCCACGAGACGATATACATTATACCGCAGCATACTGTGTATACAGTACATAGTACTGCGGGCTGTGGCACAACATGGGCTCGGACCCAGAGTCTGTCAATCTATTTTTCCACACCTCACGGCCCTGGCACTCCAGGCCGTGCAGTCGGGCCGTCCGCTGTCAGAGTACTGTGATAAAGTCGCGTGTTCGGATGCAAAGGCTGCCGTCGATGCGCATGCCCTGTCCTTTATCTTTTATGCAGCCGTGCAGCATATGATGACAAATCCACTGGAAAGCGTCTTCGCCACGCGGGAGGCACACTCGAAATGCTGTTCTTCTTTGCGAGGCCGCGTCTGTCTACGTGACCACAGCTCGGGGGCTTACAGCAAGTTCGGCTGCAGCTGTCAGTGTAGCCACTGCACCGTCTGTTTACCTGATTGAATGAATGACCATGGCGCCGCAACATGGTATCTATGACAAGTTGATTGGTGAGGGACAAGACGCACAGCCCTCAGCTCCACCCCTCAGGGACCTGCATCGTACACAGTACCACAGTAGATGGCCTGGAAGCAATTCGATCGTGATACACTATGAGTAAGTAAGCGAATATTTGAGGCAAAGAACTGATGTTCGCCGAGACTTGGAGATCCAGCTGTTTTCCAAACCATCCGACCAGGACGCTGATGTTCGCGATAAGAACGATCAGACGGGCATGTTGAGGGTCTGTTTGCGTTAAGTAGGCATTGCGCCCATGGTCGCGTTGCCACACTATGGTTCCTCCGATTTAACTTACTGTGTAGACCATGGACTCGGGTCATTTCCGATGTACCTTGTACCGCAGCACGTCAACTACGGGTGCACTGTTGGCGCTATGGCCGACGATGGTGTTCTGTTGGGCATCTTCGACCTGATTGGATCTCTCCATTGCCAGGTATGCTAGCCTAGAGCGTTTCGACTGCTCGTGTTACTGTCGAACTTGAAAATGCCCTAACGCCAGCTCTTTACCCTGGTACCCACCCCAGAAACCTCTCCTTCAGCATGCACTCCAAGAACAGTGACAACTCCTGTGCAACAAGTCAAAGCCAAATTCAACCACCGCAACTCCACTTAAAGTTCGACTCGAGTATATTTCATGCAAATGATCGGGCTAACGCTTTCCTCAGACACCTAGGCAGATAGTAGGGTCTGACTATCGCTAAACCAGGCGGTAAGGGTCGACGTTCTGATATAGACATGGAAAGCACAGGCAGGACAGCCACATGACTGTGAGAAGGGAATACTAGTGATGGATGCGCTTTCATTATACCTTCTGCCGTCCATCTCGAATTTTTAAATGCGGGGAAGAGCATGGAATAATCGTCTTTGTATAGACCAAGAGATTCACCAAGTAAGAGAGCATTGAGCCCCATTAGTGTATTAAATCGGAATAAAGGATATCAGGTAGTTCGGGATCCTTGCTTGACTCGAGGCGGAGAAATTTTGCGTCCTGGCGGGAGAATAGTTTATCCTTCTTCTCATTGAACATTTACTGCTGCTCGGTGATGCCAGCAACTCCAGAAGCCCACGGACCGATTATTGAGTGCATGTAGATATAGTATAAGCTAAGATCGCTTCTGGTGATGGAGCGAGAGCGCATGATGCAAGTAAAGGTGGCGGTTGTGGACAGATCTTCTTTTTGCCAGCAAAGAGTAATCGATGATGACATCTAGTGTCATAAGGTTTGGTCACTAAATAGTCCCATGTTGTGAATCCTTCAAATCCACGTAGTACTGACTGGTTTTGGTGGACGCCAAATGACTCCAAAGACGTTGTAGAGGGGGGACCCACGAACACGCTAGGGAGATGCCCGTCAGCAACATACCCTATCAAGCATCAGTGTATGCCCTATGAAGAAGAAGTCTGAATAAGGTGACGGTGGGAGCTACCAGAGCAGCTGCGGCTCCTGCGAGTCAAGACAAACACATAGGGATCGTTCCTGCAGAGTTCGAACCTACAGAGTGGAATATAAAGACTTGATTACATAGCTGTCGCGGACTGTACCGTTGATGGGCCTTTGGGGCTGTCGGTGTTTGCCAGCCAAGGTTTCAGAGCGCCTTGAATGACACTACTTCCATTGAATTACAATTGCAATCGCTGGAACCTCTAGTACAGGGATTTGTCATCGAACGGCGTATGGGGTGAGCTCTGGAAAATGGAAAGCAAGTTTGCGATTCACTTCTCAACAGTAGCTGTAGCATCGGACACTTCTTAGCTGGATAAGCTAGATCGAGTACTCCTTGCGTTTGAAGCGAGGCTGACAAGCTGCTTTTGAAGGACCATTGACATGATCGGACAAAGTATCGTGGGGTCTGCTGGATCGTACCTACTCGAGGTTTGTTGGCGTTTACAGGACCGAACGATGCCCCTCGTTTCGTATCAGTGGCCTCGACAGGATCAAGGACTAAATCTAGAACTCTCATCAGCACCCATTTATTACCGAGCGGTGGGCCACAGACCTGTCCCATACCACCAAGATGTACTAGACTCACAGTCTCATGTCTCTGTCAAACTGACTTACTTCTTCGCCGATCGAGTCGCCATGCATGCCTATATATCGTGCTGGTGGGTCGATAAAGAACATCACAGTATTAGTGCACCTACCGATCTCCTACGCAGATCGGATCCTTCTGTTCAAAGCGTGCCACGAATCGACGAACCGTGATTCGCACTAGTACCACACAGCCGTAATAAACAGCTGATGCACACAATTCAGGCCTTCAGAGCCGGGTTGTTCGTCTTCACTCAATTTCTCTGCTGGTTGATGGAATCGATCTGTCCTTTCTTGAGCAGCGTCTTCAAGTTCGGCTTGTAACCTCTACCTGAGCGAGATTCGGAGAGATTGAGCCGAGCATGCGCAAACTCGTTGCAGGAAAAGGAAGCGCTCAGCTGATCGCGTTTACTCCTCAGTTCCCACACTGTCGATATCCTTCCATAAACTGAGGGTAGATGGCATAGTACTAGGAATCCGTTTCGCTGGAATAATTCTGTACCAAGGCATCACAGTAAAGTCTCTCATAGTGCACTTTAGCTGCCATGGTGTAGTGACAACTGATGACAGCAATGCGTAACCCGGGGAGATTGCTCTCAATGAGGCCTCGTGGCCTGCAGAGGTAGAGAGTTCCATTTTCCTCGTCGCAAACCTTCAGAACTTGGGATCGTCGTCGATTTGCAAGCATCCAAGTGCCCTCAATCCGTCAGCAGGGTCGAAATCGGCTCAGGTTACCCTTTACCGACCGACGCGACTAGTTCAACCTCCTTTCTCTTCCTCGATAGAATGTGAGGCCTCCTTTCAAGGCTCGCTACCGGGGGTCGCCGTTCATGCGCCGAAACGAGAAAGATGAGATACCCCCGCTGGAGCAGTGCTGACAAGGCCACGTTGTGTGTGGTTGTAGTAGTGGCCAGCTTAGCAATGGATGTCATGGTTGTCTGGGGAGTGACGAAGCTTCAAGTCGTAAAAGGACGGGGACTGGAACGACGGCAGGATGACTAAGGTAATCTTAAGTCTTACTACCTTACCTACTGTGTAGTTCCGCGCTTGCAAAGTACCTCCAATTCGTGCATCTCTGATCACCGCAGCACACATCCCTATCCCTCCCTGCTTTGGCCGAAAGTAGCAACGCGGTAGGAGGTGTCTCCGTAACGAGGACCATGTTACAGTCATCGAGAGTCATCTCACCGAAAACAGATGCCATGCCCAACAGCACCCAACGTCGACATTAGATACGTCCCGTCTCGCGAAGTGCACTTTTCAAAACCATAAATAAGTACTGCAGCGTAACACCTAAGGCTATCTAATCACCCCTAGTGTATAGGCTTCTCAAGCAATTGAAACTACTGACCACCCCACCAACCCCAAAGACGTCCCTCCCAACCCCAAGCTCTAGCAACAGCCATCCATACGGCACCCAAGAGAGCACCACCACCCAAAACCTTCACAACAACCCCACCAACCCGACTAAAACCATCGCCGAGCACACAAAGACCAAGAGGATCATGAGCGTCCTCTGAATACACATACCTCTTCTCATTGCTACCTCGGGCCCAGCTCGGCAACTCCAGATCCTCCCCAGGACTCTTCGCCCTTGTTGACTCGGATCCCCCGTGTCTCCTTTCTATAGCCCACTGCGGGAGTCGCGGCTCCATGCTCTCAGACAATGCCCCAATGTTACCTTGCTGTATTTCTTCTCCAATTCTTTCAAGTAACCACTTCGCTCTCTCACCCTTGGCAACCCTCTCGAAACTTTCCTTCTCGTTGCGCAAAGAGCGCTGTAGGTCAGACGCCCACTTCGCCATCTGTACCTCAGCCAACCTTTCTTCATGCAGCATGTGATCGCGCAGCCTCGCTTTGGTGAAGTCGGGCAATCCTGTGCCAATAAGGGCCGTGGAGGACATGTTAAATGGCGATGCACAGCTTGGGGAAAGTGATCTATGGTAATTATGACCTCGACCTCTCGGTACCAGACCACTAGGCCTCGACGGCGAAGATGGTGCTCCCCGAGCCAGGGCGACCTGATTTCGGGGATCGACATGGTTTCTAATTGAACATCCCACGACAAGTGATCCGCCGCCATTTGATGCACCAACTGGAGCGTCAGCAACGCCCCTATTTCGCCGCCTCCAAGCAATGAATTTTCTCACGGCACTATGTCGAAGATAAGCAATGTTCTCGGGATCGAAGAGCTGAAAAACCAAATCCTCGAGATCGGACGAGACAAGCGGCGGGCTATAAGAGGGGGACATAAGCAGCGAGGCGTCCATTTCTTGATCGCTAGGGCCAGGAAGACATGAGACGGCAAAGGGAGGACCTGCTCTGAAAAGCGGGAATTTGCTGTTTGACAAGTCTGATTTGCCCGAAGCAGCGCCAGGTGATGGCGAAACTTCTGAAGGTCGCGCGAAAGAGAATATGCGATGCCCAGTGCCCTCCAGGTCGCCACTCAGCTTCCTCTTCAGGTGATCGATGTCCTCGTCACTAACCAAATCGGCTTTGCTGAAAACAGGAATAACATTGGTCAAATTGGACAGGAGCCCGATGTGAGTGATGTGCTCATCGCGCGTCCATTCTGCTCTCCAATTAGTATGTGCTGGGATTCGCACTCTTAGATGCGCCTACCATGCGGGACCACGTAGATGACCACGTCGACTTGCACTCCACCACTGCCACTTAGAGCATTCATGAGCTCTGAATCACTCAAAGTCGTAAATGAAGCATTCTTGTGCAGCAGACTCTCAATGTATCGCACGATGTGTTCTTCCTCTCGTGTCGAGGAGCTCCCTTGGGTATCGATAAGACAAATATTCCGTTCCAGCACAGTCTCGCTCGTGCTCTTCCTTCTTCGCAGCACTCGACTTTCCTCAAGCTCAGACCACCACGCTGGGTATGCTCTTGTACTTGCATAAATTTCTGTAATATTGGTCGTCCTGCTCCTATCTAGCTTCTTAAATCTGGATCCGGTTCGTGGTAGAGTATCAGGTTGTGTGGCTGGGCTAACGGTGGTTATAGGATCAATGTGTACAATATCCTGACATTGCTGGAAGATGGCTCGGATGAGGCTTGTCTTGCCCACTCCTGCAAGAGGTTTAGATTACAATTGTTTGATAAGACGCTACAGCACCACTCTTACCTGCAGGACCAGCAACACAAACCTTCAGCTTACCCATCTGCTTTCCCTTTGCAGTGAATGGTCGGCGAGCAGGCATAGACAGACTCGGCATGACAAGCTCCGGCATCAGGCTGCTAGACATGTCTGTTTTGCTGTGATTCTCCTGATAATCATCCTCTTCTTCACTGCTAGCAACGGCCTGACTAGTAATGTCCTCGGTGCCTTCATCCTCATCGCTCAAATGTAGACTTCGAAAGCTGCCGGACTTGGGTGTGCTTGGTACCGCTGAATATGGAGTGGGGCTCTCAAGCTGTAGAGGAGTAAGAGGTCGTGATATGGTAGGCGGGCCTGAGGATCGTCGAGTATGGTCATGGTGGGGAGGTGTGTCTCGTGGCAAGAGATGTCTTCCTGCTTCAGGCGATCCGCCTACTGTGTTTTCGAGAATGGCAAGTTGCTCGGATCCGTCAGTGCCTGTAATCGTCTTCCTTCTCTTCAACCCCAGCAGTGCAGCAAGACCACCATTTGAGTCTTCCGCGTGTGCTTCTTCCTTGCTCTCCTTAGACGTGTCTTCGAAGGCCTCTCCAAGTGCGTCCTCCATACTCTGGACACCATAGACGCAGTCCGTGGGATCCTTTGTACTTCCCTGCCGACCCTCAGACAAGCTTAGTCTTCTTTCCCCAAAATGGCTGCCTGGTGTCTTGTTGACGGCAGCTGCATCTGGTCGAGCTTGCTCATCGCTTGTCCTCATGCCCATAGCCCGTTCTTCGGTGGCCATGAAGAAGGTCGTGGGCGGTCCAGGGAACAGGTTCGGCGCGTCACGGTGATTGTCTGTCAAACTGCTCTTCCTCGACCGCGGGGCATACGGAGCGGCATCACTCCCCATCGGACGCATCGTGCATCTGCTCTACGAAGCTGGTATTATAGAAGGAGTGGACGGTATCAGTGTGTTGTTGAGATGGTGAAAGTCTGGTAATCCCAGCACACGTTGCGTGACGTATATGATTGCTGTCTGATCGGATCTGATCTGACTTGTCCCCGGCTGATAGTGAACCTTGTACGTGGGGCAAATGGACGAAGCGAACGAGGGTACCCAGTGTCTTGAATCACTTACCTCCGTATATGGACAGCGTATCAGTCGACCGAGGAAGGACGGACACAGCTGGAATCACGGTGTAGACAGGAGGTGACAAATGACTTGAGCTGCTGGTTGTAGTCTGGAATGTCTCTCGACCAAAGTAGAGCATCCGGCGTACTTTGTCCCGCACCAGCACCAAGGCTGAAGCCCTGCATTCTCACCACACGCGCCATGCATCTTTGCTCCAGAAGTCCAAGGTATATTCCTAGCACCCAATTCAGACGTCACCAGGGAATCACGAATCGGCGCCCACATTGAATGCCAACCTCCATCATTGGCGACGGACAAAGCAACATCATCTTCATGCATCTTTTCGCGGCTCTCTATCATACATGATCCGTCCTATCTGCTTTACAGAGCAGCTCGCAAGTCTCGTAGACCAAAGCAATTACTTTCTAATCCTCGTCCCTGAGCCTGCTCGCACAAGCATCGCTACACGACCAACCAACCTCCATACTCAAGCGTTAAACGTCCCTAATCCAAGATTCGCCCGTACATAGCATCACTATAAATACGTCCATCGACAATGAGCCTGTCTGTAGTTTGCCTTCAACGTCGTAGGAGCGGATTGAACAGAAATAGACATCGAGGAAGTACAAACGCTATGCAGACAAAAACCGGTATAAGATGACGAACGACGCGCCCTAATGCCTGGCTTGCTCTCAATGGAACTTTTGGACGAGAGACCCCGGGAAACAAAGCTTTTAACCCCACAATAATACAGCCTGATCATGAGGCCATGGGATCGCATATATGGGAATGAAAAAGAAGTGGGTACGCAGCAGTAAGTCGTCGTCCGATCCGGCAGAACGTCATCTGGCTTAAGCTGCTGGTGCGCCGCGCCCCCGGGGGCTTGCGGTTCCGCCACGTCCGCGATTAGCACCTCCGAAGGCACCGCGTGGTGCTCCACCACCACGACCTTGACCTGCTGGTCGCTCGAATCCGCCACGGCCTCCACGAGCTCCTCCACGAGCGTTGAATGGGACTGCCGGACGGCGTTCCTCTACGAAGATGTCGTCGGTTCCACTAACAGAGTGCGGGTTGGCTGCGACAGCGGCTTGGAAACCAGCGAGGCTTTTGAACTCGCCGAAGGCAGAATTCTTTGCACGGTTGATGTCGAAGTAAACGAGCTCACCAAACTTGTTGAGGTGGGCCTTGAGCTGCTCAGCGTCGACGTTGGCGTAGACGTTCTTGATGAAGGCACGAACCTTGCCATCTGGTCCGACAATAGGTGCCTGGGGACGGGACTTGCTGCGGTTGTGATCAGCACCTGCTGTCTGCCAACCGTCCTGCTGGCTACCACTGGGAGATGGCTGTCGGACTGGTGGAGCGGGTGTGGATGTAGCAGTCACCTTTGGCTGAGCGGAGGTGGAAGTTGGAGCCGCAGCCTTGGGTTGTGGTGCAGTAGTTGGGGCTTGTGCTTGTGCTGGTGGGGACGCGGCTGGGGCTTTAGGAGCGACCAATTGAGCCCAAGACTTTGGCACAGCAGGCTTCGGTGGAGCTGCAGCGACTGGTGGCGTGGCCTTAGCTGGGGCGGGGGTTGGGACTGGTGCTTTTGGCTCTTCGACCTGGTCAGGCTCCTCGGAGACGGGGATTGGAGCTTCCTCCACCGCTGACTCTTCTGGCGTAGCAACAGCGAGAGCTGCAGTGTCCGCTTCGGGCACATCTGGGATTGGTGAGCCATTTGCGTGAGTAGGAGCAGCGGTCTCTTCAGCTTCCTCCTCATTTGCCACCTCTTGCAATTTCTTGTCAACTTCGACGACATCTGGCTCGTGGGCAATAGTCTCCCGAGTCTCGTGCTCTTGTGCGTTAGGGACAAGCTTCTGGGATTCAGGATGCGAATTTGGCTCTTGCTCAGGTACCTCTGGTACTACGTCCTCTTCCTCTTCCTCGTCATCGTAACGAATGTATCGGAAGATGTCGTTGAGGACAAAGTAGCCGTTGGTCTGGGCGGCGAGGACGAAAGTCTGGACGAACTTGTGATGGGGCTGAGACTTGTTGGATATCTCTCCAATGACCTGGATAACGATGTGCTCGTCAGATGCCTGGGAGTCGACGTTGGTGACGCGCACCTTGCAATCCTGGAGGTCAAGCGATTCGATGCGATCCTGGATAGCCTGGTCGGTATTAGCTTAAGATCATTTTTCCAACTCGCTGCACAAAATCTTCTTTGCGTTGCAGTGCACCATCGAGACCCAAGTTTCTGGATTTCCAGATGAAAATTCGCAACTTCTTTAGCGACACGGAGAGGGACGTGAGGACGCGCCGTGGGGAAGCAGGACTCAGGTTTAGGATCGTGTAGTTCAAGTGATCCCGGCATACACATAATGCGAGCCTGTGATCACGACCTGCCCTCTTAGAAAAGTGGCTTACCTTTTGGCCAGCAGAGACGTTGGCTTTCTGCTCTTCAGTTCCCTGTACCATTCGCGATCGCTTATTGAAGAATAGCTAGAGTCATCTTAGTAGGGAACTGGGCTCGATCGTGGCTTGTCAACATACGTATAGCTTCTCCGGGTTTCGGCTCATGGTAGTGTAGTAGGATTGGACGAAGTACCATGCAACCTCTTCCTTGGTGAGTTGTTCAGGTGGCGATGAGTTGACCGGAGCGCCGTTTGTTTGCTGGACAGGGAAGGATGGCTCGACATAGCTGCCGTTGATTGATCCGTTGTTCCCCTCGTTTGCCATGGTGAACAATTGTGCTGCGCGTGGGGAAGACCAGGTAGAAGTCGGAAGCGGAAGCGGAAGCGGAGAAAGTCGTGGGGAGGATTGGGACGAGGGGGTGCGCAAGCCTTTGTACGGTGGCTAGAATTTGGGTAAGGAATGAGGCTTAATGAGGAATGATGGGTCTTGTACATACTTGGGGATGATGCGATGGTAGAATGGCCGACGAAGAATTATGGATTGGCGGATACGTATCGGACGGCGGACACGATAATGATTATGATGGGTGATGGAAAGGAGGGTGTAGCGATCTGATAAAGCGATGCAGAGGTTAGGAAGTCGGCGAGATGGTTTGATCTTGCGTGTTGTTTGCAGTAGCTCCAGTGTCCAACGAGAAAAAGTAGTGGCCGCACTGGCACAACTTGGAGGAACTTGAAAGAACGGGCACGTGACAGAGTCAAGCCAGCTATGCGGAGCAAGATACTATCAGCTTCCGACTTGTAGTACCTCCTACTCCTGCTCGTAGTCACCAGTGACTGCAGCTCAACCGGTGTCAAGCGATGCAGCTACCGCTTCATCGGTCGTCTTCGCAAGAATTGATTGTCTGACGCGCTGCAATCTCTGCACTTATTTACCAATTAGGGCTCACTGGCACTCCGAGTATTGACTTCGGTTGACCATGATTCAATCTCTGTCCCATCGCCTCCGTCTCCATGAGATAAGTACTTACTTGCATACAGCACTCACATCATTTGAGACTGATGCATGGAAGCAAGTCGACACTCGTGGGTTGCTACCTGGCAACGACTAGACTTCCTCGATCTACCAGCAGAATTCAGAAGCAAAACCGACGTTAGCCCATGGTTCTACTCATCCTCAGCTGTGGCCACGTATCGTCCCAGCGCCCTGCTTCACAATCAACCAGACTTCGAAATTCGATGCGTGGAGGGCCATTTCATGTTCTCGGCCATTTCAGATCCAGTTACTGATTCTGCCACAGACATAGCACATCACCACTCAGCACGCGTCAACGAATTTCCAGCGAAGCCAAGGACTTGATAGTCGAGCTCAATAATTCAATTGCGGAGCTCCAGAGATCGACTAAATTCTGTGGTCGCAAGGCGAAAGCCAAGAAGACATTCGACCAGTTGACCTTTTGAGGAACACTTGTAAAGGTGGTTCAACCGGTGCGGAAGGAGACCAAGCAACTCAAGATGCGATTGCACGCGGGCAAACAAGTGCTAAGAGATAGTGCTGCTATTCCAATTGTTGCGATGCTCGTCGAAGCCAATGCTTATTACCTCCGGTCGCTGGACTAGATTCAAGGTAATCATGTATATGAAGCTCCTTGGAAGTTCCCGGATAGATTCCAGCAACTAAACTGGATGGACCAATACGCCTTGTGACATTTGGATATTCTGGTTTCATGCGTTCGCTCGAGACTAAGCCGCTCGAGTGTCGTAAGGTTATAATAGAACATCCCAATGGTAAGAAGGATGGTCCCCTGGAGCAAAAATGTTGAATCATGGCTTTGTACAGAAAATGATTTCTGGCCAGCTTTTGTTCTACTGTCAGACGATTGCCATCATCGATCTCAGACTGAACACGGCTCAATTGAGACGAGAAATATACTCTCAAATGAGTGGTCAAGGTTCCTGAGTTAAAGGCATTACTACGCGTTCGTGTTACTGCAAAGCTAACCCGAATAAAATATTAAGAGCTCGACGGATGTCTACGAGATCTTCTGCATCACCAGCGTGTATGAGGCTAGCTGCTCTACAAAGAATACAGAGGACGGAACAGAAACAGAAACAGGAACAGAATAGTGGGGCAACCATCCTTCCAGAAAAGCTTCGCAGGTCGCCAGTGCCAACAACGACGGCAAATAACGATTCCAGTTGGATAGCGAGGTATCTTGCAATCAAACCGAATACTGTTTGCGGTCTTGAAAATTGCTGCCGGGTAGGAGGTAGCAAAGCTAACAAAGGTAGACGACGGCACTCCGTGCCCTCCAAGTCACGGTCCATGTGCATCTCAGCCTCGCCTTATGCCTCAACTTGGATTCGATCCGTACCAAGCGAATTCTTCAAACTACATTACTTACCTACGATTGAGACACTGCTAAGTCAGATATGGCGGCTCGAGTTTGAGGCTTGCCTGACTTCTTGAAGAAGAGAGAGAGTGGAAATTGACAGTTCAAATGAACTCTGCGCCATTTGCCCATGAGTCATTAAAAGATTGTCATGAAAGTTCGCTGCCATGCATCTCAAGCTTTAATTGGACTTAAGGCTCGGGAAAAGCCCGCCATCTTCTTAAAACCAATCACGTTTGTAATCAGACTGTCACGTTACATTCTATTTATTGCTGTCTTGCGTGACCCAGAAACGAGGGGCTAATCTTTCCAAAGATTCTCTCATCGATATGCCTGTCCATCCTCGAGTCCCATCTCCAGCAATGCGTGGGAATACCGGGTCTCATCTCCCTGCTCAAACGCAGATCGGAGAACCGGTTGTGTCTGGCCTGTGGCGGTTTCGAACCAAAGGCTGACGGACATGTCGAGAGTTCTTTCAAAGCAATCTGCACGGGGCGGCCGCCAGAAAGGGATGCGAGAGCTGCTCCGTCCTTCGACATGCGATTCATGAATGTTTGCCCGAAACTATCGCAACTGTTTCACAGAGCCCCGTATCTGTTGTTGTGAGGAGGTCAATTCTGAGAGATTTGTGGAAATTGCAATACGATCTACTTGGTCTGAAAAGACTCAAGTGCTTGATCTTTTCGTGTCACCTAGTGTGTATGGAGTCTAGCTTCTAGCGTTCCTCTTACTAAGTTCTGGGTAGATACATTTTCGCCGTGGTCAAGCATTCGAGTTGGATTGGAGACATCTGGCAATACAGTATCTCTTGCCAGCTTTTGTCTGGTTGAGACCTGGCTTTCTAGGTGTCTCCAAGAACACGAGCCTTGGGGCACGAAGGCTCGCTCTTCTCTGCTGACTCGGGTTCTGATCTGATGTCACCTGGATTGGACCCGTCGTTATTCGAGCCCCGTGGTCGAGACGAGCGCTATGCTTGCCTTTCCCATTGTTGGGGTGGTGCCAAAGCTATCACCACCACCTTTGCGAATCTGGAAGCACACAAAAAAAATGATTCCCTTCTCGAACCTTCCCAAAACATTTCAGGAAGCAGTAATCTTTACGCGCAAGCTTGGGATTCGATACCTCTGGACTGATTCTCTGTAAGCTGCGTTTACTTCCTTGCTACCACCTAGGGGTTTTAGCGTCGACGAAAACGAACCAAATGACTGCTGACGATGTATAGCTGTATCGTCCAAGATGATGAAGAGGACTGGCAGAAAGAGTCGGCTATGATGGCCAGTATCTACCAAAATTCTTATATTACCATTGCTGCTACCGGATCTGGGGGCCCAAGCGATGGTTTGTTTTCCAAACATCCGAAGACCAGTATCAATGGTGTCTTCCGAGACGGCACCGAGTATCAGCTCCACGCTCGGCCTGTCATTGATCATATGGATGATGCCCAGTTTCCGCTGTTCCGGCGTGGTTGGGTCTATCAAGAGCGACTTTCGTCTCCCCGAGTCCTACATTTCGGGAGGCAAGAGTTGTGGTGGGAATGTCTAGAGATGGTTCAGTGCGAGTGCTCTGGCATAAAATATGGTGAGCGTTACGCCACTGGCCAGGAGAAACTCCTATCGAAATTGACTCACCAGTCCGCACTGTCTAATTCCGAGCTTCCGTTTGTGTCTCGAAGATGGCATGCTATTGTTGAAGAATTCTCACAACTGAGCCTGACGAAATCTCGCGACAAACTTCCAGCCCTATCTGGAATGGCCCAACAGATCTCTCACATGCGCGAAGGAAAACATCTTGCTGGCCTTTGGAATGATACGGTCATCACCGACCTCCTCTGGTACAGGCTTGATCCTTCCAATGCTAAAGGCACCACGAAACGGCGATGCCCTACCTTTTCCTGGGCCAGTCATGATGGACCAGTACGCTACTTCGACGCTCCTCACGTCTTGGAATCACCATCCATTAGCGAGTTAAATGATACGACCTAAACTCTCTCGGTGAAGTATCTGAAAGTCACTCAGGCAATATCGAGGTTCGCGGGAAAGAACAGTTTCGGCGAGATCTCGTCCGCTCATCTTTTACTGAAAGGTCTGTTGGCGCCAATCCACGTCTCCGATGCGAAAAGAACCCTAACCCTCTTCTCCTGCCTCTTCGGACGATAAGCTCTCTGCACCCATACATATCATGGTATGGAATGTGTTCCATTGCGTCGCTTCATGATTTTCATGTTTGCAACATCATTCCACGACAAATTCGGTTGAAACGAGGGAGAAATCTGACAATGTCCACAACAATGACCCCGCCGCTTGCGATGACTCTGATTATAGTACAAAGAGGTGTCACTGCCCGCGCTGGTCGTACTCAACATCCACACTCTTTTCTCATGTACCAAGTCGCCAGTCGCATTTTCCCATATCACTAATTTATGTCTCGTCTCTCCAGGATCCAACACAGGACACATAGCCCTCAACATCATGTTCCTCGACTTCAGCAGCGAAGACGAGCTTGTTATCGAGGCATTCATCAACGCACTCAACGTCTACAAATCTCCAACGAAGCCGAGACATTCCATCAGATCTTTGCCCAGCAGAGAAGCCACAAATGGAACCCCAACTTTTCCAGGCCCATCTATCATATCTGTTCTCGCCGAAAAGGCGTTGGAGAGGAGCGTGTCCGAAATTTCGCTTTCCTCTGCTGACATCGACATCTTGATGTTCGCCTCCCCTTCCATGTTGCCGGAAATAGACAAAGCCGCAATTTCACTCTCACCAATATCGCCTCCTCCAGGGATCGTCTCGCCCCCGAGTCCTCCACCTTCGCTAACAAGCGACCCAGATCCAGATTCAGATTCAGAGCCCGAACCAAAAACAAGCACAACTGCTCTGCAATCGCAACCCTCATCTCTGCTTTATTCCCCACCCTATTCAATCGCTTCTATTTCTGAGCCTAATCTGGAATTCCTGCCCACAGCGTGCGAATCGAAATCAGTTCTCCACCCATGCACAGCCTCAACCAATCCCTCATCATTATCCAATAGCCAAATAGCTCGCCAACAAACCCTCCTGGCTTTCGTCTCAAACTAGACGCGCAAATCGACTCTTTGTCTCGGCTGCGAATACCTGGTCGATGGTGGACCGCTGCAATATCCCCATCATTCTTTTTGCGCCTTTAAGCACGACCGACTGCTTGGACACTCTGGAGGCACATTCTAGTGTTTACAGGGAAATTGTGAGTTCGAGACGTTGTTTGAGGGATTGCTTGTTGAGCATTGTGAGGAGGTGCATTGCGCCAAGGCCATGGAAGATGTGGTGCAGGCTAGAGAGGAGGAAGCGCCATGGCTGGGGAAGTTGAAAAGGAGGGATGGAGGAAAATGGATTGGGTTGAGTCAGTGGGAGTGAGTTGGGGAGGTGAGGGTGCCTGGAGCATCACTGTGAGGATTTCCCTACTCATGATGTCGTGGACAGAAGAACGAAATGGTGTCGACTGGGCTTGAGTAGGACTTCGTTGGTCTTGACTTCCAGTGTTCGGTTCAGGACACGGGTTCGCGATGGACGTTCTTTTCCAAATCAGGGCGTCAGGCGGAAAACCTTGCAATACACATAAGCTTTCGATAATGGCCAAAATTCAGTACAGCAGTCGGCTGAACCTGTCCGTGGACGTGTAGTCGTTCATGAGCGCTTAAGAACCATCGCGATGCAGCTCCCGAGGTCTTTCTACGGTGTAGACGCACTCGTCTAGGGGCTTGGTGCATTTCCTCCAGTGGGGGTGGCGGGGGGCACACCACTCTTAATCCTTCGCTCCCCCTTCGCTCCCCAACAACATCTTACTTCTGTCCATGGCCATCTTCGTAGCAAGCGCAACGCATCCACTAATCCATCGACCCCTTTTTCTCCTTGGGATTCTCCTTGAGAAGCGATCAGTCCACATTCATTTCGCGCGCGAAGCATTCCCAGGGCCGCATCATTTTGTCACAACCTTGGCGATTCAGACTCTCGATATCAAGGTATTGCTTACGAACAACAGGCTGTTTCTCAGCGAGAGCGAAGCGACTTAGGATCACAGCTGCCACCCAGAAACGTGGTTGCGGCTATGAGCTTTAGACATGCTCTTTGTCGCTTCATCCCTCCTTACGCGGTAGTATTCTCACCTCCATGAAGCCATTGTTTTTCTTGGAAAGTAAACGCCTTCCCACCCATCGTTTGCTCTGATACTCATGTATCCCCAGGCCGTGCGCTCTGATGCCTCGCGAGAAGCCCTTGCTTCATGCGTGCAACTTAGACAGTACCTTCAACAAGGCTAACGCACCCTTCTCTTGATATTTCAAGTCTTGTGCCATTTCTTGAAACCTAGACTTCACTTTATACATAACCGAATTCTTCAGAACTGGCTTGGCAGGGCACCTTGGACTACCCTCTACATTCGCACTGAGCTTCGCCCTTGAGTTGTTGATCACCGTGTTCCTGGTAAAGTGTCAATATATTCCCATCCCACAGGACTCAAATCTTGTCACGGAACCGCGCTCAAATTCAGGCAGAAGGTAATCAAATTCTCTTGCGATGCTTCGTGCCAGATTTTCCCTTGTCCACTTCGCCTGCTTCTACATCGGTTTCCTTTTCATGTTCACCCGTTTTGCTGTTTATCGAACTGGAAGACCTGCGCCATTGATTGTTTCTTTCGCTAAGCTTTGATTTACATCGACCCCGACTGACTTTTGTAACATTCTCTTGCCTTGTTATCACATTTAGCCATGAAATACTCCGCTATTCTCATCGCCGTCTCGGCTTCCGTCCTTCCTACTGTGGCTACAAGTAACGTTCAGAGAAGAGACACTTCAGCTAGGGTCACCAACGTGAACACGCCCCCCGTCACGGTCAAAGGAAATGGTGAACATGCCGCTTATATGTGGAAACTTCAAACTGTCGCTGACAACTCACAGCATTCTTCGTGGGTGACAAGCGCTTCTACATCCGAGGTGTAGATTATCAGCCAGGTATAAACTCTAAATCCCTCCTGTAAGACCCTTCTTCTAACAACTAGAAAGGCGGCGATGGTGCCAAAAAGGATCCACTTGCCAGCACAACAGACTGCTCTCGCGATGTCAAGTACTTCAAGAAACTTGGCATCAACACGATCCGGGTATATGCAGTAGACAACTCAGTCAACCATGACGAATGCATGAAAATGCTTGCCGATGCTGGTATTTACCTCGCCGTTGATGTCAACACACCCGGATACTCCCTGAACCGCGAAACCTGGTGGTCGCTGAAAGCTTCTTACAATGATGTCTACATGCAAAGTGTCTTCTCAACCGTGGAACAATTCGCGAAGTACGATAATACCCTGCTATTCTTCTCGGCGAATGAGGTTGTAAATGCGGCAAATACGACATATGGGGCCCCCTATGTAAAGGCGGTCGGGAGAGACATCAAACAATTCATGAAGGCAAGAAACCTCCGCGCGGTCCCCACAGGATATTCTGCCGCCGATGTCGAGGAGAATCGCTATCAGATGGCCCAATACTTGAATTGTGGTGGAGATGATGAGAGAAGCGACTTCTTCGCTTTCAACGATTACTCCTGGTGCGCGCCATCAGACTTCCAAAAATCTGGCTGGGATAAGAAGGTACAACAGTACAGCTCTTATCAACTACCACTATTGTAAGCACCCTCACCAATCGCCAGCTTCTTGTCGCTAAACATTGCGCAGCCTATCCGAGTACGGCTGCAACACGAATAAGCGGGACTTCGGTGAAGTAGCAACGCTGTACTCAGACAAAATGACCCCTGTCTACTCTGGCGGCCTATCATACGAATACTCGCAGGGCGACAACAAATACGGTCTTGTCAAAATTGACAGTTCCGGATCCATAGAGGAACTTCCCGATCTCAGTGTCCTCGCCCTAGCGTTCAAGAACACACCTATGCCGGCCGGCCCTGGTGGCTACAAGTCCGATGGCAAAGCTAGCAACTGTCCCGCTGCAAGTAACCAATGGTCTGTTACAAATAACTCGCTGCCAATTATGCCAAAGAATGCGGCGCAATACATGATCAATGGTGCGGGCCCAGGACCTGGATTCAATAAGGATCCAAAGCATCCCAATGGGAGTCAGTGGGCTGGGACTCCCACGCCTGGTTTTGGATCCGCAAGTGCCAGCAGCTCAAGCGGAAAAGGCGGAAACAGCACTGGTGGTGCGAAGAAGAGTGGTGGCGCTATTGAGGGTGCACCGGGGATTACCTGGCTGCTTCTCGGGAGCGCCTTTGGATTCGCGTTGCAATTGCTGTGAATTCCTGTCATGCCCTGAGCATATGGCATCTTTGGCCAGGGTTTGTCTCTTGTTCTCGTTCTCTTTTTCCCATCGTATCGTCGAAATATCATTCGATCAGCATCGGCGTTCATTTAGTTCGGAAGTAGATCGGGCAGGATGTAACGTGTGTCTCAACTTTGCTCTCCTCGTGTTCGAGCATTGTGTTAAGCCTCGAGAGCGTCCATCCCCTGTCAGCTTAATGCCGATCGATTCCGCTCACTGGCTCTTGTTTCAGGATTTACCAATTCAATTCGGAAGTGATTGATCAATCATTTTGACGTTCGTCCAGATGTACAGTGTACACATTCCGTGACCAAGATCCAACTTTGATCTGCATGCCAATCTCTAATATACACGTCGACCAGACGCCTTCAAATACCAAATGACATCAATTCTGTCAATCACAATCGACACCCTTGTCACATATATATTAACAAGCCAAGCGCACGTTGATCATCCCGCCGAACATGAATCGTGATGGTTTGAGATCTGTCAAGCGAGCCAGTGAAATATGACCATCTGAGGTCTTCAAGGTGCGGAGTCCAAATTCGAGCGTCTCTCTCCGTCTCCGTGCAACACTTTGGAAGGAGGAGAGAAAGTAAAGCGTCTTCAGAGCGGCTGTGCCATGGCATTGATCTGTATGGTATGACATCTCGATAATTTAAAGATTGTATTTGTACTGACTGATAGCCTTGACTTCTTTGTCGTTTATCAGGCAACTTCATGCAGTCCTCTCGCGCAGGAACGTTGCTATCCTGAAACATCATGATTATGCCTTCTTTGTCAGCCTTCCTGGTGCTTGCTGCGGCTGCATCTGCCTCAACGATTTACTCAGCTCGCTATCATTACCAACGTGGCAATGTCGCGGAGGGAGACTCAAGATCGCCATGTCCGGCGTTGAACACTCTAGCAAATCATGGAATCCTGCAAGTACCGCGCCTGCTTTGATCTGTGCAGGAGCTAACGGGATTCTAGACCTCGAGATGGTCGCAACATCACGGCTGAAATGTTTACCTCAGCCATCGAGAAGACCTATAACATCGATAGCGTCTTGGGTTACATTTTGGGCCATGGCGGGGTCCCTATCGTCTCCTCCTTCACGGCCACATCGATCAACCTGGAGGACTTGAATCAGCACGATGCCATCGAGCATGATGCCAGCCTCACGAGGGATGATGCTAAGTCTGGGGACAATCACTCGCTCCAGCCAGCTTTGTTACAAGCGTTACTCGACGATGCGGAAGGTGATTTCATCACCTCCGCATCTGTAGCCAAGTCTCGAGCGAGGAGGGAGAGTAATAGTCTTTTCAAGGGCAGTCCGAAATTGGGGTTCAAGCAGAGAAGTTTGGCCTACGGAGAGGCCGCGTTGTTGTTGCAGGCGCTCGGAAAGCAGGAGGAAGGAACCAATTGGAAGGTAAAGAAGGTGGATGCAAAGATCTGGTTTGGGGAGGAGAAATTGCCAGAGGGATATACCAAACCTGCGAAGGCTATCTCGATGACTGATGTTGGGACGTTGAGCAATGCACTACAGAGTATGTCGGCTACGTGAGTGAAGAAGTCGATGAAGGCCATAGCTGGGTAATGCGTGTGCTGCATCACAAGTAACGTACTTGAAAACATTCCTCCCTGGTCACGATTGCCGAATCCTACTTATGCAGCCTCATTTCTCCTCAGAACCTCGAACTGACCACCACCTGTAATCGACTCCTGCTTCGCGCCCATTGAGCCGACATCTCCACGCTGCGCATTCTGCTCGAATATCTTCTTCTCCGCTAACCGTCCCGGATCTTCTTCACTTCCGATTTCGGACGAGAAACTTGCATTCAGGCCATCAAATTCGGATGTGTTGGTGCTCGCTTTCGCACGTGGATCCATTTGTGAGCCTCCCGTCGCCGATAGCTTGTCTCCAGGTCTGTCTGCTGCCGGAACCTTGTTGTTTAAATGATTATTTAGGCCGGAGGAAACGTCTTCCTTCGATGTCTCGGCCTGGCTAATGGGCTTGGGATGGTCAGGGAAGTGCGGACTCTCATTTCGAGACTTGTCTCCGCCGAATCGCTGGTTAGGTGATGCTCCCGTGGCGCCTGGTGCACCAGATGGCGTTGGAAAATTGGCACTGACTGGTGGTTCCAATGCAAAATCCAGCGAGTCCTTGTTATCACTGCTAGAGTTCTTCTGCTTGTGGTTCGAGTTGCTCTGGTTGGCCTCGGAGGTTGTTGGTTTTGTCGAGTTATTGACATGCTTGTTAGAATACTTTAGACTCTCATCTTGAAACTCGTCTCCAAATGGCTGATTAGGCGACGCTCCCGTTGCTCCCGGTGCTCCTGATGGCGTTGGAGAATTGGCTCTGACCGGTGGTTCGACCACAACATCGAGCGTATCCTTACTGTCGCTGCTGGAATTCTGCTGCTCCGCTTTCGAGTTACACTGGGTCTTGGAGCTTGTTGGATCGGTTGGCTTGTTATTGGTAGGCTTGTGAGAATGCTTCGCCTCCTGCCTCGTATTGGACTGATCTTGCGCCTCGTCGGTGCCGATGTTTTGGCCTGGCGACGTTCCCGTTATTCCAGGCGCACCAGCGTCGGTCTTGGTGTTTGCGGATGTCGTCTATGATAATACTACTATCAGCCTGCTGCTGTTGACTCCAGTTGGTTTTCTAGTCGTGGAAAGGATGATATACTGACAAGATGAGACATGATGATGGAAAACTGAGTAATGGCTTGCTGACTGATACTGCGTTTGGTGATGTCGGTCCCGAGCGTCGCGATGTGATGGAAAGTAGGTGAATTTTCGGATGAACACCCTTCTTTCGACGTCCTTCAGCACACCTTTATGCCAACTTTCCTTCCAAAACACGTACACTTCCCATATAAGACGTAATGACATCACAAAGCAGGTCGCAAGATCAGCAGCACGGAGACAGCAAATACCAAAGCCAAAGCCCCCAACGCTAAAACACGCTCAGATATCTTAAGCCCGAAAGAGTGTGGTGGAGGCTTTAGTCTGAGCTGCAGGTACCAACCCCCTCATCATCGTGCAGAAGTGACGACGCCCGAGGTTGAAGTCAAGATCTTGGAATCTGAGATTGGCTGCGTGTTTAAGGCTAATATACGCCTCCGTGGCTGTCGACCTATCGTTGTGCTGGAGTCCGAGGTGCTGTTGCTGCGCTAAGACTTTGGCGCATGGATTGGTCTACTTCCGCATAGAACAGTTTTTGGTTCGTGAGAGGACATGTTGATTCTTGAAAGCTTTTTCGTGGCCTCAGGACTATCCATCCTACCATCCTACCATCCCACCATCCCATATATCTGTAGCGCCGTCTCAAGAATGTAGCACTTCACCCTCGGCGCTCAGTGCTAAGAAAGGGCAATTCATCGTGATAGATTGACTTGGTAGGTAGGGCTTCAAATAGGTTTGATAAAATTCTAGGGTATCAAAACGAAGGAAACAATCTTAGAAATCGAAGCGGTGAAAAAACGACGTAGTAGAGCCCTCATTCGCAATGCCAAGAAACTCCAGTGCGTCCTCCGTCTCGACTATTCATCCGCCTTCCAGTATGTGTAAACCTTTGCCTCCCAATGATACAACGGCTCCCGCCCAACCCATCCCTTTGCAACCGTCCGATTGAAGGCGACTTCGCGCCAGTCGTTTCTGTCCTTCTCAGGGAAACCTGGGATGCTGTATTCGGTGCCGTTGGTATCGTTGTCAGAGAAGTTCGCGACAACAACCACAGGTGGCTGTCCCGCACGTCCACGCTTCCAGGCGAGGATCTTATTCTCGTTGTCAACGTGGATGAACTCGGTGTCGTCGTCGCCCAAAGCAGGACACCCGGTGCGCAACTTGACCATTGTTGCGACGTGATTGAAAAGATTCGTACGCCACGGTTCCGATAACCGCTCCCAATTGATCGGGTCGATTTGCTTCTTCGCAATGGGCTGGTCCATCTGGTCTGCAAACTCTTCTCCAGCGAAGATCATAGGTATACCGACGGCAGTGAGCAAACAGGTGAAGGCAAGCTTCGCGCGGCGCTCCTTATCGGTGACGTTGTTGTTTTGTAGAAAGTTGAAGAGACGTTCCTTGCGAGTGCCTTCAATATCGTGGGAAGTGATGTAATTGATCATCTGGGTGCCGTTTGTGAACTTATTGTCGACCCGACTATCGATCATTTTTCGCACAGTCCATTCGAGATTGTCATTTACCCACTGCTGCGTACCTAGGTTGTTTGTTATCGCAGCATGGAGGCGATCTTGAAAAGGTTGGTTCCAAAGTGCGTTGAGTGAGCCACCAGTGATGAGATCGATCGGGTCACTGAGTTCTTCACCGATAACAATGAATTTTTCGTTAGACACAGTTCGGTTCTGGTATCGAGAGCGAAACAGACTCCACGCATCATCCTTGAAGGACTTGAGAAAGTTGTCGTCGCCTATGTCGGGGATACTGTCGAGTCGCAGGCCACCGATACCGAAATCAGACATCCAGCGATGTAGGTGTGCCTGATGGAAGGCCCATGCGGGATGTATCTTCACAACCGAACCCGTCTTTGGATCATATGTCGTCGTTCCTTTATTGTACCGCCAGGAATCTCCGCCAAAGGCATCGCGAAGTTTGTCGTGGCCTAGCTGGTATGAATCTGGGTTGTTCTTCTCATCTTCGGGATCGATATGGAACTGATCTTGCGCGATCTTGGTGTACGGATCGCGACCGAACCCCAGCACCACGTCCATGATGAACCGCATATTCTTGGAATGAAGATGTTGGATGAGTTGCACAAGTTCGGAAGTTGTTCCGAGATCTGTGTCCGAGGCAAAGTAGTTGGCCGTTCCATATCCCCACTCGCCTACAAAGGGGGCATCGGCGACAGGCAGAAGCTCCAAGGCATTGATGCCCAGCTGGTTCAAGATATCTGTTCCGTTGGTGCCATCGAATAATGCCAATACGTCTGAGAAGGTTCCGACATCAGTTGAGCTTTTGTCGGCTTGCTTCTTTGCTTTTGTCCAAGAGACAGGTAGCTCGTAGATGACAATGTTGTTGTTGTTCGGGATCAAACTCTCATCTTGACTAGCGACCTTGGCCAGTTCCTGGCCATCGACTCCGCATGGCACCAATGTTCCGTCTCGGTACATGATGACTGCTGCGGGCTGGACGCCATCGGATCGATTTGAAGCCATGGCATAATCGACTGTGTACGACATGGGATCGGTGACGCGTACTCGAGCTGTCTTTGTGGAGGAGGTGTCATCGACCTCAAACCAATACCAGTAAGTGCTGCCATTCTGCAGAAGGCCGATGGCATTGGGGTCGAGCTCGAACAGATCCTTGGCTGTCTTGTTCAGCGGACCGTCGAAAAGCTGATTGAACGAGGCAGGTGTGGTAGAGTTGTTGGGGGTGCCCAGGACCAGGCGCGGTAGCTGTGACTGTTGTTCGGCAGGAATCCATAGCACGAAGCTCTTCTCGCGTCGGCTCAAGATGTCGAAGTCGGTCGCGGTTGAGGTGGGAGGGGGTGCGTCGTCAGGGGACTGGTGGTGGTGAGGGAGGTAGGCCCTGATGGGAGCGAGGACAGCTACAACGACCACAAGGGCCAGAACCAGGGCCACGTACAGCCATTTCCGTGATTTTGGCATGCTCTTGCTGCGTGCGACGCAAGAGAAGGGGGGGAGTCAAGGTTGCAGCTTGTCTGTGATTTGAGCAGAGATTGCTGGGCGACCCGCGCGCCTGATATGGGCACCCCGTAGTCCGTACAGTATGGGCATGGGCTCTGACCCTTGACTGTCTGTTATCGGATCGACATGTGCTGTGGGATGTGGGAATCGGGATGTGGGATGTGGGACGTACCTGAGGCTGATGCTGGGGGTAGCCCACCGAGCCACCGAGCCACCGAGCCCCCGAGCCCACCGAGCCCTCGAGCCCCCAAGCCCCCGAGCCCACCGAGCCCACCGAGCCCAGCTGCAAACGCCACTCAGCGCTGCCAGCAGCGTCGCTAAGCGCGTGGAAATGTGCACAATAGCTGGCTATCCGTACACATCAGAACTCCCAGTTGGACATTGCGGCGTGCATGGGCCAGCCAATACACACTGCAGCTGCCTCTGCCTCTGCCTCTGCCTCTGCCTCTGCCTCTGCCTCTGCCTCTGCCTCTGCATCTGCATCTGCATGGCGTTGATGTTGATGTTGATCCTTGCCGAATTCCAAGCACAAGGGGTCTGGACCTCGCAAAGACACGTCCACGCCTTCAGAATCCATCGAACCTGCAGGGAGAGACGTGTTCCGGGTCGAGGCTCTGCTAATCACGGACGATACACAGATAATACAGATAATAAGAGATAATAAGGGCGTACTTGGTGCGGAAGTCGAGCTGGACATGGACGGGGCGAGTCTGGCAGTCCTGTCTCGAGGAGAAACAACGGCGATACACACACATCCTACCTAACTACCTACCTACCTACGGATCTTGCTGCATACACATCCTCCCTATGTATCTTGCTGTATACACATACTCCCTATGTATCTCGCTGGATACACATCCTACCTATGTATCTTGCCGTATACACAGTACACGTCTTCCTCCAACACCCGTGCAAACGGCTACTGTATCTCCACCATCCATGTCCATGTCCGTGTCCGTGTCCATGTCCTTGCCCATGCCCAGGCCCATGTTTCCGCTCAGGCCGTGGCCCTTCGTGTACTGTACATGGCCCTCGTGTACAAATGGACCAGTCTAGCCCTGACCCTCAGGGAACCCGCCGTCTATCTTTCCAAACTCAACTCCCTCTCGCAACTCCAAAGCTGGAGCTGTTGAGTCTTGACCCAAGCTGTCGACCCAAGCCGTCGACCCAAGCTGTCTGCCGCGCTGCCCTCCACCTCCTCCCTCCTTCTCCTCCTCCTCCCTCATCCCACCGCCCTCGCTGCCACTTCGGTTGACTGTCGCTTCTCGTGCAATCCTAAATAAAGGCTCCCTCCGCTCCCTCCTGCCCAACGTTTCCCTCCCGCCATGCACCTTGCCCATCCGACGCCAAACATCTGATCTGATCTTCCTCCGCCCTGGTCGAAGCGCATGCCTTGCGACCAAGCCGGCCTCATCCGGCACTGCAGACCGTGACATGGACCGATTCTCCGCTTGCGACCATTACTCCCAGACGCTTCGTCAATCAGAAAAGCTCCTCCCGCCAACAGCAGACATCGGCCCAGAACATGCGACACGCCTGAAGTTGGACTCAACTTCGCCAGTGGAAAGTCCTTCCGATGATATCCTGCCGGCACTTTGCCCGCCGCCTCCGTACACCATTTCTGGTCTGCCGACTCCCTATCACGAAACTCCACCAGTTCTTAGCACAGCCACTTTTGGAGATCCAAGCCTTGAATTGGATACCCAATCGACACCCAGGGCCCCGTTGAATCTTCGATTGCCCTCTTTCCAACTGCTGGGCATTGCCGCTCCTCATCCCAACGACATTTCTGTCGATTTCGAGGCCTCGATCGTTCCTGTTGGGGTAGGACCACCTTCTGCACCCCATGACCCTCTGCATACAATGTTTCCTACTGTGCCGGCAGTCAACTCGTATAGAGCCGTTCGAAAATATGTCTTGACGCAGACTCCCCCCGACGACAATGGGGTATTGAATTGGGCAACGGACGTAATCAAATCGGCCGCCAGCGATCAAACAGATGGCCAAGGTATCTCCCGCCGATTGTCTGCTTCCGATGCAGACCCGACTCCTACAGAATTGCCGAACATGGCACCCACCCCGCCCGATTCCTCCTTTGCTTCTGACAGCGGTCCATGGATTAATCATGCGTTACCTTCAATCCGTATGTTTGCTTTGCCCAGCCAACTGCACGCTACTGTTGACACTAATCGCTGCATCTAGTCGACATTGTCTCCCGTAATGGTAGTTCAGAACACCTCCGGGTACTATCTCATGCCCTTCCTTCGCCCTCCTCCCAGGGCCACGCGTTTCCAGCAGTCATTGACGCTTTGCAACAAGCCACAGGTCCGAATCAAATTACGTGGATGAATATCTTCCATGCTGTTTCCGGCAAATTTAGCCTGGCCGACTTGCCAAAATCGCCACCCTCCACACCCGCTCCGCCCGGCGAAGGGGACGACTATTTTACTTCCAAGGTGTTTAACATGGCTGTCGAGGTACCGGACTACTCTGAGAGGATAACGGCAAAACCGCTGTTGCAGAAGCTTCGCCCTGCCATATCGCCATCCAGCATTGACATTTCTGTAGTCGAGCGATACATTCCTCCCACATCAAGTCTGGAGTTTGAAGGGCTCTTCTCGTCAACCGGAAGATCCTTTCTGAGCGACAGGCTGATCGAACTGTCCACGAAGCATGGCACGCTACTCTTCATCTATCCCACCAAGATCGGTGGCACCACTTTCAGAAGGGAGTATCTAGCGCCCATACTGGACCCAATCTTACGAGAGATGGGCACAGCGCACGACCTTTCTACTGATCTTCTCCAAGCGATCGGCAGTATGCCTGTAACTGACAAACTCTTGTCTTTTGAAGAGATGCAAGCCCGCCTCCAAGAGTTCTGCAGAAGTCTCAGCGTCGACGGCAGCACACCTCACGGACGCTATCACGCAGCCGGTGCCACCTACTCGGTCGTGCACGCGGCTCCGCAATGCGTACCGTTGACACGGTCAGTGTGGGCAGAGGAATGGTGGGCAAAGCAAGAGAAGACAAAGATACAAAAGGCATTCGAGAACCATGATGTACACAAGGCAGGTACAATATCTGGAGGTGACGCAAAACGCCAATTAGCGACCGCCAAAAAGGAGACACAGGCAGCGGCAAGACCCGGCGTGGATAATCGCCTCCTTTTGCAGAGGGCAGAGACACAGGGACTGATACGGCAATACGAGCGTACTAGGGGGGAGAAGCGGCCCGATGACAACGAAATGCTGATATTAAAGCTTCTAAAGGATGTGGCCAGCAAGCCTTATGTACGAGGAGAGCCGGAGCACGGAATTGAGGTTGGCGTCTTCGTAGTGCAAAAGACGTTGCGGCAAGAGGGAAAACCCATGGATGAGTACATGTGAAAAGGCTTGGGATGGTTGAATTTGGTCCATTACATGTCTGCCCATCTATTTTCAAAGGCGCTTACAACTGGCATCAAAGTATGGGGCAACGCCACGACCAGCCAGGCTAGAGCTTCGAAGATACATAACAGCCACTCGACTCCCACGAGGCAATAACACGAAGCAAGGGATCGACGCACAAGAAACGAGAGACGAAGATGACGAGTCACGAAGGGCTGTTGTACAACCAGTCATGTTGGGCGTTCCGTGGATTGCGGATTCATTTTCAAAGCGAGCGAGTGACAGAACGATACTCCACAGTTAATACCTTCACTCTCCTTTCTACCGTGTGATTTGGTGAATGGATTTAGTTTCAGAGGAGGACGAAAACGTTTTCCCGGCCCTGTAAATTTCCAGTCTTCTCGTTCGATGTCTCATCGACTTCGAATCTAGGCAAGAAAACGGGAAAGACTGTTCTAGGAAAGAGATTCTTGTGAGGATAGCGAACATGGTTCACCAGCTAGTCGAGAGCTTGTTTTAACAAAGAAGGGAACCTTGACTTCAGGACTCCTTTACAATTGATGGAATGAGGTTGAAATAGAAACTTATCACTAAACCTATCCCAACATCCACTGCTCTACTTCCTAACAAGAGATATAGGATTCTTATAGAGTAATTCTACCCCACGCTTCCTACCAATCGAGTCCGGTAGGTCGACTCTCTCGCCGTCAAGGCCTGTGTTGGTCACGGCGTTCTGCTGCTCACCCAAGTAAAAGTCGGGCATGAAAAGTGAGGCCACCAATGGTACGGCAGCCAGAACTAGGGCAGTAACGGCTACGTGCCCGTTGACATACGAGTAAGCCTTGACGGCTCCTTGACGGACTGGATCATCCCGGTCGTATTTGCGCAGCTTTGTAATGCTGCCATAGAGCGTGTTGACTGTCTTCCTGTCGACGTTAGGCATTTCCAGGTACATTCGGCCCAGCATCTCATCAGTCCAGATCGCCGAAGATATTGCTGACCCGATAGAGGAGCCCAGAGTCGACCAGAGCGTCAGAAGCGCGATGATCGAGGCCATATCTTCGTGTGGCACGGATGCTTGGCTGCCTACACGTACGCCCACAACATTGAAAGAGCCCAGGCAGAAGATGAGCTGAGCAAGGACTAGACGGGTCGTGTCTTGGACCATTGATCCACTGTCATAAATCAGCAAGATTTTATCCACGATCGAGGAACTGACCTCGGGAATTGGAATCATAACGTTGCCGATAGTTCATACCGCTTTGCTTTCTTGAAGGTCGAATGTTCCTCGTGAATCAAGGTCTGCCACTTCGATATGGATATCAACGACTTTCTAGGAAGCTATATAGAACGCCATGCCAGAGAATCATTCATCTCCATACAGAACCGACATTATTGAATGTGAAAGAAAATGACTTACCTTGGAGCAACGAGAAGTCCATAGGAAATGAGACGCGCGCCAGCGCCAAACAGCATCATGAATCTGTATCGATGTGTGTATCGTTGCACCAGGCCGACCATAGGGCCCATGATACTCAGACCCATGGTAGTGATTCCAACGAAGAGAGTCCACTCGTACGTAGTGTAATCCTTGACAACGTAGATGTAAGATGAGAAGTAGGTGCTGCGAACAGACGAGGCCATTTGGTTGAAGGTGTAAATCGTGACAGAGGCGAGGAACGTGCGGTTTCGGAGGATCCGCTTCGTCATGAGTGGCTTCGGAGCCCAATAAATCTCAAAGACAGCGAACGCGGCCAGCAAGACGAATCCCATCACCGACATAGCGACTATGCTCGCGTTTCCCCAGTCACCCGGCTTTTGCTTAGCAAGCGTGAAGGGCAACAATATGAGCGAGAAGGATGCCCCAAGGACTAAGAGGCCCACAATGTCGATGTCTATCAAGCCATCGTACAACTCTCTGCTCCAATAGCCAAATCTCTTTGGCTTCTCATCAGCACCAGTTCTTAGGCGCTTCGAGGCTGCCATAGTGACCATGCCCATCCTTTCTCCTTTGCTTTGCATCTTGTACAAGGTCATGATGGCGGGCACGAGTAAGACAGGTACTAGTACAGCAAACATGCCAAGTCCCCACCTCCAGTTGTCGACGAAAGCCTCAGCAATGAAGCCATTAACAGGGACGGTGATGACGAACGGGATGGAAAGAGCGGCGCCGAAAAAGCCCCGCCATTGGAGAGGCGTCAAATCACCAACGATAATGTCGCTCAACAAGTCGAGCCCTGATTTGCCCACTGAGGTGAAGCAGATACCTATGGTGTAGGCAGCAAAAGTGCTCGAGCTTGCTGCCACTGCAAAGCCCACGACATAGAAGATGAGTATGACCAGGTAGGTGGTGGGACGTGAGGTGATGTCCGCCAGTTTGCCGATGAAAGGCTTGCTGATGGCTCGTATGATCTGACTGGCAGTGCTACGTGACGCAAGAAATCAGCTTATACCGGTAGTCTTGAAGGATGAGAGGTACCTGACGGCGGCAAGCGAGCTGTGCTGCCCAAAGGTGGAACTCGCCATGGTCGTGAATATCGTAGTCGTGATTCCCTGGTCTAAGGCATACGCAAACATGGTCAAGCCGATTGAAATGCTGAGCAGCCAGAGCAGCAACTTGCCAGCACTGCCCGACTGGTAGAGAATCTTATTCAAAGCCTCGACTTTGCTGACACCACTTCCAGCATTTCCGTCAACAGAAGCTTCCACATTGACCGGGGCCGAAATGTAAATGGAGTTGTAAGTCTGGGTTTGTTAGTTGTCTTGACCTGCCGTGGTTGATAAAAGGCGCTGTACCTTGTTGGCAGGCGACAGAATCCGTTCATTGTCTCCAAGCACATAGCGAGCATCAGAAGTCCCCGTCGGCAACGACACGATACCTCCAAATCACGGTGGTATGAAAAGTTCTAGGCACGCAACATTGAGCAATGAAAGAAAAGGAGGTGCGCGAGACAAATAATTGAAGGCTCCGGTATCGACAAGACCCATGCTTGGCATTTGTCACTACAGTAGTCCATCTCGGGTTCTCATCTGATCGGGTTGATTATGTTGAACGGGAACATGTCCGCACGAGATATCACTACATCAAGATGCGTATGCATTTCGAGCCTTCACATGGGAGCATAACCAGATCATGATATGGCTCTAGGGATGTATCGTTTCATAATGTGGCAAAGCCAGGGACGACGTGAGCGCTGGCCGCGGATATAATGTTTGTGTTGGAATTGGAGGGAGGAGTGAGGGACGGGAGTGAGGGAGTGGAGGAGTGTGGAGTGTGGAGTGTGGATACGATGGGGGCATATCTCATCTTATCTGATCTTCGGCTGAGTTTGATTCTGAAGGCCGCCGGCGCCATCGCTCCCGACAAACTCCCTAGCTAGCCACTTCGGTTTCAATTCTCAGAGACATCCTTTATTCTCCTCAACAGCTCCGGTGACCAATTTACCTGGCGTGCGGCATCTCGTGAGGAGTTCGCCGGTAGCCTAGGGAATAGATATGCTGTCGCGACGACTGCTCTGCTTTTGGCGCTTTACAGTAGACATAGAATCTCTAGAGACGTATTGGCTCTTTAGGACTAATCATCGAAAATATTGGCAAGGATCTCAATTTATATGTCGTAACAGTACAAGGTAACGCGACCACGAACGGGATCCATCTTGATGCGCATATGACTAAAAAACAGATCAGTAAAGAGGCATCCAAGAAAGCAACGTAATTCGACATACCTACAGAGGATTTCCTCGTCTCGTTCCATCTAGTTACATCAGAACCATGTTTTAAGCCATTCATCAGCGTTTCTGCTCGTGGCCATATCTCTGGGTCGACGAATTCAGTGCAATTTGATTGTGTGAGTGTTGTGTTTCTCCTGTGAAATCAAGTAGTTCAAGGCCAATCACGCATGTTGAAGACTTAGAGCTTCAGGCCTGCCCACGCCCAACAATATCTTTGGCCAGATAGCTTCAAGATGTGAGTCCATGACCCATTTCGTTGCTGTTTGAGGACGACAAATGGTCTACCCATTCACCCGCCGAATTATCAGCATCGATGAGAATGCGTCATTTCACCTCCACCAAGACTTCCGCCCCAAATGTTTTTCATTTTCCCTGGATGGCCAATGAATGACATTCAGACGGGGAGACGGAATGGTGCAAGCCAAGATGGTAGATATTATTTTCCTATACCTCATTCCACCAAGTACCTCAAGGAAGAACCATTAGAATCAGTCATGTGATCTGGACGGCGGCGTAATGTCAGGCATGTGTATTGATTACCGCGAAATATGAGCAGTTGCTCATATTCTAGTCTTTTTGGCTTAGTTGGTACGGTATTCTCAATAAGTTCTTGACACGTAAACTGCCTAAGAAAATTTCAAGGCCCGCAACGCCTGATTCCCATATCAGGCTGTCGAACCCCGCACAAGACATCTAAACCATTCGCATCCTGCTCCCTCAAGCGCTCGGCTCTACCATGTGAAAAGTATCAGGTTGGGTTTCAACACAATTGGCAGCAAAAAATGACCACCGACAACAATCGAAAGTGGAAAGATGGCGATGAAAATCTCTATCCGCCACATCCATGGGGCAACCGTCGCCATCAACACAATCATTACGATGAGAATCATGCAAAATTCAAATTTCCATTTGAGCCTTTTCATCAATCTTGGGGTTTTTTCAAAGAAGGTGATGTCCTCTGCTTCCTTTGACGTGGCACCCCATGTCATATCGATGCTGAAGATATGGGATATGAGGGCCTGGGAAACGTGGAAGGAAACACCTCCAAGTAAAAGAGCCATGAGTGGGACCTATTTGAGACTTCAAGGAACGAAGGGAGAAGATCCGCTTACCCATTGCTGAGAACACAACGATGATGGCAAAGTTGACCTTGAAGGAATTGATGTAGTAGTGATCAAGACCAACATTAACCCAACCGATAAGGAAGTAGTTCATCAGGGTAAGCATTCATGCAGAGCCAATGGCATAGTAGGTTCCGATGTAAGCGCAGATGGTGAGCTTGGAAGGGAGTGGCATGTTGCTGAAAATGAAGCACTGGAAGAGAGCGGTGATGGGGCCACGGAAAAGCCATTGGTGGAGTGGATTGAATATCAGTTCATTACAACCGTATGCATACTTTTCCCCAGAGGGCGAGCTCGTCGTAGACAGTCAGAGAGACACCCTTTTTGAAGCCATCGCCTTGATATGCCGCGAGACGGACAAGGTAATGCTCCGTTTGAAGTCGGAGCGCCATGTCGAAGTCCTCGGACACAATTTCCTTGGACCAGTATTTCTCACGAGAGTCGTCCTTGCACTCGTAGGCGACGTGCTGGATCGCATTCCATCGGAGTACAGCATTGTGGCCAACAAAAGGCGCAACGTCTCCATTTGCGACTGAGAAGCGAATCTGTGTGTAGATGACGTTGGTGAAGAAAGTGGTACCATTTTCGAAGAAGCTGGCCGTCACGCTCATTACGCCCGAGGAGTATTACAAGATGGCAACCTCGGGACATTGCTCCATCTCGCTGACGGCATCAAGAAGACAATAGGTTGGGACACGGGTGTCGGAATCAACGAAGAGAATGTAGTCGCCAATGCGAACGCTGCCTTCGGCCCATGTGCGGCCGCCATCTTCCTCGATGACATCGGCAAGCGCTCGGTGTCAACTGCGCACCTCATCTGCTTGGCTCCTGTTATCGGGTCTTGTCACGGCGCCAAGTTTGTCCTCGATCCTTTGACTGACCCAGAGAGCATAACTCATAATAGACGCTTTTTTGAACTCTCCGCGGCGAAAACATGCCTTCCCACCACCCACTGGATTCAGACTGTGCTTTTGACGGGCTACCCAGCCAATACTATGTTCTTCGTAGAAGTCCTACGATCCTGGGCCTCGTTCTCTGACAGGAGCTGCATGCTATCATCGTTGATGAAGATGTTGGCCGTTCCGCCTTGCATTTCGTAAGTAGAGATTGCTGCTTTCAAGGAACGCACCGTATGCTCAATAACACTGCGCAAGCCTTCTTTGTATATGGGGCATTGTATTGTGACATGAGGCAATTCTCCCTCGTCCCTATGCAGTCGTCGAGGCTTGATACCAGAGTAAGATTTCGTGTTTGACTTCATCTGCCCCAGAGGTCCGATCAATTGCGCAAGGTTTCCAACTAGAGCCTGGAAGGGAACTGTGATTTTGCAGTCAGGAAGATCAAGAAGCGGAATACAGGTCACCACCTTACCAAGGCCAGCCACATCTGCGGGATGAAGAGAGCGAGGAACGCAAGTCGAATGAACATGCGATCCACGACGATTTCCACTGCAACCTGTTGATAACCAGCGCCCAAAGCAGCGAATGCTATCGCTAGCGTAAGAGCCGTGATACAAGTTTGATTGAGCAGGAGCCAGCGCGGATTGCTCTTCCGTGCAGCTTCAGGATCCTCGTCTTCCAATTTTTCCGCCTCTGCGGTGGATTCCTTCTTTTCAGTGAGCTCTTCCACATCAACTCTCCATATCACGGCCATGATCTCCTTTTCGAGCTTCTGCACACGCTCCACTATTCTCTGCGGGTCGTCCTCCCATACTACGAGCACTCCAGGGTTGTTTACAAATGCGGCGAATTGGTGCTTTTGACATCGGGGCAGCTGAGAATAGTCCTGGATGACTTGTATGCGCAGCCCTTCCCGGGTTTCGATGAATGGAAGATTGTCGGCGCTCAAAATGATTTCTGTTACACGAATATTTGCGGTCATGGCCAACTCTTCGTGAATTAACATCCTGGGGCTATCACAATGGATGTCAGGAACACTTACTCGGACATTCATCTTTTTGATAGCGTCGAAGAAACCCACCGGTCATTCCCCAAGATGAGGTGGCGCGCAAGTATAATTGGCCTTGGATCTCTTCAAACCACCCCCTCGTCGTCATCGTCACCGATGACCCAGAGGTTCTCTTCTTGAATGTTGGCCAAATAATTGACCATCATTTCAGCTGCCACATCTCTCTGGAATTCTGATGTGCCATTGCGAAAGCCGCCGATCTGATACGCGGAGAGTCTGCTGCTGCCAGGAGGACGAGAGCCTCGTGAGGAGCTTTGCGATACCCAGCTGTTTGTATTCACGCTCTGCACCAATTGAAGAAATATAGGATTCGTCTGAGCTCCTTGTTCGTAGAGATTGTCGAAAGCGCCGAGCTCGCTGGCTCCTTCGTCCTGCCACTCTGAAGTAGCAGGTTGTTTTGAGGTGCTCATCAGCCCGAACCAATATTGTGGTAAAAAGAGTGGGGAAATAGGGAAGACAGAAGAATGCAGTTGTGGCTCAAGAAGTACTGCGTGTGCAAGTCGGGGAAATCTTCCGGTACAGAGAAAACAATATATTCCGGTAATGCTCGAAGAAATGTATGGCGATGCGAAGGCTTTCTCAAAGCGAGTGATGAAAACAAAGCACTCACAGAAAGGCTTAATGGATCAATTCATTGTGGGAAAGAGAGAGGTAAGTCGTGACATAGAATTCGTATCCTCCAGAGTGCGGATGTCGGGAGTGCTAGGTACCGCAGGAACTACAGACAGAGATTGCCAGTACGATAGTCAATTGAAGGAGAGGAGGTAGAGCCCCTGCTCTAATAACCGCAGCGTGTTTAGCCATTATTGATCTATCGAAGCCGGTGAGAGCTATGAAAGTTAGCGACATATCAACGGCGAATTAATATGCCAGGGTGGTTTAGATGCTCGCTGGTTGGGCCCGTCTTGTCGACCCGGTGGATGAGGAATGGTGGTAGATGGGATGAAGGGGGATGGAGCGGGAGACTCTGTGGTAGATGTGATGGAAGCTGACTGTGGAAAGATGGATGGCATAGATTTTCGATGAAGGCGATGTTAAGGTAGCTGGAGGTATTGGCCTCCGCTTAGGTAAGCACTACCATTTTCTCACCCCTGCATCCTCCATCCACACACTATTTCTTCCGCATCCCCAATCCCATGGTCGCCATCTCCCTCCTCCAAGCTGCTGTGCTGCAGCGGCCCTACAGCATCGAGGCCCGTCTTGCCTTGGCGCGCGAGTACGCCGCCCTGGGCTATCCCGACCTGTCTGCTGCCGAAGCCTACATGGCTCTGTTGCTCATAGATGAAGTGCGCGATGAGAGTGGCGAGTACCATCAAGACGCTTTCGAGGCTGCCAAAGACGACTTGGGTGCCGAACTCGACCTCGACCTCGACGCCGAAGCCGACGATGGGCAAGTCGTCCAGTGGGCTCAAGGCCGTGTCGAGCGCGAGACGTAGGCCTTCATCTACAGCCGGACAAGTCGCATCGCGCTGATGGGCTGGCAGATATGACATTTTGGTGGACAAGCTCATGCTTTGCGATAATCTTAAAAGCGCCGCACAATTCTTGTCCAGCCGCTGGCCGGAAAGGCATCGCCAGGATGAAGAGTCAAAGTCACGCTGTCAAACCTTGACTTCTCACCTCCACCAGCGCTTGGCTCAGCACTTCAAATTGGCGCCTTTTGATCTCAACGAGCTGACCATCGAGGACTACCCGGACCGCTCCCTGGTGCGCCGTGAGCGTTATGCTTGGAACCATCATGAGCCAGATCGCTGCTCCGTCGAGTCTGTGAAATATCTGAATGATGAACTGACAAAGTTTGCTCCCAAGCTGGAGGTCAAGGTAACGGAATTGCAGGATCTAGCTTCTGCAACCCCCGAGTGAGTTCATGCCCTCGCCATGTGCCTGATCTTGGAATTTCCTTGAACTGAGTTCAGCCAGTAGTGCGCCTACAATCAGACAGCTTGGTGTGTTTGCCAAAGCAGACCTTGAACCTGACGAGGAGATACTGTACGAGACTTCGCTGCTCACTGCCACTAGTCGCCTCAATGAATCATTCTGTGACGCTTGCAGCAAAAAGCTTCCGTCTCTGGATCTGTTGGGTCAGGAGAAAGACCTGCTGTGTCCAGACTGTCAGGAGACCGTCTTCTGCAGCCAGCGATGCATTGAGCTCGCCCAAGAGTCTTACCACCCCGCTCTCTGTGATGCCGACGTGTCAGCCGTGTCCAAGAATCAACCAGCGGCTGTCGCCTCTGATGCGCTGTATTCTTTACTCCTTCTCCGAGCGCTGGCTATGGCAGCACATCAAAACGTCCATCCGCTCGATTTGTCAGAGGTCAGGTACATCTGGGGAGATTATCACAATGTCCACATCGACACTCGCAATGAACGCGCAGGTGATGGCTTCCTAGGCTTCCCCAGGACCTTGCCATTTAGCTTTCACTTCAACGTCTTGCTGCCCATACATATGTTGGAGAAGATGGACATCAACATCTTCACTACGTCACATCTCTATGCACCTTGGGTGACCAACACACTCTATTCCAAGTTCCGCGGTACGGCATCGGCACGACAGGGTCTTGACGGAAGGCCCGAGGTTAGCGCCGTGCATCCTTTTTGGTGTTTAGCAAACCATAGTTGTGACCCAAGTGTCAAATGGGAGTGGGATGGGTCCATGAAATTCTGGGTAAGACGGGAAAGAGTGCGGTGGCTTGGAAAGGACGAACCCGTGGAGGCTGGCATCAAAAAGGGACAGGAGATCATGAACCATTATTGCGATGTCAGTCTGCCAGTCAAGGATCGAAGGGACTGGGCTGCAGGACCATTGGGCGGTGAATGCAGATGCGAGCGATGTGTGTGGGAAGCCGGTCAAGTCAACGCTGGCTTGGAAAATATGAAAACAGAGCAGTATTAAAGAGGAGGCATATCAGGCATATGTATCGAATCCCGCTTAGAACTGGGCAGTTGCTCGTATTCTCGTCTTTTTGGCTTGGGTTTCACGGCATTCGAGCTAAGTGCTTGACAGCGCTCCGTGTTCGTTCTTTTGCGCCGAAAAAAATACGCACGCGGCCGCTTAAGCTGTTCTGTCACGGCGAGCTACATGCTCCTTTTCCCGCAATGTTTTAAACAGTAGAGGAACGAAGCCTCTGTGGAACCTCTGGCTGATGGGAGAGGTTACCCCCATTTGCCGCTGATCAGTGTCGAGGTTCTCGGGGACGCCAGGATGAAATTCACTTCATACCTGGCTGAGCTACTATGAGCAACAGATTGGTATCTGCGGTCCACCTAGCAAGCAAGACATTTGTGGGTTGTCAATCACTTTCCTTTGGCTAGTATGCTCTGTGGCTCGGAACATCATCGAATTAGGCCAATCGAGTATGTTATCCTAATTGCTGGCTTCACAAATCTGTTTTCCAGCGTCTCCTGCTTCTAACAACACCGCAAATCTTATAACTAGGTCATATGGCAGGGTATATCGAGTTCGCCATGTCACCTCTTGCTTCGTGCAGTGTTAACAACCAAGACAGCAGTCAGCATGCCAATCTCATGACATTATCATGCATATGCTCCTTCGTTGTCTTGCCTTTATTCGCATACGAAATCTCCTTTGACTCTATTTCAACAGCTGCAAACCAGACTTTCTTGGACCACGCAAACCAAGAGGATCACTACATAAGACCAGAGAATGTCTGGATATCCTGATCATCTTCAACTCCATCTTCAGGGCGAGCCACCAAGCATGATCAAGAACAAGAGACAGAAAGGACAGCGCGCAGCTGCAGCCGCAGCCATGGACTCCAGCTCTAAGAGCAACGAGATCAAGCAGCTTGATAAGCAAGTTGCACCCCTCAACTGCTTGAACCATCAGCCAGACCCAAAGCGCGAATCACTAGCCGCAGCCTCAAGTTCGCAAGATAGCATCGTGGGCACCATCATTAAAGGGCTCAAAGGCTGCACCATCGACTCTCGCGAATCGGTCGCCCTCGAGAACGACAAGGTTGAAATTCCCAACGACACAGCAGAAACTGGCCCTGGACAGTCCAATACCGAGGCTGAGTTTGGCGGCAACAGCGGAGACAATGCCATAGATGTCCCCCCCCACAGCGAGAGCGATCTCGACTCCGAATGGGAACAAGTCGACATCAACGGCAGAATCAAAGACATGGATGACAGTAGCACTGAAGAGGACAATGGCAACACCATCCGAGGCATATCCAAAGCCAAAGCCGCCACCCAGTCCCTCGAGCAAGACTACCTAGACCGCGAATGGGAGCATGTGGAAGCCGAAACCCAAAATGATGACACAGTCTTCAACCTCGAAGCCGACCGCCACCTTTGCATCCTCTGGTTCTTCACAACCCACTCCTTTTCTACCATGGCTAGTCTCCTGAACTACTCTCTGTCCAAACCCCTCGCGATCCGTATCCACGGCCAGGATGCGAAAGATCGGTTTTTGGAGTTGGCAAAGTCATCAAATTACCCACGGGCATTTGTTTATCACGAAGTGAAGCGATTGAGTGAGACAAAGGGCGTAGACTGGCAACCTGCTGTGCAGCAAATGGATCGAGTCTTCACCAGGGCGTGGGATAGGATGCACGAGGACATATCCGTTGAGCGAGAGCTAGGTGAAGAGCGTGAGCATTATGACAATGTGAGTGATGTGGAGTATGTCCAAAATCTGGGTGAAAGCCGCTTGTGGAGCGTGGAGGAGCGAAAAGTATTGCAGGGTAGGCCGTGGGGTGGTCTTGGTGCCAAGGTCACACGTCCTGTAGGTGATGAGCTTGGTAGCCATCTGGGTATTCATGTGCACGGTGTACGAGAGGCAGCGACAACAATTCTTGGGAGGAAGAAGAAGAATGGGTTGTTGGGTTTGGGTATGTTTGGGCTGTGATTGAGTACTCCGTTGGAATATGGTACGGTGTATTGTGTCTGAGGACTTGCGTTCCATTGAACTGGTGTTCCCAGCTTTCGTCGTCTTACAATTCTGAACTGATCGTTGCTATCATCGATCAACGGTGAATCATGCTACTGACGAGAGTTTCAACCCGTTGTGCATCTGTCCCCACTGGGCAAGCATAGTTCTTCTCCAGTGTGCTTGACTACCCTGCAGATGCTTGATCCCGCAAAGGAAAAACCATCACTCATGTCTCTATAAAATGATCGCTCGTGAATCACTGAACGGTTTTGTGTTAGCGCACTGTCCAGTTCATAATGTAACCTTGATCTAAGAACGTGGGGTAGGTAGAGGAAGGGATTCTTCTTTTTACTCGGTCCACATAAACGGGCTCCCATTCTTGACGCCTAGTTTAAAAGCCACGTTGTGCGTTCTATTAGATACACCCGGTAGGTCTGGACACTATTTTGAGTATTATATATCTTGTTCTATTCCGCCTCTGCGAGTTAGTGTTCATAATCCTCAGACGGCATTGTCCTCCACGACATCGTAAAACGAACAGAGGATGGGCTTCACCTCGCGTATCCGTTTTAGCCCACGCATTCGCCGACACCAGTTGATTTACAGATTTTTCGGAATTCTGTACTTCGTTCAGTCCATATACTTTCTTGAAAATTTCTTTGTCGAAACAAGCACGTCCGGAGAGAAATTTGGCGCAAGCTTCTACATCATTTGTTCTTTTTAACAGGACTCTTGCAACAAGCCCGCGAGGCTTATACACTAAAGACCTGGAGCAGTCTGGTGCGGAGAAATATGTGAACCTTAACAACTGTGGCTGTACTGAGGCACGCCATTTCTGCATACAGCTTATCGTCAATACCTGTATTATCCCATTCGAAATCTGATCTCTCAGTAGCAACTATCGAGGACCTGGCGGTGAATTTATGCATGCCTAATTTCCCAGCTTTTCAGTTTTACCTTGCGGTCAAAATGCCTTGGCTCCTATGATCATAGTCTTTTATGAGTAGCGTAATTGTACTGCATACTGTATTTGCCTGTATTTCAGAGAGCGATTTCATTTTTGAAAGCATCAGATTTTCCCTGAACATAAAAATTCCGATCCGAAGCAATTGGTGCGAAAATCAGCACTTGTGGAACCAGACAGGATACCATGAATGGATACAAGATCAGAGACAGGGCGAATTGGTCTGAGCTGCTTTGCAGTGTCTACTGATGATTTACCGCAACCACGCGGGTGTAGGATGTAATGATAGATGAACTGGCGCGAGACTTCGTCAGTGAGCGCGGATTTCGTTTTCAACTGGCGATTCGAAGGACATCAAGACAAATAGGTCAGAGTGTGTCGGCCCACGTGAGTTCGAGGCGTGCCGTCAAAGATTGGGCGAAATAGAACGCCAATATCATGAGCACAGGTCCAGTGATATGCCATTGTGAAAGATCTTGGATATCCTTGATCAGCTTACTTCTGTCCAAAAAATGTCTTGACATGCTCACTTCACCGGTATGCCGGAAACGTGTCTTGCGCTCATGGAGAGGCTGTACCTGCATGTTAAGAAGTCAAGCACGGGTCCATGACCTTCCCTTGGAGTCGCCGTGAACTCGCCTCGTGAGCAGTAGTAGTCCCTTGCGCATCTCACCATACTTCGTTGGGATCGACCCTGATCTCCTCCCCTCCTTCGCGCACAGTATCCCTATCTTTGTCGCGACCCAACGGCTTCCTCATGTCGAAAGCATCCTCATCATCCTGATAGTACGACACCACCCTCCTATAGACCGAGTATCCCATCTTCTTGTACAGTTCTTGGGCCACGACATTTTCAGCTCTGACAAAGAGATCTACGAACCATGCATTGTGCGCATCGCATTGTTGTTCGAGCGCTGCAGTGAGGAGCGTCGCGTAACCGAGTCGTCGGGCTGAGGGAGAAATGGTCAAGGCAGTGACATGACCGTGCCAGGGGAGGTAGTTTGGGTTCGGATTGGTTTTCGGGTGGAAAGGATCAATGGGGGCGGTGTATGGTGAGGCCTCGGTTTTGCCTAGGACTATCAAATACGTCAGTGCCATGCTGACAGTTTTTCGTGGTCCATGATGGAACGTACTATAGCCTTCGATTTGGCCGTTGTGGCCTTCTATTACGCGGCAGAGGTGCGGCCATTTGGAAAGGTAATCTAGGTAGAAGGTCGTGTTGTAGGTCTCGGTGAGGTGGTCGAGGTTGCACGTGTTGAAGGCGAAGAGATCCATAGCGGTCATCGGCCGGACTGAAGCCATGGTGGTGCCAGGAGTGCTTTGTGTCTCTCCGCTGTGCAACGAGTTTGTCAAGGTATACTTTATCCTGGATCTGTCCATCCAGTCGAGCGCTAAAGCGGCATGCCTCATCCGATGTCGGCGGTTTCAGAGTCCTCACAATCAACACCAACGAATTGACGCTGGTCTGGAAACAAAATGGTGGGAAATTGTATTCGACCTATCAAATCGACCATCTAAGCTAGAAGTCTGGGAGCCATCTGTCTCGATGCCGTGGTATCATCTTTCAGTTCATAACCTTATCCCGACCCAATCAATCCCATCACGTACATCATAACATCATGATTACAGTGCGTGTCTCATACACTATCCTTCTTCTAGGTTCCGCTGCTCATGTAAGCAATTAATTCCGTCAAATGGGCCCTGGTCTCATCATCGAGCTGATCATCAGGGGGGCTCAGTGCCTTCGTGATGGCAGGCGCAATCTTGGGTGCGAGCTTGAGCATTTCTGGGTTTTGTGCTTGGACTGTGGCATGTTAGCCAGAAATTTAACGCGCGTCGGAACAGCTTGCCATGCTTCAAACAGGAACTGCGAACGACGAGGAGGGACTTACAGAGAGCGATGATACACCTGAACGCTGGCGCGTTTTCCTGGTAGTCCTCCTTCACTGGCAACAAGTCGACAAGACGTGGCAAAACTTCGGCCAAAGGAACATTGCCTGGGTGGGCTTGGATCATCCTCGCCACGCATCCAGCGGCGTTGTCCAACATTCGGTGATTAGCAGTGGCGCCTTCGTCCAGCACAGGCTCTAATTTGGCGAAAATGGCGTTGTAGTTGCGAGTGACTAATGACACGTTCTCTGACTTCTCACACAGGAGCCCGGCACCGTACATAGCGTTGGCCTTCGTGTCTGGATCCTCGTCACCCAGGCGCTTCATGAGAACAGTAAGGAGCTTGTCAGTGTATGGAGTGCAACCGCCTTCCATGTAGCTGATGCACTCAGAAATACAACCGATTGCGGCACAACGTTCTGAGGCTTCCTGGCTGCTGACGTACTTCATGATAGGTTTCTCAAAGGTCTTCCAAAGCTCGCCGAACGTTGATCCTAGTGCGGCTGCGAGGCAAGTGACACAGTCAAGAGCAGTGTCAACCACGAGCCAATCGTACTCCGACGACTCCTCGAGGAGATCCTCGTCCATCTCTCCATCTTCGCCGAGGTCCTGTTGGCAGGGGTGGCGTTTCGTCAGGATTTGCAGGAGAGTGCTAACGAGGTCTTTGAGGAGAGATTCGGATTTCTCAGACTTGATCAATATCGAAGGACCGGCAGCTTTGAGGACACCTGCAAGGTCTCGGTTGATGTCGGTGACAGTGGATCTGTAGCTACGTCAGCAGAAGAAATCCCATCGACTTAAGTTTGGCATGGATTGTGTCCTTGTCATGTTGATCAGAAAGTGGTTTGTCGCGTCATCGCCATCGTGACCTCGAAAGAAATGTCTGAGTGAGCTGGGTATAACGATAGTCGTGTCATCAGTTCAGCATGAACAAGCGAGGCGGGGGTAGCGATGATCTTGGCAGCTCAAAGAACAAGGTGAATCTGCCTTCAGGCTGCCCTCGAATCCGTCTCGAAGCTGGGAAGAATGATCATGGAAAGGGCAAACTCTCAAAGATGGAGATACGTACCGGTCCATCTCCTCCAGCCAGACGCCCATGGTAGCATCCATCACGGCAGTGCCAAGCTTTTGTAACTCTACTGGTGGCTCGACTCGCAAGGGAATACCAGGAACCCACTTGGCCATACCTTGGCCTTCAGCAAGACCCCAGACGCAGCCGTAGATGCGCCAGAGCGTGCTGATGGCGCTCTTACGGATACCCTCGTACTCGTGGTCGCACATTGGCAGAACCTTTTCAATGATCTTTTCCATGTGTGGCACAAACTTGGCCCGCGTGTGCGCAACAATGTCGCCGATGACTTCGATCGCGATTTCCTTCTCCATGGCCACGGCTGTGACTGGGTTTGTAATGTCCTCGAAGTCGTCGTCCTCGTCAAGCTCGTCAACATTGATGACTTCGTCTTCGTCCTCGTCCTCGGAAGCCACGACCTTAAAGACTTTGCCGCCAATGGTAACTTCTTGACCCTGCAAGTCTGCGGCATCGGAAGAAAAGTTGAGTATATCTTTCTCCTCTTGTTCGAGGCAGTCACTGAGGCCCTTGATGACACCGTCGAGATATGGAGAGAATTCCTCCTCGTAGACCTTGGACATCGTGCTCCAAAGAATGTACGATGTTTCACGGAGTCGTGGGTGGTCCAGATGTAAAGCTTGCTCCGAGGCCTCCATGAGAGGTCGAACGTACTGCTGGAAGGCGACGGGACCAACAGCAGCGGCCATCTTGCCCATGGAGTCGCATACGAAGCCCCGAAGATCGAGCTCATCTTGGCTTTCCTTGAGAGTGACAAATTCACCAAGTGCGTGCATAGTTGCTTCGAAGTATGGAATAAAGGCAGATTCGGCAGCAGAGGCAATGGAGCCAATAGCGCCTATAGCAGCCAATTGGGATCTCTGGTCATCAGACCTGAAAAACTGGCTCAGTCTGGGCACGAGCTCGGAGACATAGCTGGCAGCCTCGTCCTTCTCCAGACCCTCGATGAGAGAGTCGATCGCGTTGCAGCTGCCTCGAATGATGCCGTAGTACTCCTCTCGGAGCTCTTGGTCGGCGCCTGGTAGCGATTGAACAGCAAGATCGAAGTTCTTGACCATTGCAGGAATGAGAAGAACATGCTCTTTGCCCACCTCTTCGGCAAGGTCGTCTGAAAGACGCGCGACGCCTTGAAGGGCAGCAGCACGGACGCGGACGTTGGAATCTTCCAGCAAACGCAGAACCATAGGAAGAATCTCCTTTAATTGGGTTGCGATGAAATCGGGCGCCCCTTCGACACACATACCGAGAGCCAAGATGCCAGCGCGGCGATATTCCGGGTCCTGATGGCTGACGTAGGGCCCAATTTCCCTGAGCAATGGGACCACGACTTGGCTTGGGGGAAGACTGCCTGCAAGAATATCTAATAGACCAAGGGCAGACCGAGCTGGTGTGATTTCCTCATCCTCGCTGGACAAATCGCCAAGCTCAGGCACAATCTGGAGAGCCTTCTTGGTGAGCTCCTCTCCCATGCGCAGACCTTGCAGTTTAAGCTTTCGGTATCGAGCGCATTGCATCAAAAAAGCCAAGGCCTGTGATCTCATATCGTCGTCGATGGTCTTCTCGGTAGCCAGGTCCATCATGAACCTAACAAGGTCTGCAAAATGCATGTTGAGCAAGACTGCATCACAGCCGAGGAGGGTCTGGAAAGTCTCGAAGGCGTTCATGGCATCGCTCTCGTTCCCCGCGTCAACAGTAGCCTTCAAGACACTGACCATGTGCGGAACAAGCTCCTGGAAGGCCTTGACCGAATCTGGATCGTCCTCGCCGTCGACCAACATGGCAACACGACTCAATGTAAGCATAGTGTTGACGCGAACCTCGGCACTCTCTGGGTCCTGAATGGTTTTGGCAAACAGCTGGAACAGGGAAGGCAAATTCTCAGTGAAGAAGTCGCCCATAGTCTCCATCAGGGTATAGATCATGTACATGCCAACCTCGCGCTGTCGGACCTGGGGGCTTGTACAGGCCTGCAAAAGCAGACGGGGCAGATCCTGCCATTCCGAATTCTCAAAATCGACCTTGGCGATCGAGGAGACTACGCGGGAACCTGAGTGCCTAACGAGCTTGTTCTCCTCGTTCAGGGAAGCTTGGAGGAGGACATTTCTCAGCTCGGGCTTGTTGTCGAGCTTCGCCCAGTGCTTTGGAACTAGCTTGCGGGCTTCGACCGCGGACAATTGGCGTAGCTGGTACGAGGAGTGTGCGGAAACGATCTGGAGGAGGGCCGAGAGGGATTGGGGGTGTGGGTAGTAGGTATTGTTTAATTCGGCGGTAGCAGCCTTGAGGGCCTCGGTGTCGGCTGGGATCGTTAGACGCGTTGTTCTCTGAACAGCGGGCAACCTTACGGGACAAAAGGCTCTCTAGGAGCTGTACAAAGCGCTGCTCATCCATCGTCCTAAAAGTTGAACAGCGAATTGTCTACGTTGTTGACAACTTGAAGATTTTGGACGGTATTCAAAAAATTAAAAAAAAAAGATGGGGACCACCCAAGGAGAATCCAGGGTCCATTAGGTTACGAATGCTGGGCACGTTCTTTTTTAGTACTAAATTATCCCCGTCAAAACCATCAAAAGATCGGAACCCAGACCGTTCGCACGCAGCATCGCTATCGAACCACCCAAAATAGATCAATCGTGCACCGCTGAGGTGAATTCCGCTTTCCGATGAGCCCTTTCGGTCCCTTCGGTCGAGCTATCAGCGGGAGAACGAAGCGGTCGGGAACGTCCCCCGTTTCTACCAAGAAATCTTCACAGTTTGAATAGTAACGAGGGAAAATAATTCGAGGAACTAGCTAAATAATACAATGTGCTTTCGACTTATAGTTGTGTTGAGTCTCAGAATAGTCTTCTTTGTCGGCGGAGATATTATAAAAGAAGCGTGAAAGGAAAAGGGATGTTTTCGGCCGCTTCTTTCTCCAGCCGATAGGAGGTAGGTCGAGGTCGAGGTCGAGATACAACATTCTCACCCAACATTGGCCAACGACTGCTAACGCTACGTATTCACAGCCTCTTCCTCGGGCGGAACCCCCCAGATTTCAGCGTACCTGCTTGCTCCTTGGTTCTCATGTAGCCCAGCACAAACTGCTATAGGCATGCTACAAACCCTTTCTAGATTGATGACAACACTTCATTGACATGCTTCACCTCGGATTTTGCTCCACAATGGAACAATCCTTGTGAGCCATCTGTGCAGCTATACTTCATTGCTGGCCTGGATCAGATCAGACTTCCAACGATTAAAGGAACCTCGCAACCAGTCAGTGGTGAGCGACCCATGGGACGTCGACTTAACAGAGCCATCACAGAAGATCTCGATTTCCTCGGGCCACCCTCAAGTTACCTCTCTCCGTCTTAATGGGATCGCTCCAAATTATACTGGAAATAGACGCCATTACACCATGTCGCGCCATGGCCCTGCACATTGTCTACGACCATTGCACAATAATGAAGAAAATGAAAAATCTCATAATCATCATGAGATTTCTCCGTCCTGAGAATCTCCCTTCTGGCCAGGTTCTTCATGACGAAATGTTGGGAGCATCTCAAGTATGGACAAGAATGCCTACGATCAAAAAGTCCTCATTCGACGGCGATGATAATGCAATGGATCATTACGACGTTCTCTCATGGGAATGAGTTGAGTTCGAGATCGGAAGCCAAGGCAATTGGGTGAAACTCAGGTTCTCCTCTCCTCTAGATAATGCCCCTGGCGCTTCTTGGACCCTGGCATCTGTGGAAGGACGTTCAGCCAACGGACGTTGGGATCATAATGTATGGAAAGATCAGTAGCTGGGGGTCACCTTGTATACAGCCTATCAAATGTCACTTCTGGCTAGATGGCACTCAATCACGCATCAACATGGGCAAATTCGTTCCCGCAGTTGGACTTCAACAATTGCCAGCAATGGACCTATATTGTCATTCGTCTGCAGCTAAGCAAATGCGAGACATGGGGAACTGATTTGTCTGGAAGACAGATCTACTCGATTGTCATCGTAAATTGCCATGTAAAATCGATCCCTTCCTGATACCATGCCCATGTGCTCCCAATACCACTCAGCTTACACCGCTATGACCAAAGCAACCTCTTACTCTTCCCACCCAAGCTCATCCACGATCTTTCTGACCGCATTTCCACTATCTAGATATGACTTGGTATCATCATGTCAATGCATCTTCTTTCCCACCGACAAGATGTTCTCCCTTGTGATCACTCGAGTAGTTTCTGCCCCGCCTTTCGAGACGCGGGGAATCTGAAGCTAACCGAACTGACGGCTGGTTCTGTTCATCCTAGCTCGAGCATCGACCAGGAGCATTCCAGGTCCCCAGGACCATCAAGAATACCAAGTCGGTCTTATTCGCATCGCCTGACATGGCCTGATGAGGCAGTGCATGGGAGACTGCAAATTGCCTTCCTTCATTTTCGCGTGACCCTGATTTCCCATGGGTGCCGAGCCTCCAAGAACCGATGGCCACATCATGGCCAAGGAGAGAAAAGGTGTACGGCCTCAATTCTTGACCTCTAGCTGTTCCGAAGATTCTGATGTGGGCAGAATGGAGGTCTATAAAGGAGACGTGAAGACTCCTGGATATAGATGGATCAGACTAAGCGGAACAATCACCAAACCAACCTTACCATCAAAATCTGAATTTACACCTTGATCACCTTTAGCTTCACACTAAATCCGTCATTGGCTTGCTCCCGAGCCTCATCATCGGCTTCGTCATCAACTGCGTCCTTGATTGCTGTTACTGTAGCGAACGCATATCTTACCGCCTTCTCCTTACCAACAACATGCAGCGTCTTTTCTTCCCTAAACTCAAGGACGAGAAGCCAGCAAGCAGTCGTCGAGGTTCGGCAATTCATTCCTCTCGCTTTTGGGTGGAGCATTCTGATGTTGCGACAGGTAGCCAATCTCTTCCATTTTTCAACAAGCATGGTGCGGCGATGAGGTCCGAGAAGAGTGTGCAACCGAACCCATACAATTTCGGGTCTGCGAGCAAGGCCAGCTTCTTCAGGTGGCCAAAGTCTTCATCCTGATTGACCTGGCCGACTGGACTCGCTGGAGTCAGCGGTCTGTAAATGAGGGACTCCTAGTATTGGTCGTCATCGGCTGATTGTGAGGGAGTCTGGTTATCTCTTTGGGAATGGAAGTTGCTGCGCTATTTAAGGTTGCTTGAGGGCTTAATGTGCCCAAGTTTTGCTGGTTTGTACATGGACTATATGAGCAAGTCATTTTGGTCTCTGTTCAAACGTCCTCAAAGGATGTGGATTCTGACGTCTGGGACACTGTATCCCGTCACAGTGCGGTCATGGGGTTCAATGAAGATTTGAGGTTGTCAACTGTCATTACATCGTTGTTCTCCGTGCCTCTCTCTCGTACTAGTACTTGCAGGTGTCCTCGTTCTCCTCCCACTAGTGCGAAGGCATTTCGCGTCTCAACCTCCGGCCGCAGCACCTCCACCATAAGAGCAAGCCGTTACTTGACTCTTCTGAGTGCACATATTCATGTACGATGGCGTCCAACACCCAACCCCTCTTCTCCTTCATAGAGGCAGCTCCGCCAGGGGAGGTACATATGTCCCGATTCCACTTTGTCCATCCAGGCTAATCCATACGACAGCTTGACAATGTCACCACGGGTACGCGCCCGCAAGCGACGAGCGACACGATGCGAGACTGCTGACTTGCGACATAGCCATCAAGAGCATTACAGTCAATGACAACATCATCACCGCCCTGGAGCCGGCCTACAAGAAGTACAACGAGGATCAGTTCACTGCCGTGAAACTGCCTGGAAGCAACCAGTCGGTCATTGTTAGCGAGTTCAACAGACTCGATAATGGACGCTATTTCGACATGGAAAGCAGCAGAAGCTGGGCATTCGACCACCCTACGCAGGTTCGTGCGCCGTCATGGTCGTAACTAGTCCGCTGATTGATGTTGTAGAAAGCATCAGGCTCGCAACAATACGTCGCAGATTCACAGCACACCGATTTGATGTAACGTTCCTTCATCCCAGATCATGACGTTCGAGCTGACGGTGCATGCAGAAACTTACTGTACAAGTCACTCTCAACCCACTGCCGCGAACACTACCCAGCAGGAACCATCGGAATCTTTCCTTACAACTCCGACGCTTCCATAGCCATCCTCACAGTCTCTTCGAAGTACTCTCCTTCCAACTTCTGGAATGGCCGATGGAGGTCCTCGTATACGTTCTCGCCTTTGTCCGGCACACTTACTGGGTTGATTCAGGTCGATGTACACTATTACGAAGACGGAAATGTACGACTTATCACGTCGAAGAAATTGGACTTGAAGGTTGGTAGTGACGCTAGCGCGACAGAGGTAATCAAGGCAATTGCTGTGGCCGAGAGAAAGTATCAGGAAGAGCTGAATAGAGGGTTTGCTGGCTTGAGTGAAGGTGCATTCAAGGGACTGAGGAGACAGCTGCCCGTCACGAGACAGAAGGTTGAGTGGGAAAAAGTTGGCAGTTACAGAGTGGGGTACGCCTTGTTCCGTTCCGACAATCCACCTTCCAGCTAATCAATCTTACAGTCAAGACATCGGCGGTGGCAGGGCGAGATAAATCCATGACGCTAAAGACCTGAACTGAGATCGCTAGTGGTCCAGTGTTACTCGCTCATCGTCATATGTTCAATGCCCTCCGAAAAGATTCGAGGAAGACCGTCGACGAAGCTCTACACGTACCTGGTATCGATATGTAGAGTCTTCTGGTACCCCCAAACAACTATTGGGCTGGAAACCACGCGATCTCGTCTCTAAGTTGAACAATTTGAAGGAGCAAAGCAAGTTCATTCCGATGTGAATCGACTCGTGAACAGACTGTGCCATGGTCATGGCTGATCGGGAGTGGGCAAGCTCTGGAAATCGAATTAAATAATCAAGAGCAATCATTTGCAGGAGATTTGCAATCTCTATCATCCAGAAACCTCCTCAGTGTTTATTATTCTGTGAGCCAATCTACATTTAGTGAACTCCATCGATGTAGGCGTATATGAATTGCGGCTCTGCCAGAGCAGGGCGATCACGTTTCACCCAGCCCGCACTTCGACATCGTCTCCCGAGCCTAAGATCGAATCTTTGGATCCCGCAATGCACGAACCATGCCTTGTCTTGACGAGGCGTCGCGGAGATTACGGCATGGGCAGACGAACGGGTAGCTGGCAAAACTGCACGAGACCTATGTCTTAGCATCTTTTTTACCACGGTCTTGTGCATCTGTCTTGACAAGCTGGCACCAGGGCTCAATCGTGCTGTTCCGTCTCGTTGTAGCCTCATACAATCAGAACAAACCGTCTCTGGTCATCAGCCTTGACACTATCTTCGATTCTCGTCTTTTTCTTTGGAATTCTCGTATCCCACCTCCGTGTCAAACAGGACACACCCTTAAAGCTCATCACCATCTCAAGATAGTGATGACACTGTCTTCGCGAATAATCTCTCTGACACGCTGATCGAGCTGTGTCAAGCAACTTCGAACGATGTGATGGCAAATTCCAGGCGGACGAGCTACTGTCAAGATGAGAGAAACAGGATTGCAGATGCATTCAATTGGGGTTATAGCAGCGATTTCGATGAGCACGATTTGGGTTTTGAGCGTTCGTCGGCCAGGTGTTTATATAGGGGTTGCCAAAAACTGTCCGTTTTCTCTTCCTGAGCTCGAGAAGTGGAGAAGCATCTCAAGGTTCAACTTCATACAGGTTTATCTGAAAGGAATCGAGATCACAAAACTCTCGATGAAATGGTTGCAAGGAGCGCCAAAGATCTAGCCATGTCGATCTTGGTTATCTTTGTCAACCTGTTCCCACTCTTGAATTGGAGTCGTCGGATCGCGTCCCAGCGCGCTAATCGCCGGCACTGCTACAAATGTTATTAATCCGTGTACCAGCAGCATCATGGTTCATCACGCCTACGGCTACCTCGCCACAGTCAACCCACTTTCGTCGCCAAATGTCATGCGGCGACATAGAATCAGGCCACAATAAGGGCGGCATTACCAAACCTCCACTCCCGCAACTGTCCTCGCTCTTAGGAGAATGTCCAGAAACATGCACGAAGCGGGCATCTACCCCGTCGCTTCATGCTGTCAAACAGATGGTTTTTCCTGAAACGGCGCGGCACAGTCGAATCATAAAAGTCCCTTAAACAAAAAAATGGTACCTGGGACAAATAGAAGCCGTTGAAAATACCCAGGCTCATGAGATCACGACGGTCGGAAAGGCTTGGCGTTGTAGGAGTGGATGCCAGATTTGAAAGGGTAACCTGATTTAAAACAGATCTACACAGTTGATGGGGTATCACGACGAAGAAAGCATGGTCGACCGGATGTTGGGAAGAGAAACTGCCCTATCAGTCCCAAAGATATCGAAAGAATATAGGCTTTGCCCAGAATCCGTTGTATGTAAGTTCAGTAACTCCCAGCCAAATCCTGGGCGATCAGCGGCCCTTCATTTTTCATCATTACGTCAGACAGAACTTTGGCAAGTAAAATCTTTCCACCCCACGTACCAGCAATTAGTTTGAGCAATAAAATGGACCAATATACACGGTCCTCGAAAAATCCTAGCCTCTATGTCGCTTCGTGAGAACATCCTGGCCTCGAGTCTTTGATTGCCAGCTAATCTCGAGTAAAGTATGGTCCTTGATCATGACTCTTGCCGACATCAGACCCATCAAAGCGCAAGAGTGAGAACCAACTTTTGTCTACCCCAGTCTTATCCCACACGAGCTCAATAGTCTACGTTCTCTTCCTCGCGAACACGAAAAGCGCCTCGTCTTTCGCAGCAAAACTAGGCAGCGGGATCTGCATCACCTTCTCAAATGCCGGTCGCTCTCTTTCGAACCAAGTATCGACAAGCTCATCTCTGAAGCCTGTGTAGCCGTTTCCATTCTGTGTTCCAGCGACAACAATCACATCACCCTCATATGCTCTTATGATTTTGCCCGTGAAATCGTTGCCCACCTGCGGATACACCAGGAGTAGAACCGAATCGCAACAACCCCGTTCCCCAGGTGAGGTGGGCAGATTCGTGGGTGGGCTTTGCAAAAATTTGACACCATCCTTGATGATGGTGTCGTGAATCCATGTTGTGCGCCATAGGGAGTGCTGGTTATCCACGGCATAGACCGTCAGGCCTAGTTTCCTTAACAAACAAGCCCAGTAGCCATTCCCACTCCCAATCTCCACGACCGGTCTTCTCGTCATCGTGCCAGGAGGCGCGGCAAGTTGTTGTATAATACTCAATGCATCACCCGACGGACACAGACAGCCGAAGTGATTATACAGGACGGGAAGGATATGATGGCTGATCCTTATCTTGTCAGTGGAGTCGATTGGGCCACCCCATTCAAGACATTGACAGGACCAAGCCCAGATATCGAAGTAGGGATTCGTGATGATTGGTGCTTTGCCTTTCGCGGGAAGGGCAATTCGAGTCGACGAGGTTGGCGAAGGCAGGACGATTTTGTTCAAGAGGTTTGCCGCTATTGAGGCTCTGAGGGATCCCTTCTTCGCATTGGAGCCGAGTGCTGTGAGGGCCTTTGTCGTGGATGTGGTGGGAGAGAAGATGGAAATATATGCCTCGATATCTGCTGGAGAGGGGTTTGGTGGATCTGGCTACACACATGACTATTAATTAGTATCGCAATGCCCAAGCTCGTCTCGAAAGTCCATCAACTACCTGCAGCCCATTCTCGTCCAGATAGAAGGCGTGAAAGCCCCTCGCACTTCCATGATCGATAGCGACCTGGGCCTGCGGCAGCGTCACGGCCGCGGGATCCGCCCTATACACATAATCGCTCGTCGGGTCAATGTCGAATGCTTTCTCTATCGCGGCGCGGAAGCCATTGTGGTGTGGCAGGGACTGCGGGCCCCATTTGTAGAGAAAGGCATCTGCGTTGAAGCGAGGGCCTCCAGGTTCGTCTGGTGCGAGTTGTTTTGGGGCTGGCTTCGAAGGTCTTTTGTGAACTCGTTTTGGTGGCATTTCGAGATGGGTGTTGTAGCGGGGTGCCGCCCGCGAGTCTTCATTTACAAGCATGGGGTGTCAGATGGGATGCGATATTCAAGGCAACCTCTGCACGTCAAGACTTTGTTTCTGCATACAAATTCCAGCCAGAATTACATGCGAATAAATTTATGGCCAGTCAGACATCGGGTTCGCTGAGACCCATCGATGTTGATATCACCTCGGTTTTACTAGCCATGGGAAGGAGGAACTTCAACGAGAAACCTATGAAGCACAATGGAGAGTCTTGGGCGAACTAGAGTTTGCAGAATCAGAGTGGCTCATGTTGAGACGCTCGCTTACATATATTGCCATCCGGGACAGCCAATTCCCTCTCTTGAGAAAAATCCGGCCATCCGTGACATTACGAATACTGTAAGATGTTAGGCGAAGCCGTGGGTTTTCTAGGTGGTGGTCCCACAACCCTCAACGCCAGGATAGTGCCGCTGGTTCTGTCCTACACACCAGAGCAGGTGCCAAAATGACCTGCCCTTGTAAATGCTCATTGACGCCAGCCTAGAGAGAGACCCAATGAAAGCAAATCATAATGACAGCTGTCAAATGACGCGTGCCTCTGGCCATCCTCTCCAATCCGTAAAATGCAAAGCCATCATGAAAATTGGTATCGATATGTCTTCATGTGCACAATATACAACTCCGCCTTGTCAACCTCCCTCCTAGTAGCCCACCCCTCTCTGCCATGGGCTGGCGTTGTTCTGATTTCTAAACTGTTGGACACCGTGCCCTGCTGACAGGTTGTTTACGCTCTGTTGACTTCGACTGCCCGGTCTGTATGGGTCAGGGTGCCCGTGTGCCGGACTTTGTGACCTGTAACCACCTGGACTGGCTGCTAACATCGGTTGCGCTGGTTCGACGGGTGAGCGAGGGGGCTGTCCGAAGAAACCTGTTTCGCCACCGTTCACTGTCACGCCCGATCTCGTTGTCGGTCCTCCGTCAACTTGTGATACATTGGTGGAGGAGCCGGAGAGATCATCCTCATCGTCGAGCTCCATGCGCTTACGCTCAGCAGCGTACGTACCGGCTTTGCCGTCACCACGAGCTGTGGCACCAAGAGCGTCTAGCTCGGTGGTGCCAAGGTTGGTTTGGGACTTGATGAATGAGCCACGATCGTCCCGCATTGGCTGGTAACGAGTATCTGGGTTCTTCGAAATGAGTGCCCAAATGGAGGACCAGAGGACCATGAGAAGAATGACCAAAGCAAAGACTGCGTTTACAACAAAGAAAATAACTCCCATGACTCCAATAGCAAGTGTCTGTCATTTGGTGTCAGTAAGTTTTGGCGGAAGAAACGTCGTGTGAGAACTTACGGGAACGGAAAAGATCTCGGTGAAGAAGAGGTACAGCAGGATGTTGAAGAAGTTGACGGCTGCGATCGCTATGTTAAAGGCATTGGTCTTCTTGTCCATGTATGGCCTCATGATCGAAGCTGTAATGAGGAACGCTGCATCGATGATTAGGATACCGATGGTCTGCACAGTGCCACTACCCTGTCCCAGTCCAACGAACATGCCCTTGATCATCGTGTATGCCAACACTGGGACAATAAAAAAGTACATGGTGGCCTTGAACTGGACGTAGAGGAAGCCCCATTTGTTAAGTGCTTTCGGGTCGGAGTAGAGGATGTAGGCAGGGTTCTTGTGCATGTTGAACGACTTGCGACCAATTCGCCAAACTTTGAGCGCTGCCCACGCGAGTATCACGATCATCGTGCCGATCGTGGAGATGGCTAGCACAACCTCGGCGGCTGAGTCTCTCTGTGTCAATTCCCAGAAGCAGAGCACAACCATCTGAGGGAAGCCAATGAGGACAACACGGAAAAGAATACCTTTCAAGACCAGTCTCCATCCGTTACGAAAATCAGTAAATTTGTCGGTCTTCATTTTGCCAGACTTGACCAATCCTTCGCAAATGTATTTGAAAGCCACGACTCCGATGACGACAAGAACGACAAACAGCACGAAGAAAGTGTAGCCTGTAAAGAAAATGTTGGTTGACTCGATTTTGGACACGAATCCAACACGCTTTATGCCCTTGACTGTGACTGTCTTCAGGTTCTCGGCTGCCGTTGTTTGGCTGTTTGTACGTTTGGAAAGGTAGTTCAGGGCGGTCGCGGCTCGGCGCGCGAGGGAGCGCTTCTGTACGTTGATGGAGGTGGTGGCGAGCGAAGAGAGGTATTTGGAGGGAGTTCCGCCAGTCGCACGCTGATACCATGTAGCCATTCTTTGCAGGAAACTGACGCGAATGATGCCCATGCTCCATTGGAAGTTCTGGGTCCATCCGCGAACGATTGGAGGTGTAGTGACAGCTGTCATTCCAAGGAAAGCCTGAGCCTGGAAGTAGCTGAAGAGGGACATGGCATTAGATGCGACATGCGCCGATGTATTCGAGTGTCCAAGACCAGACACAACGGCGGAGATGACGAGACCAAGACCAGCAATGATAGCAACAGTCCATGCGACGCCTTTTTGATTCACGGTCTTGCCGTTGGAAAGCTCAGCTTCGACGCACGCCAGTGGCGTGCCGTCGGTTCCATTGATCCAGACCTGCACCTTGCCATCGAGATCAGGAATGTAGTAGACAGCGTTGGGGATTTGTTTGACGGTGGATTGCGGGAGGATCGCATTAGATTGCAGAACTATAGGTGCCTGGTTCATGGGGCACAAGCCCTTAAGAGTCTCGTCGGAGCACGGATCAATCGTTTTGTGGTAGATTGAGTAGCCATATCCGAGAACCTGGAATTCGACCAGGACTTTGCTTGCTATTTGCGAAATGCCATTGATGTCAAAGGTCAATGTGCCGTTGTCCGGGGTAAACACGACGTTGAAAAGGGTGGCCGAGAAGCTGGAGTTGGACATGCAGGTACTGAGACTGTTGGACTCGAACATGCGAATGGCCGAAACGAGCGGAAGGCAAAGGACGAGGAGGAGCGAAAGAGGAGACATTGTGAGGGAGCGTCGCACGGTGGTGGTTGTTGGTAGTTGTTGCAATTCAGGAGGCGGACTTGTTGTCCCAGCGGACGATTCGGTTGCAACGGAGCGACCAAACCAGCAGTCGTTGAGAAGAACAGGCTTGCGAGCGATTATGAGATACCGGTTTTCTGAGCGAATGTGGATTGTGGTGGGTATGGTGTTGTTGGGCGAGGGTGTGGTGGAGCAGGAGAGTCTTTGGAATGGTCAAAAGCTGAGGTGTGAACCTCCTGCACAGGGGGAGGCTGTGTAGAGCTGGAGGCGGGTTTGCCTTCTGCTCTAGCGTCCTGATGTGGATGGTTAGGGTGATGGAATACGCGGCCTAGAAATAGAAAACTCCGAAACAAATAGTGACTGAGGAAATCGGAGCGCGACGATTATCGCCGTGGACTACAGTACGGAGCGTGAAGGAACGAACACTGTTGGAGGATACTCATTGTTATTCCATTGTTATTATTGTCGCCTGCAGGTGTCTTTCCCCACGAGCGGCTTTGAAGCAGTAGCAGTGTCCCTCTCACAGTCTAGAGAGCGTCTCATCCAATCACCCGCCCTCAAGTCCATCTCTCGAGGATTGGCGACTCACCCCTGGATTACGCATACGCAGTACTAGCAGTAGTATACTGCGCAGTCGCCCTGGCCTGCCATTCCATGTCCCCTCGCCTGGTCTCCTCCATCTTTTGTTTCTCCTCTGTGAAAGGTCACGCAAAAAAGTACAGTTTGGGGGGAAAGAGGTAGTAAAACAAGCAAGCAAATTGCGTCATCCATCATTCATCATGACCATACCTGGTTGCTACCAACCATCGCACCCTCGATGGATCCGGTACGAGGCAAGACACCAGCCTCCAAGCCTTGGCGCGTGTCCCCAATCGGAAGAGGGCGGAGTCGTGAGACCTCATCATCGCCTGGCGACTTTCTTCCTGGTTAATATCTTTGTTCTCGAACTTTGGTACAGATGTGGAGACCAAAGCACGGCGAGCGACGCCCAGTCGTACTAGTGTATGCTCCGGGGCAGTCGTTCGATACAAGGTAAAGTAGACCGGCCACTTGGAGCAACATCATGAGCAGCTCTCTTTCTTCTCGTCGCTGTCTTTCTTTTAACATCATTTCCTCGGCATTGGTTCGGTAATCGAATTCTGCGGAGCCTCTCCCGGTCTGATGAAATCTGTTCAAGATGCAGAAGCTCCGTCTGATGAGGCGCAAACACTAACCTCTTGCGCGCATCACCAGCTTTCTTTCACGGAGCGCATCTCACGCTTCACCTGGCCATGGTTCGCCTGTACAATGAGTACAGGGTCCATCGCCGTCGTTATAGCACAACAACCGTTCAAGTTTGATGGACTCGCAACAATCGGCAAGATCTTTTTCATACTGGATATCGTCCTATTCGGTATCTTCACTATTTGCATCTCCATCCGATTCATCAAGCACTCATCAGTCCTCGGTCACTCTCTCCACCATCCGCAGGAAAGCTTTTTCTTCGGGACTTGGTGGGTCTCTCTTGCCTTGATACTGAATTGTATGCAAGCTTATGCCGTACCCGTCTGCGGCCCCTGGCTTGTTACGGCTCTGCAAGTGCTGTTCTGGGTTTACGCTGCTTGTGCGTTGCTAGTCGCGATTTTTCAGTATCATCTGATCTTTAGCAAGGAGAGTTTGTCAGCGGATGAGGCGCTGCCAGCATGGATTTTGCCGAGTATGTCAGAACCTACTTTCTCGCGTCTGTTGCTGATAGTGACACAAGTCTACCCATTTCTAGTGTTGGGACCCCTTGCAAGTGTTTTAGTGCCTTCCCAGCCTGATGGAGCTGCATTACCAATTCTCATCGGCGGCTTGCTGTTCCAAGGATTGGGATGGCTATTCGCATATATGATATACACAATTTATCTCGCTAGACTGATCATCAGTGGCCTGCCAGAAGAGTCGACGCGGCCTGGCATGTACGTTTCCGTAGGACCAGCTGGTAAGCCCTTCTAATCCAACTCACTCTTCACACTCGGTTGCTAATCTCCGCTTGCAGGCTACACGTCCGCTACTCTAGTCGCATTAGGAAACCAAGCCCCAAACGTTCTGCCTGACAATTTCCTCGGAAATAGTGCGGGGATTGCAACAGGCTACTTATGGAAGGCCTTTGGTCTGGCGGCAGGTTTATTCATCTGGCTCTTGGGCTTTTGGTTTTTTGCTCTCACCACCGTTTCCATCCTCTTTGGTGCTCGAAAAATGCATTTCACGCTCCAATGGTGGGCTTTCATCTTTCCAAACGCAGGTCTTACGCTTGCTGCCATTCAAATAGGGAATGCTTTGGGCAGCGACATTATCAAAGGTGTCACATCTGGTATGACAATTCTGTTGGTGATAATGTGGATCTTTGTTGGCGGTATGAACATTAAGGCCATTTGGAAGAAAGAGGTTTTGTCGCCTGGGACAGATATTGGGATCGAAGACGGCGGTGAACAACCGAAGCATGACTGAGGCAAGTAAGTTGCAAATAGTCAACAAAGCTGATCTTAAATCGACGACCTAAAGTAAATTGTAAGTGTCATTGATAATCGTGCGGCCCACTGTAAATTTCGTCGAAACTGTTGGCATATAATAACGCCTTCCACGAATATCCCACTACGCCTATCAAATTGCGCGCGGACTCGCCTGCTGATGTCCCATGCATTTCTGCTCTCTGTATCACCTGAAAGCTAGGAGATTTGGCTGCCGACACCGTACCTAACGTCTCCCGCTAATTCAAGATCAATTGAGCGCATACTAGTACTCTGATTTTGGTATCGAAAATGACACCATGTCAACTGTATCAGGTAACAAATCGCCTCTGCAGGTCTTACTATATCAACTGGCTCAGGGTTGAAGTGGAATTTTTTTTCAAGGATGAGACCATTGATGTACACATCCGTTACGAGAATCACAATATTACTGTCGAGACACCACAGTCAATCCCGAATCTCCACCTGGTACACTCTTTGGAATCCGTTAGTGCGGTCGGGCTCAGAAAAGACGAGCGTATTGGTCCGGAGATTCATGCCCGTTTCAAAAAGAAGTTCCGAGGTTCAGCAAACTAGATGATGAGGATCCTAAGTGTGGGCAGGATCAATTATCTCTCGTCTCCAAAATGTCCTATCCATCTCTCCGTAGCTCTTCGGTGCCAAAAGCGTCGACGGTTACGGGATCTACGAAGTTGCAATCAACGCTGTCCATGTACAGTATTTGCAATGTCTTGCAGATTCTGCTGCTCCATAGTTTCATACTTGATGGTATGACACAGATCATTGCCACCTCGGACACTGGCTCCATTACAGCGCCTACCACAAACCCCACCCCTTTTTCTTCGGCGCTGGTTCTCCCACTTCTTTGCTGATAGCGGCCGCGTTCGTAGCCAGGGCACTGGTGGCACTTCTTCCTGGATACTCGATGTAATTCCATGCCGTATCAAGGAACAACGGCTTCACAGGCACCACCTTCAATCTCGGCGGCCATTCGACAATCTTGCCCAAGTCCACAAATCCACTCGCAGGGTATTCGCCTAATTTCTCCACCACAGGCGTCACACTATTCATATGTTTCTTTGCCGCAATCGCTGAGTTTTCGACGTGATTTTGTAATTCGACTAAAGCGCGGTAATGCAAGGTAAGGGCTTTCAGATGGTCATGTAAGGACTTGAGAGATGAGTGTTCAATGTCAAGTTTGGGCGGTGTGGTGAGGGAGGTTGTGGGTGAGGAGGCGAGAGCTTTGGAGGCTTGGTTTGAAAAAGTTGTCGCGCGGAGGAGGAGAGCGAGGGCATTTTTGTGGGAGGAGACTAGGGCGTGGGAGATTGCTATGTTAAGACACCTGGGTTCTGATTAGTAAAATATTGCACCAGGAGGAATGTCGCGGCTTACTTTAGAGCTTGGAAGTACGCCCTTTTGCCTTCGAGCTCTTTTACGAAAGCAGCATCTCTAACGGCACCAGGCACGTCCTTCACAGCATCTATGCTTTGAAGGATGGCGTCGTAGAGCACCACTCTTTCTCGTAGTCGGGCAAGCTTGCGTCCGTTTCCCTCTGGTTTGTCTACCCAATCTTTGCCATCCTTTCGTTCTCGTTTTGGCCTCTTTACCGGTGCCCCTCCGAGTCGAGCGCCATCGTCATCGTCAATAAGAACGCGGTTTCGACCAACGCGCCATCCAATAAGGTCATAGTTCACTGCCAAGTTGGTGACTCTCAAATCCTGCATCCGTGAGTCGGCTTCGGGAATCTTCTCTTTCTCGTGCTCTTCGATAGCATGGCGAGCTGCATCTGCAGCATCCTGGGCTGCAATCAGGACACCATCGTATGCCGCAGCCTTGTCACGTGCTGGAGTGTCCGGAGTTGCTGACGACAGAACCGACTTTAGCTTGGATTCCGCAGTGCTCACAGCAGCCAATGCTTGTCCAACAGCGGCGTCAACGATGTTGGCTTTACGTGAACGCCAGGTGATTTTCTTCGGAATATTCGCAGCTCCCTCACCGGCCTTTGATTTTGTATCGTCAAATGCGGCGGGATCAATAGCCTCGATAGCCTGGAATAGATCCTCCTCATCTTCTGGGAAATGCTTTCGCGTGACTGTCACCACGGGTACGGTTCGTGGAATCTGTGCTTGATATGCGGCTATGCGTATACTTGGATCAATCGTACCCACCAGCAAATCTTTATACATCTCTTCCTTTGTCGACTTTGAGAGCGCAGCATAGATGACGCGAGCACATGACAAGTTGATCAAACACGCTTGCCATCTTGTCTGTTGTGCTTCCACGTCGGCCGACATTTGGGAGGAAGAGTGGTGCTCGAATTCTTCAGCACCGAAGAGAGCATAAGAATAGGCTCTGGCTTCGAGCAGATCTACATCGGTAGCCTTGGTAGTGGATTGATCAACGAGGAGATGGGCGAGTTGTTGAGCATGCTTGGCAGCTTTGTTCAGGCGTGAGACAATCTGTCTTCGAGTTGAACCTGGGAAACCTGCGTTGTCATCGGTGCCAGACGCTTTCAAGGACATGGCGTGGGCATATGCTCGCTCTGCGGAGAGGAGTAGGTATTTGACGAAGCTAGGCAATGGTCAAGATCCTTCTCACCAGCAGTATGTATCGATCGTACTCATAGTTCTTTCCAATCTCGTCAGCCGTGACAGGCTTATTATCCGAGTATTTTCCATTCTTTGGTGTGGCCCTGCCCAGCTTCTTCCGAAGGGCCGCAAGCTGGCGCGTGAGCGAGTGGTGGTATGAGCTATAGTCGCCAATCAGCAGCGCGTGGTCCCTATGGGAGACGACGAATTTCGTTATGTCCATGGCGGATGTGTGGTCAACAGGCGGGCGGAAGTGATGCAGTTCAAGTGTGTGGCAGTGGGGTGTTGGGGCTGGACCCTGCCCTCAGGTCTAGCAAGGTAGTCACTACTAAATATTTCCACTCTTGACGTTGACATGCAGCGGAATCTGTACGCAGGTACTATGTACCACGAAAAGTAACAAGATACACAACACCAGCTTCTGCTGCATCATACTGAGGACCCTCGCCGCTTCCCTCCCCTTCCCCTCTCCAGCTACCCAATTGGTGTGCTCAGGTTGTTTGCTCAGATTGATCGAGTCACAGGCTTTGTCCTCTGCGTGCCACTCCAGATATCGTCTCGCGGCTCTGGCCACCTTCGACGCCCGCATTCATTCCCATCACAAAACCTACTGCTGCTCACTGCAGCCGATGCTGGAACGAGCGGCGTCAACATGCCTCAACTCGCCGTCTCGCGGCCTAGCTCGACACACCTGCGAACACCTCCGTAAATGCAGCCGCCATTACGCGTTGAAAGACTCTGTAACTGGATCCTCCATACCTTTCAGATCACTTGTCGCGAGCGGAGACCTTCGGCATAGGTCATTCCCGCATAATGGACCGGCTCAATTTCTGGATTTCCTCTATCCACACAAAACGTTGGCACTGATGAGACGGACCTCTGCTTCGGGCCAGCACAGACGAAGACGACTTGCCGCGTCAAGTAGCTCCAGAGCCTTCTCTGCAAGTACAAAGGAAGACTTACGGGACACAAACAGCTCCTCTGCACAAGTCATCGCGTCTCTGGCAGGTGAGAGACCAAACCCAAGCTATGCCACTGCAAATCCCATGGACACGCTCAAGAAACTGCTGCAAGGGCCGCTTCCAGCGCATAGCAAGTCCGACGGATTTGAAACTGCTTGGCAGCTGTATCTTCAGCTCAGCCCCGACCAACGGACCCAGCGACTTTTTGTCGGCCTCATCAATCACCTCTCATTCTCATCTCGTTCAGAAGACTACATCCGCTCGTCCTGGCTTTTGGACCAGAGCCCGTTTCTCAAATCCCAGAACCAAGTCGATCGCAGTGCTACTCAATACTGGGGCGCCTTGGTGCAGCAGCTCCGCATGGGGAACACACAGGACGCAGTTGAAGTCCATGAAAGTGCCATGAGATCGAAAGCTGAGGGATATATTGGCACAAATCTTCTTTTAGCACAGTTGCTACAAGCAAAAGAATGGAAGTACGCACTTGCTGTTTACAGTGCCAAAATGGCTACAATAGCAGACGCTGACAAAGATTGGTTGCGAGATGATCGCGCCGACTTGTGGGACTTTGTCGACCGATTGCCCAATCTCCTTCCACTTACTTGCACGCTTTTCGGAAGGGAGAGACTCGGTCCTCGGTCGGATGGTCGATACATTGGAGAATTCGTGGAGAAACTCATTGTCAAAGCCGTGGTTCAATGCCTTCAATCCAACCCTGGGCCCAAAGATTGCAAACTAATTCGTGATCTCATCTCGCAGCTAGGTCCAGAGCTTCCTGGCCTACACGATGTCGTGATGAAACAACTTGTTATAGTCCTGAAGTCGCTTCATCTCCAAGCCCGAAACTATCTAGACATCAGTCAGTTACTTGCAGATGTGCTAGACTTGAGTAAGGCCACGGATCATTATCACGCCAACGCTGAGTTGCTATTCGACACCGCCGTGGTCATGGCCAAAAGCGCACCCCTTGCGGCCAAGTCCAGTTGGTGGGGTTTTAGCCACGATCGCTTCTCCAAGAAATTCTTGGAGATTACGGAAGAGAACGAATCACTAATCGGACGCGAATCTGTGGCTCTGCACAAGGCAACAATGCAGATGTACGCGAAACTCGGAAATGTCACCGAAGTTGTTGGACTTTTTGACACGATGAGTGAAGGCGAAATGCACGAAGGGATCGCTCTCCCTGTTCTGGAGCTGTTCGCGACCAGGGCGGAGCCCATGTATGCCTGCGACTTCTTTGAACGCTTGAGAGATGAGTTTAAATGGCAACCGACAACTCGCTGCTGGAACACGCTGCTGCGAATCCTTGCTCGCGCCGATGATGTCGCTCGAGGAGTCAGCTACTTCGAAGAGATGTTGGAGAGTGGCGTTGGTCTCGATGCCCATAGTTACCTTCCTATTCTTCAACTCTACTCCCGACGTGGCGCAGTCGATAAGATTGAGAAGTTACTCAGCATGGCCCAGTCGAATGGAGTGGTAACAGGTGCTAAGATGTTTTACTATTTGGTCATCGCGAACTTGGAAGTCGGCGATGTAGTCGCTGCGGAACAAGCAGCCAAAGCTATCATACAAGCGAGAAAGTCTGAACACATTACAGGGCCCACTACGCTCGTATGGAATGCGCTCCTAGAAGCCTACGGACGACAGCGGGATTGGACGAATGTGATGAGAATCTTCAGTCTTATGGTGAAAGAGAATATCTCGCCTAATACACAGACACATGCTGCTTTAATCGAAGCGCTCTGCAACCAGCACAAGGCTGGCGAAGCCTGGAAACTGCTAAAAGGCCTCCAGAAACAAAATAGAAGAGATGTCATACCTGCCCATTACAGAGAGGTCATGCTTGGTTTCATCAAACAACGGCAGCCATCGAAAGCGTTGGGTGTGTACGACAGGATGTGTAAAGCAGGGGTGGAACCAGACGGTCCTGTCATCGCCGTCCACACGCGCGCGAAGGCATTGTTCGAGGCTCATGATGCAACACCAGACGAGGCTACTAGGCAGATGGTCGATGCCAAGTTTAGCAGAACTTTGGAAAAGATCTCTAAGCTGGCTGAGACTGATCCGGGAAAGGGCACGAGTGAAGTCCTCGGGGGCGTCAAAGAGGCCGCTGCTGCAACATTGATCATGAATTATGGAAGCGCAAATCAAGCTGATGCCGTTGCAAAGTGGTTCAATACTTACATGGAGAGTCAGGAGGCCAAGACAGAGATGGACTTGCAGCCTATGAAGGTTCTCCGTGCACGTATGGTCTCGTTCCTTCACGCTAAAGATAACGCTGAGATAGAGACATGCTGGCAGCAGTATCTTCACCAAGCTGAAATTTTTGCAGCAAACGTCCCAAGTCCCCAGTCTGGAGATTCTCGACTCGAAGCACATATAAAATCATTCCCACTATATCCAAGTCGTCGCAATCTTGTGTCAGGCCCGCTCGTTCTCTACATGAAGTCACTGTCATCGCAAGGAAAAAGATCTCAGATCAGAAGCACTGTCTTGACTCTTCTCGACAGGGGCTGGAAATTGGACAACATTGCCTGGAATGAGTACGTACGATGCCTTGTCGCACACACTGGCCCAGGAGACTTTATGATCAACGGCGCCGATGCTGCCCACAAGCGAATCGATGCCGAAGATGGAGTCAATATGGAGAAAGATAGAATGAGGGCTGAGGCGGCCATGGAGAAGCTGGGTCGAATACATGAAACCGCAGGTGCTGGGTTTAGTGAGTTTCCTATGGATATTGAGCCCGACGAGACGTGTGCCGTGTTAGATGGCAATCTCGACAGCAAGAGCGCGTCTGACGTGACGCAAGCTCTGGCTGGGATCGAGCAAGAGGTGAATCCACATCTAGCCCGTATCGTGAAAGAGCCTCCCAACGAGGCTTCTCCACTTTCTGAGACGCAACGTCTGGAGTCAATCGAGCTAAAAAAGCCGGTTCTTGAGAACGACTTGGTCACTGAACCACCCCAGTTGGAGCTGGTCGATCTGGGAAAGGACAAAGCCGATTGCGCAGTAGCCGCTGGCACCATCGAAGCACATCACAAGAATGGCAGCCCTGAATTACTCACTACTGTCGACGAAGGTGACGCTGTCGCAAATGAGGACCTTGATGCCCAATCAAAAACGAATAGCAACCTCGATGATACTGCTGAGAATGACGCCATCAAAGAGGAGGAACTTGGTACTCCACTTCAAGACGAACCATCTCCTTCAGACATCTTGACAGCTTTTCGCGTCTGCGAACAACGACTCATGCCAAACTTCCCAGGATGGGTTGATAGGGCCCGGCCTTTCCATGCCTCGGCGCGCCGTGGAAAGTATGCCGGTGGTTTATACTGGATGAAGACTGAAAATCTAGGTCGACGTCTCTACCAAGGCCTGCTAGTGCCACAGTTCGACACACTGTCCATTCTGCGCGACACGATCAACCAGCTTGAACGAAAAGCTTACGTCGAAGAGTTTGAGGAGGAGAATGTAGGTGTTTTCAGTGAAGAAAGAGCAACTACAATTGCTACTGCCGATGACAAACCATGGGACGACGCAGCGTGGGGCTTGGGTGTCGAAGCCAAAACTCAGGAAGAGGCGAAGAGACTTGAGCGACTGCAAATCAAGCTCAAGATGCAACAGGAGCAGGGATCGAGGGAACGTCTATCAAAGGTCATACTCGAGCAGGGAGAAGTGCCTCGCGAAGTTCAAGAGAGGGATATCCACGTCCCTGCCGATATCATTATTGACGCTTTGAAAACCTGGGCTCCGTTAACCGTTGATGCAGCCATGTTGATTCCAATCGTTCTCGAGCCTGAGGGTTTTGGAAAGTTGGAAGAGATGACGAAAAAGAGGACTTGGCTGGAGAAGACTATCAGGCGGTGGACAAGGCAGCTTAAGAGTAATCAGACCCGTATCGAGAAACTGCGGGAACTTCTACAGGCTATGAATGCCTCGGAGGTTGACGAGGAGAAGAAAAGGGAGACAAGCGAGAGATTGGACTTCCTTGAGAAAGAGTCGAGAGATCTGGAGGTGGGCGCTATCACTAAAACTTTCGAGTCGAGAACGAAAAAAGCTTGGTTGAAGAAGGTTTCGGACCGGGAAAAGTTTGCGCTGAAAGACTATCTCGCGAATAGGAAGAAGAGTCGTGATGAGTATTTTGTCCCGTACCCTACCGATCGAAAAGGTAAGGCTCTCTTCATCTTTGGCGAAGGGGAGCCGCCGGCGCCTGAAGATGATGCATGGCTGGAAAAACTTGATCACACGGCAGAAGAGAGGTTAGCGGACGAGATTCGACAGAAAGAATTGGACAAAGAGTTCAAGAGACAGGCTGAGGAGGAGAGAAGAGCGCTCGAAGGAGGAGCCATATTTAGCGATGATGATCGTACGAATGATCGGATGAAGAGGAGTAAGAGAAGACAAGCCAAGGTTGCAAAGAAAAAGGAGAAGATGGGAAGGAAGGAGGGTAACAGCGGGGTGAGTGAAGTGGAGGATGCCTTGACTGCTTTAGAAAAGCAGAAAATGTAAAGTATCGCATGGGCTTTGTGAGACGAAGTTTCGCCTAGAACTGTTTATGAGAACCTGGGAGCAACAATATCTATCAGCGGAGGCTAGCATGTTGGCCAACAATGGATTCCCTGGATAATAAATTATGATCTTGTCTTCTGATCTCCACTGATAAGTTCTTCTAACCCCGAATAGGACCGTAGCTAGCATTTGTTTTCTTTACTATACGACGTCGATTGTCCGCGAAGCAAGATGAAGGCATGCACGAACGTCATGATTTTTCGCTTGCTAGCGATGAGGATCGTTGAGTATGCCTTCGCTGACAGGGTGTATGGATGTCAGTATATTGCTTACTAGCCCGACAAGTGCTTTGTGGATGGATACTCGAGAAGAGATGTAACTAGTTGTATATTTTCCGCGTGCCTTGTATGCGAACGACCTCTTCGTGCCTTTCTTCCCAACCCAAACCAAATACAGTCTATTCCTGAGGCATGATGCTTCTCATACACTACACTACCTGCTTTTGTCATGGAAAAGTTGAAACGGACGTTCACAACGGATTCAGTCTCGACATTAAATAGGTAGCTCATCGACTTATTTTGGTTCAGGGGAAATAGTCAGAGAAGCACCAGGGGGAGTGAATAAGGTATATGAATTAGGGATGGGTCTATCGTGAACAAGTTCAAGAGTAGCTTGACGATGTTGAGAACACCATAGGAATCGTACGCGGACACTTAGGTGCGGGCAGTGGGTTATGCTCGGATTGCCGGATGATATCAACATTGACGGCGTGGGCGAAAAGACTATATAATGTTCCGATCGACAGGATGGATGCAAAGCGGCTTTCAGCTATGCTCCGTCCTCCGAGCGGGTGTGAACCAAGCAAATTTGATCCCGGTATTTCCAGTAGCTGCATAACCAGCAATTAGGATTTGTAGACCGTAGGTAAATGACTGGGGAACTTGCGAATCTTCACACGCGTGGTTGGGTTGAAGTTGTTGTTATGTATACAGCGGTTCCCCCGCAGCATCATATACACATCTTTTGATACTAAAACTTAGGGAAGCTTTCTTTGAACCATCACACATCTTCAGTCTAGGAGCGGCCATTTGATCTCGTCCAGCTCTGCTGTCAAGGGAGTCTGCCAAAAGGAAATCGTATTGCTGCTGACAGAGTACAGACACGTTGGCCATCGCAGAAGCCTCCTCCCTCGAAACGTACAACCACCACAAGCGCATGCTGCGTCGTCAAAAGACAATCATGCTTTAATCTCGCATGAGTTGTTGCAGACAACCCAGTTACTCATCATGAGTTGAAGAGACGTGTCAAAGCTGCTGTTTCAGGCAAGATCAGACGGAAGCAATTCTCTGTGATCGCACCAATACTACTAGATGCAACTGCTTTCCAACTCCAGTTATGCATGCTCTCTACCATTTCGATACGCCCATCCATCATCTCTTCAAGGCCCGGACCCGATTTCGTGAAGCCAATCTCCACAGCCTCGCCAAGACAGAATCAATCATTTACGAGCACCCAGATAATGTCCACATTGATTGTCAATCCATTGAGTCCACCGTCACGGCCCGTATATTCACAACGGCAATCACGAACCCTCCAAGCAGAACCATTGGCTAATACCTATGCGCAGCTCGACTCAAGATGTTGAGACAGTTTTTCTGGGTAGAGAGGGGATAGGACAAATATTCGGATTCGGGAGGTACACACACAAGAATGCAAATGAATGCAGATCAGATGATGAAGAACAATAGGTATAGTCACACTCGCATTCCGACGAACGCGCTTGGCAGTGTAGATTGATTTGACTTCGAGAGCGGCAGTGGTTGGACGAACTGGTAACGGTCGTCAGTCCATAAAAGAAACAGACTGATCTGATCAAGAATGAGTAATCCTCGCAACGCTGTCGCTGTCGCTGCCGACACTGCCACTTCTCCGTCTTGAGATGAGGACTCGAATTACTCATACTTTCCATACATACAACTGCGATCCATCTACAGCTGCGTCTGAATTCCAGCGTCGATGAGCACTACATCCCTTTTGAAAACATATGGTTCGGCTTTGCAATCAAACTTTACTCTGTGCTCGGCGTTTGTGGCGGAGCGAATCCCATCTTTTCCTATTCGAGGTTTAGTCAGGGACAGAAATGCAATGCCGCGTAACGTAAGCCCACAACTTCACCTCACAACCCTGATGCATTGAAACAGTGGCGACCACGAGAGCCCATTGTCGCCCACTTCGTCCAATGCTTGATTCTATATCCAGCAGTGTTTCCACTTTTAGATCCACTCAAAACCTTAGTTCTCGGGTCCAGAAAGCGGACGAGATTTTCGTCTCGTAGATAGGCGTGCGTACTCAGGCATTGACGTAGATATCCATAAGACTCCGGGGCCGCGAGCCGCAGACACAGCTCTTTCTTACATTTATTTTGCTGTTGGTGCTGTATCTCTTTTTCCCTCACTTTCGTTGTACCCGTTGCACCACCTTCACTTTCTATTGTTACATCCTTCACTTGTTGCACTTATTTCGCACACGTCTCGGCCCTTGTCTTCTCACCAACATACCAACACTCCTCATCATGTACTCTCGAATTTGGGCTACGGGAGTCATCATCTCGAGCTGGTGCTCAGCTGCCACCGCGCAGCTTTCAACTAGTTGCAATCCAACTATCAATGGTGACGTTCGACATTCAGACTGCGCGAGAGGCATTCTCCTGACATATCAGATAGCGACCTGCCCAACGGATGTGGGATTGATCAAATCACCGTTCTCCACCGATTTTACGAAAGGCAAGGGCACAAACTGGACCGCCGCCATCGGTACAAACCTTATCTACGGCACAAACGGCGCCGAGTTTATCATTAAAGCTAAAACCGATGCCCCGACTCTTACAACCGACTTTTACATCTTCTTTGGCTATGTGGAGGTGAAGATGCGCTCCGCAAGTGGCACCGGAGTCATTAGCTCGGTCGTCCTGGCTTCTGATGATTTGGACGAGATCGACTGGGTAGGCAGACACGATTGGTGACACAAGCAGCAGGTTGCAGGACTGACACAACAACAGGAATGGCTAGGCGGGAATAATACCAGCGTTGAAACCAACTACTTCGGGAAGGGGAATACAACAAGCTACGATCGCGCTATTTACTACCCAGTATCGAAACCGAATGACGACATGCACACCTACGGCATCAACTGGACTGAGTCTGCTATCACCTGGTACATCGATGGTCTCAACGTCCGCACGCTCGCCTATTCGGATGCCGTCGGTGGCAAGAACTTCCCTCAAACACCATGCAAGGTGTCTCTCGGTGTATGGGCTGCGGGAACGAGCTCGCAATCCGAAGGCACGATCACTTGGGCCGGTGGCTTGACAGACTTCGACGATGCGCCATTCACTATGTATGTCGAGAGCGTCAAGATCGAGAACTACACTCCCGGTCTCAACTACCAATGGTCTGACCAGACTGGCGACTTTACCAGTATCAGGGTTCTTGATACGAGCAACGATGCTAACTCAACGAGCATGGAGACAGGAACTACGACCAGCGGCTCTGGTGGGCTCAACAACCCTGATGGTGTTGTGAGCGGCAACTCTTCGGATGTTTCAAATACTGGAAGCGGGATAAGTACAAGCGGGTCGACGAGTGCAAGTGCTTCGAGCTTCGCGCAAGGAACCGGTACAACTAGTAGTAGCGCTACTAAATTAGCTATATCTCGTCCCTTTATACTAATTATAGTTATAGCTCTATTTTGTTTCTATTAGCTAGGGTCCCTGACGCTAGGGCGGATTCTAAGAGCTCTCTCTATACTGGTAATAGAATAGATAGAAATAGAAATAATTAATAATAATTAATTCTAATATTACTAGTTAATATCTATAAGAGGCTTAGTATCTATCCCTAGTCTATTTATTAAGGGTAAAAGTACTAGGTATTAAACCCCTCTCTCTACTCTCTATAGTATAGTATAGTTCTATCTATTGTAGAGGGAAGAGCGCCGGTAAGGTAAAGGCTAGATATTATTATCCGCCGTTAATAGGAACTTAGATTAGACGAAATAATAGGATAGAGGCAAGTTTAGATAGAAGTAAAGTATATTGTTAAATATAAGATAAAAGACCTTAAAAGACTACTTAAACGCCTAAGGTATAAAAGTAATATTAG